>CAOKZL010001372.1:0-438097 GCA_948472985.1 Iguana delicatissima
CAAGTTTGGTTCTCAGGCAGCCAAAAGGTGATGGCAAAGGGCTCTCAATCTCTCAGGTTAATGAGATAGGGCTTGAGAATGCTTATGTTATACTAAGCATATATACTTATGTATAACTGGTTTTTTGTCACTTGCTCTATTTGGTGTGTCTTCCTAAGACAGAGTGGAGGGAACCCTATTATTATTAGGAAATTTCTTATCTCTTATTACCGGAAATCTGTTAAAGAACAGAAAGCAAAGAATAGGAATAAAATGACAGTTCTTGCAGTGGAAGGATATAAATACTGGAGTCCCTCAGGGATATGTATTTAGGCAAGTACCTTTTAACTTGTTCATAAATGATATGGTGCTGCAGGGATGAGCAGTGTGGTGGTCATGCTTCTGATAAATCATCTATAAGGCAAGATAGAAGGTTAGGTGATAAAAAGACATGACATAGATTTATGAAATATTAAGAATATAGAAGAAGCTAAAACTAGAAGTATAACTAGCAACAAATACAGTTCTCATAAAACTAGAACCTTGTGTCATCTAACCTAGCCAAATGATGAGAGATTCAGGAATTACAGGACATATTCTTCCTACAGCACATAGTTAAAACGATGGAATTTGCTACCATAAAATGTAGTGATGGCCCCCAAAACTGATGGTCTTAAAAGAGCACAAGATGTTCATGAAGAATTTATATCACTGGGCCTCATTAGCCAGTATGAGAGCATTACACTTGAACTAGACAAGTCTCATCTATCATGGTTCTTCTTATGTTCTTTCTCTAGCCTGTGGTGATGCATACTTGTTTTCTCTGTATTAGTTTGTCCTCACAGCAATCCTATGAAGTAAAGATCAGGATCAGAGATATTGATCTGCTTGAGGCAATTCAGGAAGCTTCTCGGATCTGGTGGAATTCACAGTACCAGGATTTCCCTTAGGTTTCATGAAGTCCACATTATCACCATTTGGCCACCTTTACCTCAATTAACTGTGCCTGAACCTAAAGCATGATTTAAGTAGCTAGTGCAGAAAAAAAAATCCAAGATACTTTGGAAGAAACCACACAGTGCAAGACTGAAGCAGAAATAAAGCATGAAACAAGACACGAGAGACTGTCTCACTGAGTGGAAAACAAAAATCTCATCCTGAGAGAAAGGGAGGATAAAAATCAATCAGTCAAACAAACAAACTTGATTGTGGAATCAACAAGTTTTGGGCTGAGCTGATAACTATTACATCTAGTTTTGGCTCTCAGTCTCCTTCAAAGAGGCAATTCAAATGCATGACTTATATACTCTCTCTCACTCACACACACAGTATAGAAAATTAATGGCTGGTTGGAGGTGTGTGTGTCCAAAGCATCTTCTTCCTTACAGCCTAAGATACTGATGATTTCCAGAATAAATCACATTCTTCTGAAGTGTGGTATGTGGGAGTTTTTTAGTACTCCTATGAAGTAGTTTATCAGAGCCCCTTTCTCCAAGGACTAATTCTGTATCAAACTAAAAGTATAAGTAGCATTACATTCAACATATATAATTCGGGCCAAGACTGTCACAAGAAATCAACTGCCTATTTCACATACTCTAAAGAAACAAACCAAAGGTGAAGTATTTCTCTCCTTTTCAGGAAAGATGAAGTGACAATTCACACACACACACACACACACATAAAATAGTAAAATTTTACATTATCTATTTTCATGTGATATTCAGCCAAAAGTAACAGATTTTTAAAATTACATTTCAGAATTTCATGATCTACAGGTTTATCATAATAAATAACAAGGTTATCCTTAGGAATATTTTTCCAGAACACGAATGTATGCATCACGCAATCATTAGCAATGCCCTCACATCTCATTCATAAACACAATAGAACCTTTACTCCATATCATGAACTCAGCAACCTTTAAATATCTGAACAAGCGAGAAGTTCATCTTAAGTTCATATGAGATCTTGTCTCCTCCTCCTCCTCAAATATGCAGAAGGGGGAAGGGTGGGAAATCCTCTCCTCACAAACTGAAAGAGCATAAGGTGCTTTGTTTAGCAAACCCATATGCAGCTGCACTCTGCTTTGGGAAGCAATGATCAGATAAATTATTAATCTGATGATTTGCTATTCCTCAAAATAGTTGGAAAGTTTCAAGGGATGAAGCGTATCACAATTCATATGAAGCCAAGAGCCGCTCCGTTTTAGTCAAGCTGGTCACCGACCTGGCCTGTTAATTTCTAAGTTGGATTACTGCAGCGAATTTTACATGGGGCTACCAAGTTGGTTCTGACACTAGTTTGTCCAGAACAGATGTAAAAATCTGTCTCTATTTCATTCTGCTCTTCCAAATCCTTCCTGTATTTTCTTCCCACTCTTTATTGGGCTGTTTTTTTCACACACTGAAATCTATGTAATTTTTCTAATCTATGCATTTACTTACAAAATTTAAATAACTTATACAACCTTTGCTTATTAACACTTTTTGGACTTTTTTCCCAATTATACCTATTTCAGTTTAAAATATCCAGTATTTTGTGCGCAGTTTTTTCTTCATAAATATCCTCTAAGCTTCACAAATGTTTAAATACTTAAGATAAACTGCACATTTTCTCACAATAAAGCGGGAGAAAAAAAAGCTCAAGACTGTCAAGTTCAATAAAATCTCTTGCTGTTCCCATTCCAGAACAATGCAGCTAGACTGCTAAGGAATGGAAAAGGTATCACATTCTGCCTATACTGAATCATCCCTACTGCCTCCCAAGAAACTTAGGACTCAGATTCAGTATCTAAACAATTTGGATCAATATCTTGCAGAAATCCAGCCACCTACTTGGACTGTCATCTGAGGCCTTTCTCCTTCAACTACTAAAAGAGAGATGGACAACTGTCTGGGGTTAGGGAACACACCCTTAAAAATAAAATTTGTAAATTGTTTTGAAGGCCTCACCTGGACCTAAAATAGCCTAGAGACATAAATGTGGCAAAATTGCTCACCACACCCAGGAGGCATTTGAAAACCCCTAAAACATCATAACCATGGAGGGCCCAAGGACCATACCTTCCCCATCCCGGTTCTTACGTGTTAGAACCAGAAAGAGAGCCTTTTCAATGATCATCCCTTACCTCTGGAATGTCTTCTCCAAGGAGGAGATCATGGCACTCTTGTTACTCTCATCTATTTGCAAAGCAATAATTTTCTTTTTTTCCTTGATTCTATAATTACCAATTATAGTACACTGAATTACCAGCAAATCTGATTGTGCTGTTGCTGTTTTATTTATTTCGTTAGTTTGTATGTCTTTTTCTGCATTTTACTGCATATATACTGTATTTTCTACTTTTATTAGCAACTTCAGGAACAGAAATTTATGTGGAAGGTGGAGGATATAAATTATTAAAATAATATATCAAAGCAAGGGCTTCTAGTGTGCACAGTGAAGGAGAAAAATTCCAACCTTATATATTCAGAAGGAAGCAAATAACTCCCACCCATCTTATCATAAAGTTTCATTCCTCTTCCCCTCTCTTACATACTGCTGCACTGGCCTGAACACATCAGAAATGCTTATTCTATGTGAGTTTGGGATACACAAGATTAGTGCAACAACAACCAGTCTCCATAACAGTACACTATACATTACACATGTGCTGTGATCAGCAAGGATCTCAAGGTGTTCGGGCATTGACATATGCTCTATAAATCTGGAAAAAAGTTTATTAGGAACAGATCTGGAAAACAATAGTTAACTAGAGGAGACAAAGCACATAGGCAAACTAAATTATGTGGAGCTATAGGTATTATGCTTCGTCGCTCAGCATTCATCTCTCAAGATCAACTTCAAAGTGTGTAAGAAATCCATAAAAACCACTTTCTACATCAGAACAGCTGTTTACTTCATAGCCACATTTCAGCATCTCTAATATTACCAACCCAAGTGGTACTCCAATAATGAAAGCACAGAGGAGCAGTATCATGCCAGTCTGTTACTGCAATAAAACACTTTCACCACTATACCAGTTTGCAACAGAAGGCTTCACTCAGGCATCACTACAAAATAGAATTCAATTTAATTCTAGCTTAATGTGGATGAATAACTATTCTAGTGCATGCTGCTTAACACAAGTTCAAGGAAAAGTATTGGTTGCAGCCCTATTTTTGAATTTTACTTCAACTATAGGAAAATTTGGAATTCAGCTTATTAAGATTTTAAAAATGTTATTTAACATATTTCAAGTGCTTGCCACTAAATTTGATTGAAGGAGTTGAGAAAACCAGCAAGGTTTCCACATATAGAAAAAATCAGGTTCTAAAATGCAGGGGCAAATCCTGTCAGAAAAAATATACAGATGAACTTCAGTGTTTTTAAACCAGGCTAGAACACTTTAGTGAGCTAAGAATCTTCTCTTCCTTTAACCTATTCTAGAAAATGAAATAGTCTGTACCAAATCAAAAATTAGAAAACACTCAAAATTATATTTAGCATGGGATTTTTCATAATTTGGAAACCAGTCTCATATTTTTGATGATGACTTGTGCTTTTTCAATACTAGAATCCCTCACATTTCCCAAAGCACAAGGAACTGGAACTTAAAAAGAGAAAACTGTATAAAGCTGTAAAATGTTTATCTGGAAAAAAAAATATCGCTAAACGAATGTGAAGGCCTCTCTGACAGTGTTACCACACAGTGGAAACACTGAAAGCTACTGAAAGCATAAGTTCACACACACATAGAACTAATAACTTATTTCTAGGAATATGTGCTTTGTGAAAGAATGAAATTAGGAACTGAACCCAAAACACAGTAAAGACTTTTAACAGTACCCTACCTTAGGATCTGCACAAATAGCATCTAGTAAGAAAACGAAAGCATGAAGATGAGACAGTCAAGTGGCACTTTCAATGCAATGACTCTTTCAATAAATTTATGTTAACCATGCACGAGTGAACAAAGAAAGCAAGCATACCTGTATGCCTAGCCAACCTTCTCAAGACAGATTAAGAAGCTATTTTTGTCTGTGTGATCAAAACAGGGCCTCAATAAAAGTCTTAATTGTTGCTCCTTCCCCTCAAGAGAAAGGTCACGTGCATTCTGGAACTGCCCTCTTAAAAAGTTGACTGTATTCTTTGGAACTTAAAGAGTGAAATTTTATGCTTCCTTTCCCCACAGCAGATTTTGATTTTTAAAACATTGGCACATGTTCCCTATCATGTTGCAGGCAGTACACATAATCCACTAAATATCCCTAGTTCTCATCACCTTTGACATATTGCAATACCCATTTTCTGAATATTACAAATTGAAACTCTGTTAGCTTGATAATTATGCAAAGTTATCAGAAGGAAGGCCTACAATTTTAAGCAAGCTTGTGTGTATATGTGTCTTCAAGTCACCTGTCAATATATGACAACCCCACGAATTTCATAGGTCTTTCTCAGGCAAGAAATACTCAGAGGTGGTTTCGTCAATTCTTTCCTTTGAAATGTACCTTACATCACCTGGTATTCATTGGTGATCTCCCATCCAAGTACTAACCAGGACTGACCCTGCTTAGCTTTCAAGGTCAGACAGGATCTGGTGCCTTAGGCTTGAATAAAAATGTACAGGCAAACTGTGAAAAAAAAAGTTGAGGAAAAAATACAACAGTAACTCAATCCTAGATGTGTGACACCAGCAAGCAACTACTAGATGGAGCACAGCAACTGCTTTCTCAGCACATTAGCACACAGCATAATTTGACTAGAATACTGAAGTAATATGACACTGTGCTCCCTGGTTTAAAAGCTAACAATAATATTTCACTTTTAAAAATTCAAGACTGAAAAACTTGATTAACACAACGTTATTCTGTCCCACCTAGGGACAACACAACAAAAAGTTCAGGGAGAAAAAAAATCAATGAAATAATTACTTTGCATATAACTTGCATAATCAGATAAAAACAGTACTTATTTTCAGCATAAGGCTCTGGAATTCTTTAGTGTTTTGGATCCAACTGTAAATCACTTTCCTGTATGACCGATTTGGGAGACATTTATTAAGGTATTTGCTAGTTTTCAGATTCCTAAAACCAAAATTCCACTATATTTTAACAAACATTTGACCTACCTCTTGAACAACTCCATCAACAATTTTTACAACACTTGCCAACTATTTCCATGTGGTTCAATGCAACTGAAACAACTGTAATTACCCTTTAACCAAATAACAGAAGTTTGGACAGCGTAATCTTACAAAACAAATCCCTGGGAAAGAATTGTATTGAACTCAAAGGAACTACCCTTAGTTGTCATCTGCAGAACTGTTTTGAAATGTAAAACTAAGAAAAGTGTGATCTACAGGCCCAAGCTAAATAATCAAATTAAGGTTATTGAAATCTAACTCTACCTCTCTCAAAAAAAAACAAAAAAAACACACACTTGGAACTAATATGCATTATGTTCAATATGTTATAGCCTATCCGGTGCCACAAGATGTTTTTGTTATTTTTGCCACAGCAGACTAATACGGCACCCCCAAAACGGTAAATGAAAAGGCATCATTTCATATTTCCACTGATTAATACATAAGCCATACCCACAGCATTTTCTTTGGCATTTCACTTCTCACAGCTGAACTTCCAAAGTGACATAAATGGTGAGAAACAGATTCTGTCAATACAGACGTAAGATGAGTTCTTGCAATGTAATTTCACTTACATTTACTGGATGGTTGTGGTAGAAGGAGTAAGAGATATTCAAACAGTTCAGCACAAGCAAGTTTACAAGAGAACACTGCAGTACACTATGTACTACACTGTGCCAAGGTTATCTAAAACAGTGCATCTCAAGCTGACTAATGTGGAACAACAATTCCTTTTTTGTGTGTTCCAGGGACTGCACAATATTTGTGCCCATTGGCTACAACTCTTTGCCTGGAAACTCAGCAGGGACTGATAGCCAATGGCTCAGTGACCAGCACCAGATGATGACCACTCTGAGTAACACTGATTTTAAGATTAAGATTTACAGATGGTTTTGCTTGCAGTTTTCCTGGCAAAATCCTATTTCATCAGACACAAGAATACATAGAAGGGAAATGCTTCAAGCATGGTATACTGTAACACCTGCTGTGAGAAACAGCCTCCCCAAACAATGGGGAGGAAATGGTACAATTTATTTGGAGATTCTGCCAACACTATGGGTTTGAAAAATGAAGGTAGACTTGTACACTTACCTTAGCTTCTATAAGACCTTATAGGTTAAACAATTTTAAGGACTTGTAGTAAAAAGCTATTTTTAAGAGAAAAGAACTGGCAAAATACCTCTGAAAATTCCTTGCCTAAGTAAACACTATGAAACTCATGGGGTTGCCATAAGTTGACAGGCAACTTGAAGGGAAACACACTAAAAAGTACTGCAGAGGACTGAGTACATTTGGAACATGAGGCTCATTAGGGCAGAAAGCTACAGTTGTGGTGGAAAATTTTACTTTACTAGAATTTTCAGTTCGTGCTTTGCAGGCCAAAATCATCTTCCAAAGTAAATGGCAACAACTGAAATTCAACATAAATAACAACAAGAAACAAACGCAGAATACCAAACTAAATATGTGGGAAAACGGCAGTGTGATAGGAGGGTCTCCTCAACGGTACTAAGTATTTCACATTACAGGTGGCTGTTCTGGGGGCAGAGGTCTCAGGAAAGAGATTTTAGGGGCTGAGGAGCAAACCAACTGGGTGATCCTAGGGAAAATAAAGCCATTCTCCCCACGCTGCCAAGGAGAGCGACAGGGGGCGCCACCGGACCGTGTGAGAGGGCAAGGTGGGACGGGGAAGCGCCGCAAAGCGGCCGGGCAGCCTTCGGGCTGCGGGAAAGGCGTGCGGCCGAGGGGGGAGGGGAGAAGCTCGGCTACAGCCGCTTGCTCGCTCTCGGCGGGTCCAACTCTCCGTGATGCCGGGCCCCGCCCCTCACGCGTCAACGGACTAAGAGGTTGGCCTTGGAGGAACTCACCGCGCCGCCCCCTCGCCTCCCTCCCTCCTTCCCGGTTGCCCGTTACCCTTATTACCCATCACTCTCAGCGCAGCGCCGCCATCCCTGCCTCTGGCCAGCTCCCACGGGAACAGGGTTGACCTCGCGAGAACTCCCCCTTCAACCTTCCCCTCCTCCTCCTCCTCCTCCTCCCACCTCCTTTGAGAACCAACATGGCGGAAGAGGCGCGCACGTGTCCGTCTGTCCCAGATACACAACAGCGGCCGCAGTCTTTCGTACGTGCTCGCCCGCGTGCAGAGAGAAGGGCGGCGAGTGGTTGAGAGACCAAGGCGGGGGGAGGGACGGCGCCGCCGCGCGCGAGCCCGAGTTCGCTTTAGCAGCTGGGATTCGAATAGGGCGCGCGAGCGTCCTCCTCCCTCTTCCCCCTCCTCTCTCTCCGCACGCGCCGATCACATGAGGCTATAACACCTCCTCCTCTTCTTCTTCACCCTCTCCCCGCACCCACCATCCGGGTCCCCCTATCTCACCCCCCCGTCCCTAAAGGCGGAGGCCTGACCTGGTTGCTGAGAGACGGGAAACAGCCTGCTGGGACCGAAGCGCTGGCTTCTCTTCCCTCCGTTGCCTCTCGAAGCCAAGCCGCAACGACACACGTCAACGCCTGCCCCCCCCCAACAAACAGCGGCCGCTTGACTCCCCTCAGGGCCGCGCGGAGGCGGTGGCTCTTCTTCCGCTTCCTTCCCCCTCCCCATATTCCCTCCACAGCCCGCCAATGCGGGCTGCTCCCTGCAGCTCCGCCTGCCGGTTGACTGAGGGAGGCGGCTGAGCCGCCCTGTGGAGTGGCTCTTTGGGGCTGGGCTGAGCCCGCGAAGCCGCCCGGAGCGGAGGCCAAGAGTGGCTTTTTAAAAATGGTATGTCTTGGAAAGGACTTCGGATTTTTTAAGAGAGGCTGGCTATGATGGCGCCCAGTTGCGCTTTCCTAAGGAAAAGGCCGCGACAGTAGTTGACAATTCTGCTCGGAGGAAAGTCCCGCTCAAATGCGTAGCCTCAGTGGCGCCGGAGCGCCTGGGATTCTGCTGCAGAGCGGCGCGTCTTTCTGCAGTCGGTTCTTTAGTGCCCGATTATTGCGACGGCAGGGAGAGTCCTCCCGTTAAATTCAAGCGCAATCACTCTTCCGCCCCCACCCCCCATTTGTATTCCTTGGTTCTCTTCCCCTCGGCAGTACACGAGAGAACGTGCTCCCGCCTTTCCCTACTTGATGTCCGAGGCATCTTAGCAGTCCAAAAGACGTGGTAAAAATGTTAACAAAAAGATACATTAGAAGATAATAGGAATGTAATTTACGAAACTGCTTATTGTCATGATTAAGCCGCCATGAGCGCTATTTTATTATGGTACAGTGGGATATAAATTTATTACCTCAGTACTCCGTTCAAAGCCAGAAGATACCAGGAATTCACGCCCAAGCCAAATAAATAGGCAGTCTTCCACTCAACACTACAGCCTTATGAAGGATTCTGTAAAGTAGAGGTCGAACTGCTGGGGTCCTGAACTGCTGGAACCTGATTTTTTTTTGTTATTTTTTAAAGTCTTATATATAGTCAAAAGCAGTGATGTATTTAAGTCTTTTACTCCAAGTCTCAAGTCAAGTCTCAGGTCTCTCCCTTCAAGTCTCAAGTCGTTGAAGATACTTTCAAGTCAAGTCTCAAGTCTGGAAGCCAACTTTATACTCCAACCAAAATTCCAGAATTATTGGATAGAGTGATATAAATTCAGTAACAATTTAAGCAGAGTCAACTCTCCACATCTGCAATTTTGCCATCTGCAGCTTCAGAACTGGGGAATAGGATCCTTTCTCACTCCCCATTTCTGAAGATTCAAAAGCTTTAGAAGGAAGGATCCTTCTTCCCCAAGCCCATTGCCTAACACGTTTGCTGTTCCCCTCTGAGAAATGCATCCCGCACTCTGGCTGCAAGTCTTGTCCTTTGCTCTCAGGAAACGTTTTAGAAGGCTTCTCCGATATGCAGTGGGAACAGGCTGCTGAACAACCTCAAGCCCATTGCCTAACCTGTTTGCTGTTCCCTTCTGAGAAATGCACCCACACGTTGGGCATGAGAGAGATTGTCACATGACTAGGAGGCAAAAAGAGACAGAGACATTGTTCAAAGTTGTAAGGTTTCTGGATAAATGTGTTACCTTACTGAACCAAGGGCACCAGGTCAGTCATTAAAAATATATAAGTCTGAAGTCGAGTCGAGTCAGTGTATTGTTTATGGCTGGGTCGAGTCTGAGTCGAGTCACTGAAGCGACTTAAGTTCGAGTCTGTCGACTTGAGTTTACATCACTGGTCAAAAGTGTTCTTTTTATTAAAGACTAATGAAAAAGTTCGGCTCATGCAGTGGTTACAAGTAGCATACTAAGCTCAAGTGGTGGTTAAGAGTAGCACACTAAAAACAAGACCAAATTTCAGCCCTGAAACTTGGATCAAGAACCTACCACTTGGGAGAGTCACCCTCCTGCCCAAGCATGGCCACTATCTGTCATCCCTCTGTAGCACCAAATGTGGAGACCTTCTAGATGCCCTCTTGGTTCTTGTATGAAGTTATGTGTACAACCCCACCACTGGACCACCCTTGAACCATTACAGACACCATGTATCTGAACTCATCCACAGCAATTACACTGTTGTAGAGCCAGTGTGATGCAGTAGTTTGAGCACTGGATTTCAACTCTGGAGACCAAGGTTCAATTCCCAGCTCAGCCAAGGAAAGCCACTGGGTGACGGGTGGGTCACACACTCTCAGCCCCCTCAAAAAAATGTGATATGTTTGCCTTAGGGTCACCATAAGTTGGAAACAACTGTTCTCAGAGGTATAAATACAAAAATTATTTAAACAAAAGTTCAATATGCACTTAAAGATTACTTCTTTTACTCATTTAAATCTTGATTGACCCTAACTCACATCTCCTTTTCATACTTTTAACACTACCTAATGCTTATTTTTGACAGATTCAGATTCCTCATTCTGTCTTCCATACCAGCCTTTTCTACATCCCATTCAGCTGATCACCAGTTACTCCCAATATTCCATACTCTCACATCCAACAGATTACTTACCTTATTATATTTGCCGTTGCCTTCGCACCGTTTCCAACTTATGGCAACCCTAACGCGAACCTATCACGGGGTTTTCTGGGGGCTGAGAGTGTGTGACATGCCTAAGATCACCCAGTGGTTTTCCATGGCAGAACGGAGAATGGAACCCTGCTTTTCAGGGTCATAGGCCAATGCTGAAACCACTACACCATGCTGGCTCTATACACAACCACATTTTACTTTATCTAATAAACACACCCTTTGCCCTCAAAGTCCGTAACAACACACCACTCTTAGACCATTTCCACACTAGACTGTTATAGCACTATTATTCAATTTTCAACATCCTATAGAATCCTGGGGTTTGCAGTTTCGGGAGGGGCCAGCCCCAGGATTCCATAGGATGTTGAAAGTAGAATAATAGCACTATAACAGTCTAGTGTGGAAATGGCTTCAGCCTAACCTACACCACAGATGGGTTATAATAACTGTTTGTTGACACTGTGTACGCTGCCCTGAATTTCTTGGAAGATCGGTGGTAGTGTAATACATTAAGTTAAATCCTGTGCCGTAATCTTCTTTTCTTCATTGCTTTTGTGTATGCTCATAAGCAAACAGTTCGCAGATTGTATTTTGTGGGCGTGAAAATGAGATTTTGTGTTCCGTTACACTGACAGGACACAAGGAGACTGAACTTCAAAACTAGTTCAGTGGAGTTTTCTTCCAGGTGAATGCACAGTATTGAAGCTTTACATGAACACAGACTCAGTTAAGATAAACTATAGGTTTTGTGCTGTGAGACATCTATTCCACTCCACACTCCAAGCCATCTGCTTCATAAGGAGTGCCTACCTTCTTCCATAGCAGCCTTTCAAAACTGCATGAAGCACTGGTAATGTATTGCTTGTACATACAAAATATTTCCATGGCAGTAGTAAGTCACCTTGAACTGTAATTGTCAAATTGTGTGTGTGCATGTGCTGTTGAGTTGCCTGTCAACTTTAACATGAATTTCATAGGGTTTTCTTAAGCAAGGAACACTCAGGGGTGGTTTGCCAAACAAATTATTCTGAGACCATTCTTGATGAAAAATCTTTAATGATTTATGACTACAACTGTACATTAAGTAATGGTCCTGGTAAAACACTATCCTAGGTTCCATTTAGGAGGTAGAGTGCAACTTAGCAATATCGTACACATGTATATTAGGTGAAATGTAGGTAATGTTTTGGATTTAGCATGACATCACAATTTGGGGAAAAATTTTCATCTACCAAAGTCTAACTGCACTTACTACAAATGTCTCACAAGATGTTTCCAAAGGAGGGAGAGATTGATCAAAAAAGCAAATATTCCCACATAGTAAAAAGTACTTAGACAATGATATTTAAGATACTGAAATAGTGTGACTCATATTAGTATTAAATGAGAAGTCTGATAGCCATTGTGTTTCATTTTCCCTTTTATTTTTACAGGAAAATATATTAGTATTACGTAGAAAGAAATATAAAACGCTTGGTCCTACACTTTCAAGGGATTTTGCAATACAGAGAAAAAAGAGTGATTTTCCATTACTGCCATTCTCGTTTTATTCGGCCATCTATTACTTTGGTATTTTTGAACCCCAGTAGTGCATTTCTACTAATTGGACACGTTTGTTCTTAATATGTATAGCTCATTCTAATACCAAAAGTCCTACTAAATTCAATGGCAGTATTACCTTTATTTATAAGCAGTGAACATTGCTCGTAAATTACGATGTTATCCAGAGAAATAAACTTTTTCACATATTTATTTGGTCAAGAAATTATTTAAACCTTAACTGATAGATGAGAGAAGCAGGGGTGCTTTAGTTATGTAATTCTGTATGGCAGAAGGTTGAACAAGGTGGTCCCTTCTAACTCTAATATTTTATGATTCTGGTCTTCCCCTGTCTCAGCATACCAATTAAATTTATTAGAAGTAGGTTCAGAAAAACTGACAAAGGACAACTCAGTGTTAATTTACTGGAAGTCACCAGCACATATTAATTCCCTAAATTTTATCTGCTTAGATGTCTACAATAAACATGTGATCTGAAAGGAAAAGACTAGCCTTGCCTATGAGCCACAGAATCAACAACTTACACAGGTAGTAAACCTGTAAGTATAGGTCTAACGAACTGGGTATAGCTGTTGCTATCTTGTCCTCTCCCTGGCCTGATGAGATATGACTGAAAATCTGGAAATAGTACCAAATTAGATAAATCATACTTCCCCAACCTTGTGCTATCCAGATGTGTTAGACTAAAATTCCTATCAGTCATTCAGTTTACTACCAAGATGTCAGGTCAGGGAAGGCAGATATGTAATAGACCTTGTCTCTGATACAAGAGGAGAATTTTAGTGTTTTTGCTTATTTGCTTTCAGAAATGGTGTTTCCAAATCAGTCTTGTTATTAATAACAATAGGAAAAGATCACCCTGGGAAACGGGTTCCTTTCTTTCTTTACTATTGTATTTTGTTTCTGTTACTTAATGGATAATGATAATTTAAGTAGAAATGCACACCAAAATAAATAAATAAAATGTATTGAAATGATAAACAAAATGGTCCCAAAACAACAACAAAAAGAAATAAAGGTTAAAAGAAAAAGAGCTTTACAATGCAAGTATGGAAGAAAGCTGTAGTGGAGAAAAAAATAAGGATATCGAAAAATATTCTGTAGTCTGTCTCTCCATCTTGGGACTAAAGGCCTGGACCCTGTGACTACAGGTGCTCAAACCATCAAACCTGTGAAATGGCCAATACACAGCAGCCTCGTCCTTTGTTTCAAGCAAAGGTTCAAAAGACTGTTTTTGGTAATACTCCCAAAACTTATTTGCATTCTGATTAGGTGCTACATCACTCTTAATAAACCTCTATATTTAAGAAACCAAAACTTGCAATGTGACTTTGTTTTGTTTAATTGTAAAGTCTAACTTTTAAAACCCAAAAGACATACATGTTACCATAAATCTGCTATCCAACTTTCAATTAAAGGAGAGACTGTGCATTTTTTAAGCTTTGCAAATAGTTTTAAGATTAAAAGTGAAACAAGATATAGTAACTTATCAGAGATGCACATAATAATGATTTGACTTCTGGGCAGGACAATGGGCAGATATTCCTTGTAGCAGCTCTGCAGCAAGGAGAGGTTTTAATGGTAAAAGTGCCGACCAGGGAGTTTCTTTGGCTGGAGAAATTTGCCCTGGATTAAAGGGAGAGTGCGGGATCGCCTCCAAGGGTCCAGAATTCCCATTACTTGTGTTTACTTTACTTACTTATGAGTAAACACAAAATGAATGGAAAGGATTGAGAGAATGACCTCTTTCACACTTGTCATGAAATGCAGCTGTTTTAATCAGAGAATCTCACAGCCCCAAGCTGGCAATGTGCTTTTAACAAAATTCTTAAACAAAACTATGGAGTTACAAACAAAAGTGAAGAATTCTTCTGATTAAAATGGATGAGTAGAAACCTCATCAGTCACCTTCTTTCTGCAACCAAGAGTCAAGTGTTTTTACCGAGTAAGATCAGGAGTCAAATAAGAAGATTGGGGTTCGGTATGTTTAAAAGAGAACAGTTAATAATTTACGTGCATGTATTTTCATGGATATACTGAATTTCATCTTATTTACAAGACTGAATTTGACTTTAGCAAGGAGAAACTATAGCATGAGAAGGTGCAAGTGTTGTCTCTTTACTGCTGATAAAACTGACTTGCTGGTTGTAAGTGATGAGAGAAGAGTTGAACTGTTAACTCTGTAATTACTGGGTTGAATGAAAGATTAAATCTTTTCCAAGAACTTTCTTAGGACTTTCTATAGGAGATGCTGAAAGAATTTTGTTTTCTGAGAGAAGAGCGTCTCCCAAATCTGAAGAGGAGACTGCAAGATTTGATAGATATCATGAATAAAGGCAGAATTGTAGGGAGATGTAAGGTGGGAGGGAGAAATGTAGAGTCAATGAGGAACTGAGGGAGGCTGAAAGTCACATGGAGAAACAAACTCAAATTGAGGCAATGGAGGGATTAGTCATTAAAATGGAGGAGATGAGGGGCCAAGAAGTTCTGGTTTGCGAAATGGGGACAATAGCCCAAGCACAGGATATACTGATGGTTGAATGAAACCAAGCTGATTTAATGAAAGGATTAACCTGCAAGACCGAAGGGGGTGAGAGAAAGATGAAAAAGAAAAGTACTTTGTTTCAGGACAAATACTTCAAAACAGTAAGAGGGAAGGCTTTGGAAATATTAAGAAAGGGTCAGAAAGATAGTCTGAGAAAACTGTAGGGATAGTTCATGAATAGGGTGGATGAAAAGGAGGAGAACAGCCAAATTTAAAATGAAAGGGGGGAGGTTTGGTTGAAACTAGATTATGATATGGTTACAGATACAAGACAATTAAAACTGTATTTGATAATGGTAAAAAGGATTTTAATTGTAAAAGTGTAAAAGTATGAAGTGTCATAGAAATGTGTGGACTTAGTGATGTTATAAATAAGTTTTAAATAGTGAAATTAATACTAAGTAATTAAATCGGTAAGTAGCTTTTAGTATTGATAAGGAAATACAATATAAGTTGTCACATAAATGCAACAGATAATTGGATGGGATATTGACATATCAATGCTAGATTTGTTAACTTTTCAAAGTAGAAAATTTATTTTTCTTTTTTGGTTTTGTTGGAACAAATGAAAAAAGTGATGGGAATAATAGAATTGCTGGATATTCTGTATTAGTTCACAGCCAGAAAGACAATTAAGAGATAAGCTCTTAGTTTTAAAATTCGTTTTTAATTGGGGGAAGGAAATTTTGCAAATCAGGTGTTGTCTTATCTTTAAACATTCTTCATTAGTCCATCTGTACAGGATATCTGCTTTCCTTAGTTTTCTTCCAATCTTATGTTCAGTATCTTATCTTCAAAGCAGACTCTAATCTCTCATGGTGTTTAGTACCACTGTGAAGATGCTTCATGGCATCTGTGAGCCAAAATTTTCCTGAACCAAAGTTTCTGTTCACTTGAAATCTCCAAACATTAAGCCATAGTTCTTATTCTGGAGGGTACACTCCAAAAAAATGACAGGAGGTAGTTATGTTCTTTCTGGTAGGCTTTCCCTAAGCAACAAATTGACCACTTTGCAAATAAATGATTGACTAAAACAGTGGTTCTCAACCTGTGGGTCCCCAGATGTTCATGGACTTCAGCTCCCAGAAGCCCTGAGCATTGACCATAGTGGCTGGGGCTTCTGGGAGCTGAAGTCCACGAACATCTGGGGACCCACAGGTTGAGAACCACTGGACTAAAAGAAACCTTGAGTCTGATCCAGTAGAGTTTTTTGTACATTACATTGTAATGGTTTAAATAATAGTCCAAAATAGCGGCCCATAAACACACATTTTACAATACAAGATCACATCATACATTGTATGGCTGGGCATTAGAAGAACAAGACACCACATTTGCTGTAACATTTTGTTACAACTTCTATTTCCAGTTCACTATTATCTTTTTCATTCACTTCTATATGCAAGGTTTCATAGTTGGAACTGGTTGATAATATGACCTTCAGAACTATGGGAATGTTACTGTGGCACTGAAGATACTCCTACATGAACTCAAGATTCCATTCTTTCAAACAAATATTGAGTTCACATGGTAACTGTGAGATGGAAATTAAAATTACAGACTGGTTAAAGCTTTGGTCCTGTAACTAATTTAGTATGAGACAATTCTGACAATGCAGTGAACTCCGATTTACTTTCAGACTCCTTATTTTGAGCTTCTGTTTTCTGCTCTCGCAATAACATCTACCTAGAATACGTCTGCTTTAAATTCAATTCAAGGTAGAGTGGATGGATTACTTCTACTAAATACTGTTTTGCCTTTCTTTGTAAGAAGGAAGCTGACTAAATATGAGATCTCTTCCTGTACACTGACAAGATAGGGCAATGTTCTGTTGTGGTGTTGGGCTTGTAGAAGCAGGATCCAACATAATCAGCAGGCAGGCAATCAGCCCCTTCCACCACTCCACTCCACAGCAACCGCAACACCTCCTTAAAAACCTGTCCTGGGGAGTGGGAAACCCCTGGTGTTGGTTATCAGACTGTAGAGACAGTTGAAGTGGAGAGGGGGAAAAGCTCCATTATATCTACAAGTGCAGCATGGGATTAAGCCCATAACTTGAACAACAGATCAAAGTTTTAATTAATAATCAATAATTGTGATTCATCTTCAACATTTAATCCACAGAATTAAGAGCAGTTAGAATTTTGCCAAAGAGGAGGTTTGACTAATAGGGTTGAAAAATCTCATCAAAAAGCTTGTGCCTGCTTTTGAAGATTTGCTCTGGTTGGGATGAAGGACACAAACATGTAAAAATGTCAGTCTGCGCACCATTTCAGTTCTTTTTATCTACCATTTGAAAGGCAGGGAGATGGAGAAAAGAGAGAGAGATCAGTTGCTATGGGAACCAGGACATCTTTGCTTGAAACAGTGAATATTACAGAAGTGTACCTAGATAAATACATGCAATACAGTTAAACCAACTAATGAATTAGTTTCCCTTAGAAACTAATCTACAATTCAAAATGGTTTTGAAAGGTTGAGAGGAACTATGTAACACAAAAATATTTCCTTTTCCCCACTGACCTACAAAAATTTGCTAACTGTTTTGCCACGTATATACATTCCAGAGAAAAATTTAATATTCTGGTTTCAAATATTTATCAAATTATTAATTATTTGTGCAAAGATTCTAGGCTGCATGGTTAGCTTACAAGCAAACATCAGGATATATATTTACTTTTCTTTAGCACAATTAAAACATTTTGTGGTTGTTTTTACTATTTGCATCTGGCAAATGCTACAATTTTCTTCAACATCTCAAAACAGTGGTTCTGAACCTTTTCTTTACTGGGAATCCCCTGTAAATATTAGTTGTTGCCAGGGACTCCCAAGACTTAACTCAAGTTTTAAACACATAAATTTAGATTCAAATATTTATTTATTACAGGCTTCTGGAGACTAGGATTCAAATCCCCATTCAGATGCTGAATGACCTTGGGCAAGACACATTCTCTCTACCCCAAAAAGGCAAACTCTCTCTGAATAGATCTTGCCCCCCCCCAAAAAAATCCTATGATAGGTTCAACTTAGGGTTGCAGTAAGTCAGAAGTGGCTTGGATGCACATAACAGCGAAGTGCTACTGATAGGAGGTTCTTTCTAGCCACCATGTCTCTCCCCTTTGAAAATTGATTTATGGTGACCCTAAGGAGGTTTTCTTAGGAAGTTTTGTGCTGTTGCCTTTCTCTAAGGCTGAGAGAATGTGCCTTGCCTGAGATCATCCAGGAAGTTTCCAAGGCCAAGGGGAGATTAAAGCTCTAGTCTCCAGTCATAGTTTGGGCTGGCACACATGCCTCCTGCCATGTCATTTTTGTTTAAAACTCCTCATTTGTTTGGGTGTGGGCATGCATGTATGCCTGACACTATGTTCCTCAGTGACCACACCCCCTGCTGCCACATCCCTGACAAGAGGAATACATTTGCAAATGAAGGAGTGGTTTCAGCACCCACACACGCAGCACTGCCACATCCCCATTGCTGCTGCTGCTATCTGTGACGACTCTGAAGCCCAGGTTAAGAACCACTACCTTAAAAGATAAAATACTATGCTCTGCATTCTTACCTTTTTAAAATTTCTTTAATACAATGTCACTTACATACACTTCCTTTTACACAGATCATCTCAAGAGGTCTAAAGGAAAGGTATTAACAGAGTTCCCAAGTGCAAAACACATCCTTCTCTATAAAAAGCTAGTTCATCTA
Organism: Iguana delicatissima; assembly: GCA_948472985.1. Taxonomy (NCBI): domain Eukaryota; kingdom Metazoa; phylum Chordata; class Lepidosauria; order Squamata; family Iguanidae; genus Iguana; species Iguana delicatissima. Next base: position 18,898 of record CAOKZL010001372.1, read on the forward strand.
CATTATAGCATGGCCAACAAACAGAAATGAGGGTAGAACTATGGAAATGAAGAAATTTGGAGAGGAGCAGGCTTCACTGTCATTGTTTAGATTTTCTTTAACAGACAGAAATATGATTTTCTCCTATTCAAGTATCCAAGTACAACCATTACAGAAGAATTCATTCACACACACACTTGACTTTTCCACTGTTTCTTGCGTTACAGTTGGGAATTGAAATGAATTTGTCATTGTTACCACTTCATGTCCACAAGATACTTAATGCAGTGGAATGCGCTATCCTGGTGTGGTGGAGTCTCCTTCTTTGAAGGTTTTTAAACAGAGGATGGATGGCCATCTCTCAAGAATACTTTGGTGGTGAATTCCTGAATGGCAGGATGTTGGACTCAATGGCCTTTGTGGTCTCTTCCTACTCTATGATTCTATGCACACTGTGAAGCTACAAAATATTTTTGTTTTGCGTTGTACTTCTGCAAAGTAAACGGAGGTTCTTCTAAATAAAACACTACGTATAGTCTGTTGGATCGGGAAAATTGGCTATCTCTGCCATGAAGTAACTCACAGACCTTTGTCTAGAAGCTGCAACAGTGTCGAGAATGACTTGCAATTTGTAACATTTAACAGGTAGCTTCATTGTAAACATATGTGCAACCTGTGTCAGAAATGGTTGTTCTCTCATTGCAGAACGTCACATGCAACTGAAACAATAGTACGTTATCTCCAAAAGCAGAAAATTGTTTTCAGAATTACATGGTTTGGTCTTAAAAACTCAACACAAGATGCATGAAATGGATGAAGGCTGTCAATTTGTGCCTCCTGTCTTACTCTGTTGTAAGGTTTTATTCACCTTACAGCTCATCAGAGCTGTATGTGTAGCTGGGAGACAAAGAGTCCCATCATTACTACACCTCAAAGCATAGACACACAACTTTTGTAGCTGCGACGGAGAGCTCCTGGATTGTTTGATTTGAGTGCCAATAGTCTCTGCATCCAATCCTTCGCCTTGTTGACATAAAGCAAAAGTATCTATCTACTGTCCCCCACATATACAATGATTTCTAGAGAAATTTAAATAATTGTCTCATATGAAAAGACTTACAGACAGCATGTTTGAACTTCCACACAAAGGAGAAGAAACTAAAATCAGCATCTTTCTCTACAGTCACTTATCTTTCTAACCTATACAGATTGGGCTCTTGAGAGCCTTCTAAAACTAGATTATGATTACTTATTTTAGACAAAGAAACTATTTGAGAACCTAATACTTTTGCAACAGCTATGATATTAGTTTGGTTTGTACCAAAGTAGTAAGGGTTTTCTATATGTTTTGTCCTCTAAGACTCAGACAGATCAAGTGAAAACCCCCATATTTCTAATTAACGGTTATTATTAGATAGATAATATTATTAACAGTGTGAGGTCACCCAGCCATCTCTTACAAATAACTATTCATATGGAGAATTTGAGGCCACTGTGGCAAAATGACAACAAAATGATGTGGGGAAACAGTATTTTCTGTACAGATGTTTTTATCTTCACCAGGATTGTCTAATGGACAAAGATTAGGGTGCTTAGTGCTTCATGGCGTAGTGAAACAGTCTCAATACAAAGTTTCAAATCAGAATATCACAGCTATTAGCACATTACACTCTTAATTTAAGAAAGTCAGAGGAAAGTTACTAGATTTAAATTCTGGCTGATCTCTTCCAGTTTTTCTGCTTACCATTTGTATAGTAAACTCGGAAACTTTAAGGAAGACTGCATGTATTTTTTAAGTTTTTTCAGTCAAAACTAGACCTTGTCTTTGCTTTCTGAGAATGGATAATGTATTACACTCAGTTATATTCCTAATACACAGCTTTTTACTATATCTGAAACTCAAACACCTTATCATTTTAAAAATTGTTTTTATTGAACTAGCATTTAATAATATTGCATGTATGGTAGCAATATTCAGGAAGAAAGACATTTTGGTGACATTCAACACTTCATTATGAGTCATCAAGAATGCTTTAGCAATCTTCTTGTGTGTTTTCAAGTCAATATCTGACATCATAAATCATGCCAATGAGCATTGCATAACTGTACAATATTTCTTTCCACATGAAACTGTGCATTAAAAAAAGATAGAAAATTCGTCAAATGCACAAGCAATAACATACCCACTTCATGCTCTCAAAAACACTCAACAACTATGGTTTTGTTTAAATACATATACTATTGATTATACTAGCTTATATACGTCAAAAATTATCTTAAACATTAGACAGGAAGTTATTTATATCTGTTGACAAAAACAACGTTCTATCTGAATCGTTCATATACCTGATACACTGAAACGAAAAGCATTTGACAGTTTTTAGTTCATTATGTTTCTTCTATACTGCAGTGCAAATAAAACCAATACCTAACTTTTCCTGAGTTTTCATAGGAAATTAAAATATTTTTATTTGTTACATTTAATATCTTTCCACCAGATGGTTCTCAAGAACCTTTAATCTTGTCTTGCCTAAATTTGATTCAAAAGAGTCTGTAAATTCAAAGCTCTAATGAAAAGATTAGTTAAATCATCCATTTGTACTTCACATACTTACAATTAAATTGGACAGGAACATTATATTTTCAAGAGAAGTCCAATCTCTGAAAATTCTAATATATTTTTAGAATTTGTATACTATAAATCTCAATTCATTTTCCACAAATGAAGTAATGCCCAATGTTTTGTCACCACATAGACAAAACAGAAAAAGAAAAGATCCTGGGAATGTATGTTGAATTGAAGATCTCTCCTAAAAATACACTTTTGATGGCTACAGACCACGTGTTTCTAACTCAATCTTATCTTCACTTTGTAGTTGGTCAGGTTCAATTTGAGCAACAGGTGGCCTCAGTATGATTTCTGGTCCTCCCCCATATATTGATTGTAGAAAATTCCATGTTTCTTCAGAAATCTGTCCAGAATCAGCTCCTAAAAACATTTTTTGGGGGTAAAGATACAGTAGCCATGTAAAATTTTCAGTAAGTTGTGAAAATAGTCTGGTTAGAGGAGACATTATATTTTAATACCTAGCATCCATACCTAAGGAAATGCAACCACTGCAGACTGCACTTGTAGCTTTAGCTGTTTCAAAGTAACTGGTCTAAGATCACTTCAGTTTCTGCATCAGTCCTGCACAATCAGTCCAACCCTATTACATATAATGTGACATTTTATTGCTGTGAGTAAATATTTTATTATATTCAAGGTATTCAAGGAGTTGGCATTCACAAGGAGTCTTGACATGATAGAGGAGTTCTGTCTCCCAGAAATGTTGCTCTCTTACTCTTTCTTTATGCATACAGCTGTCTGAACATTTTCCCAGGTGTTTCCCCCTAGAAATTATACAACCTAAAAAAGGCATATTTTCTTACAAATGAAAGATAGTCTTTTTAGTAAGTTAGTAAGTTGACCAATAATAAAGTGTACACAGACTTCTATATCTGAAGTTCCAAAGAGTGTCTCTAATTTTTTTTTCTTCAGCTTCAAGGATAATATAATACCTTGGTACAACCATGAAAGGACTCCATATAGTTTTTACATAATGCTGTTTAAAATACAAAACTGTTGAACTATCTAGATCCATAGTAGTGGAATTCTGCTCGCACTGGAGGAACAGGGCAGAGAGGCAATCTCCTCTCAGTGGACCCCTTTTAATGCTCAGAAGGGTGGGAGGACCCTCCAGAACAGCATAAGAGATAATGCAAGGGCAAAGCGAAATAACGGAAGTCACCTCCTGGCTCCCCCTAGTCTGATGTGGAGTTTCCAGTGGATCTTGGTGGCTCCTGTGAAGAGAAGGAGCTCTTCTGTTCACAGCATGGCCAATCTGGATCCAGCTCTGTGGTAAAAGTGTGCAATACTTTACATGTTGCATGCACATAACAGAAATGGAGACCGGGACACAGCAGATCCTATATACACACAACCACTGACACAGAAGGAGGAAAACTGCATGGAAAAGAGATCATGAGTAAGTCCATACCTTGTTTCAGAACAACGGTACCACATTTATTGACAGCAATTTTGGCATTATCAATGGGTCCTGGAGGATCTAGTATATAGAGAAATATATTAGATGGAACGTAATAGTAAGATGAGATTTAAGAAATAAGCAAAGCAACAATGGAAAAACCACATTTGTACTCTCTGCATAATCTGTTTTGTCTACTTCTAAAAACTTTAAATAAAATACTAATTTATTAGAAAATTAGAGCCATTACATTAATATGGGAACTTTAAGAACTAGGGACAAAATCCAATCAATCTATCTGCAAGGAACTGTACATCTTTCGCTGGGATTTTAGTTTTGTTTTTTTGGACACAGCAGGATTACAAACAGTTTTAAAAAACATTTCTGGACAACTGCCCAAATCTTTAAACAGACATATACAAACAAGCTATCCAAAAAATGTTACAAAAGCTCTTTAAGCTGCAATCATATTTGTATATGTCACTTTGATTCTGCAAATTCAGCATGTCTCTTCCAGTGGTTTCATTGCAAACTGTGGTAGTTTCCAGTATGCATATTTATCATGTGTCAAAATCTGCATTAGTTACTATTTTCTCTCTCTTTTTTTTTAAACAAAATATCTACATCTTGCCAGACTTGTACCAGAGTGATTTACTGATGGATAAAACAGCAAGCGCACAGTATAAGCCTGCTACCAACTTGATTTGCTTTTCTGGAAGCTACTCACCACTGTCCTTGCCCTTCACAAACCCTTCCCATTCTCTGAACCACTGCATACTGATACAATAGAATATGGATGGAGAGTCTTCTTCTTGGAATGCTCTGTTGAGCTGAAAAGACGTAAAAAGCAAGTTCTAATGCTGCAATGCTCTTTATGAAGTTCCCTTGAGTACAGTGCAACTTATTTCTGAATAGATTTTAGAATTACACTGTAAGATGTTCTGGTTATAGCTTCAGAATAATAATTTCAATAAGAAACTTTGAATATTTCTATTTATTGTATTTTATTTTTATCCTGTCTTTTTCCCAACTGTGATATTCAAGGCAGCCTACAAAAGTTAAAACAGAGCAGCTAATATGTTACATTTACAGCACACAGTCAAATGAAATAAAAATATTACAAACTGATAAACTTATATCAACAAACATCCAGCCTTTTGAACATTAGTGACTATTCTTACTAATAAGCAATAGATGTCTTTGGGATTTTTAACAGTGCTGTGCTCAACTCATGCTAGATATGTCACCACTTCTTTTGGCAAACGGTCCCTCAGTAATTAATACGCACGTGCATTCGTGTGTATTTATAAGCAAATACTATGATCTCTTTTGTGAATTTTCCCATAGTGCTGAAATTTCAGCATCACACAACGAAGTAGATGCTACGCAGGAAAAAACATCATTACAAAGTTACGAAAACCTGGATAAAAATTAATGTAGATTTTTTGGCTTAGATCTCAAGTTGTCCTTGTGTGATCAGAAACTTTCTTTGTTTGTGGAAGGATTGTTGATCCAGAAAAGAAAGAGAAGCATTTCATTTTTCAGTCCCCATACCACTTCCCATGCTATTTCAGAAGTCATTCACAGTTGAGGCATTCCACAGGCAGAGTATTTCTTATAGGATTACTACTTTTAAGAAACTAACATTTTTTAAAAAAACAAAGCTTATTTTTTAAAAGGAAAAGATACATTACCCGAATAAACATTTCCAGCTCTGTCTTTCTTCTTTTCTCTATTTTCTCTGCTTCGATTTGGCAGGTATGACAAACATACAGATGGTTAACAGCTGGTCCTCCACCATACCTGTAATTGTAGAGTAGTAAAAAATTATCTAACTCTAATTTGGATTTTGAAGTACTAAAAGATATATGTTAGATAAACAATGTTATTTTTAATCAACAAATACTTTTATTTCCCACATAACTATTTCTATTTCTTCAGCAGAAAAGCCTTGCTCTGCAACAGAGGTGTGCACTATGTGGTCCTCTAAATATTACTGGACTACAGTTCCCAGCATCCCTAGTTAGACCAGATAATGGTGAGGAATGCTGGGAGATACAGACCAACAGCATCTGGACAGCTGTCTCCCAACACTGCTCTTCAACAAGGGTGAGCAAAGTGTGGCCCTCCAGATGTTGTTTGACTCCAACTTACAGTATTCCTCACTGCTGGCTATGCTGACTATGGCTGATTGTAGGTTATAGTCCAACAACATCTGAACTATGCTTTGGCCACCTTTGGTCTCCAATAATAAGCCACAAACATTTTAGTACTCTTATGATGGAAAAATAGGTTCTGGTTAATTAAGATCTTAAACTCCTTTTTGTTTGTTTTCCAACACGTAAAACTTGTGTATGTCAGAAGCTACATGCTCAGCTGCATTCCAAATGTCCATGTGTCTGCCCCAAAACTCTGAAAATGGAGATCTTCATGAGTGAGCAGCTGCACTGTCACAGATCTTCCATGCAACTGGGATCTACCCTGATTGCATTAAGTGCTTTTTACAGTGTAGAAACCTTTGCAGATGTCTGGGCTAATGTTTGTGGGATGTTGGTGTAACAATAGCTATTGGGGGCAGCAACATCACAGACAATGGAGAAGGAGGTGCTAACAGCCTAATCCAACTCTTTTATTACCCACACATACATCCATTGTATGGATGACATAGGAAAAGGGCTTTGATAGATAAGAATGGTGAGAACATACACTTGAATTAATATGGCAAATTACCCTATTTAGTTAAAATATTAGAAAAATACAAATTAATCCATCTTGCCTAGCACTGTCTTTAAAAATTTGTTCCCAATCACCAGAAAAAAGGGCCTTTACAGGAATGGTAGCTTTTACAACCCTTATGGGGAAAAGAAACTTACATGCAATCACCCCTTAAAGAATATGTTTATATTAGCATGTTAAAAGAGGACATTTAAACATTATATTCTGCAGTTGGTCTAAAGTCCAGAGTTGAAGGGGATGTGTTAAGATAATTTTTAAAAAGACTTATATATCATTCTGTTCCAATTCCCCTCCCTCCCCCCTCCCTCCCTCCCCCACGGAGTGTCAAAAGCCCAATTTAGGGAGTTGCTGATAAGCAGGGGCAGACACCTACTTTTTTAAAAATAATTTTAATACATTTTATTATAAACATAAACAGTTATAAAATACATTCAATTAAACATTGATTTTACAATATTTTGTAGCTCATTTAAGTTTCATATAACTTTCTTCCAATCCTTACTAGAACCGAATACTCTTAGTGAGTTAATTTCTAAAAGTACTACACAAAAAAAGAGTTTGATTAAGTTGTTTGTTCCTGAACATTCAAATCTATGTGAACTAAAAATTATAGTCTAAACTGACATCTTTGTCATATTTATCAAACCTAAAGAAACTTTTTTTCGTTTTACAAAGTCACACAGACAATATTACTTCCCCCTTTGAAATTTTAATTCAAAAGATTGTTACCACAATTTCGTAATGATTTTCCTTTACCAAACTAATAAAAACCATTTGTTGGCTAAGTTTGCCTTTTCTGGTTTTGAAGGAATTGGTTCAGAGGGTCCCATTCTTTGTCAGTTTTTTCATCTGTCAGGCCTTTAAGCCTCTGAGTTAATAAGTCTGCATTTTTTGTTTCTGACAAGGTAGATAATCATTGATCTACATTAAGGACCTCTTCACTTTTCCATAGTTTGGCATATTCGATTCTTGCTATCGTTATCATATATAGGATGATCTTCCAGTGATTTTTTTAATGTATTCTGGTCAATCGTGTGGAGCATAGTCAATAAGTAGATTTCTGGAAATTTATTAAAGTCAGTTGGTAGGATCTTACTTATTCTTTTGTGTATGTCATCCCAGTACTTTTTAGGTTTTTTACAGGTCCATCATGAGTGATATTGTGTTCCAACCTTTGTCTGACATTTCCAACACATACTTGTGCTGGTATTATATATTTTTTTAAGTTTATTTGGTGTCATGTACCATCTGTGGAAAATCTTGAAGTAGTTTTCCTTTAGGTTCTGGGCAATTGTAAACTTCTTTGTCATTTTCCAGCTGCATTCCCAATGTTCCAATTGTATTGTATGTCCCAAAGTTTGGGCCCAGGTGATCATTGTTGCTTTAACTGTTTCGTCTTTTCTTTCTTGCAGCAATAATACCTTATAGATTTTAGGCAACAGATGTGGTGGGGTTTCAAACATAAGTTTTATCAGAACATCCTTTTCTTTCATATTGAAGCCTTGTAGTTTTAGGTCGATATGAAATTTTTCCACCAGTTATCGATATGGGAACCAATTAAGTACAATACCTTCTTCTTCTAATTTTTCTCTAGTTTTAATTGCTGGTGGTCCAGGAGAGGATTTATCAATTATATCTTCATATCTTAACCAGTTAAGTATGTCTCTCCATCTGCCATTAAGGGCTTCTTGAGGTGAAACCCACATTGGTATTAGTCTACAAGTTGACCTTTTGTAGTTATTCCAAATTTTTAACAATGATTTCCTAATATGACGATGGGGAAAATCAAACACTTACTTTTAAGGGTTATGCTGCTTGATGAGAAAAGGATTTGTCAAGTTCTTAGGACAATGGATAGAAGCCAACACCTGCGCAGTCTAACTCTCCTTTCTCTTTGTTGCTGCAGTACCATACATTTCCTCCCAAATTTGCTCTGGAGACAACATTCTGCCCTATTTTATCTCATTCTTTTAAGTGAAAATTATTACTGTAATCTAAACTGCTTATGGCTTATACTATAAACTATTATTATCTGTTGTACTATACCTAACAGTTAAATAAGCTTGACAAGGATTATGTCACTTGTTTTGTCAAAAATAGAATAATTCAGAAAACTTAATGCAAAAATGTTTTTGGGACTAAAGTAATGATGAGTTCAGAACAACCAGTTTGTCAACTTTGCATTTGTTTCATAATTTTATTTTATTTTTTTAAAAATACCCTCTTCCCTTCCTTTTATGACTCTAAAATGAATATTATATGGGATTAGCAGCTGAATACTTCACATGTTTTCTCAGATTTAAGCTGAACTGTGTTCAGTAACACTTACTCCAAAGAAAACATACACACAACTACAGCCTCTATTCTACCCCATTTGGTTTTCTGGCTTACAACATATTACTCCACAGACACATGGACAAGGCACTACATGATAACATTATGCTGTTAGTATCAGTATTTTTCAATCTCTAAAATTCTGAAACTGGTTAGAAGCAAGTCCCAAATGCCAAATTAAAAACACAAAGACTACTTTCATTTCACTTTTTTCCAAGAAAAAAATTATGATAGTTTTCTTCAAGAACTTTCCTTGATCCTCAAGCACTTACTGCTTTAAAATACAGATTGAGTACACAAACTTTCAGTGCCTCAGCCATGTCAAACATAACTTGTCTTTGCAGAACTACTATATTGGAATAAAGGGGCCTAGCTCACATTCCAGTATGCTAAAATACTGAAAGCCAGGTTTGTTGAGAGGGGGAGGTTAATATTTGCATGATTATGAAACAAGTCTGGCTGCTTACTGGAGGAAGAAAACTAAAAAGTGAAGATAAGCTGCTAGAGGCATGGAGAAAGACTATGGATTGTATCTATTAGTTTTCTTCCAGAACAGAAGGCTTTTTGATTCAGTAGAGACTTATATGAGCAAAAGGCAGGGGATGTGATTTTCATATATGCTCTTTCCGCACAACCCAGCAGTCCACAACCACTTCCAACACTGTTATGGGGGTCCACATTTGGTAAAGGGTTAGGGCCTGTAAGGAAAAATGAATAAAAACTGTATCCTTGCCTTTGTTCACAGAAGCCTCTGTTGGGTTAAAAACCCAGGAGCAGAATACCTCCCACGGGGACAATAGTGGTACAACTAGTTGTACAATTCTATGTGAAGGCTTTATAAATATTGAGTTCTTCTTACCAGATGCTATTTGCTCATAGTAGAAAAAGCACTGTGTTTCACAACTGGGAGCCTACCTGCTATACAAGTTATCCCAGATGTTCTGAGGCAGCATTACTACCAGGTCCTCAATAGATGTAGCCTTGTGTGGAGGAACTCCTGTGGAAGTGAAGACCAATTCTTTGAATATTTTTATGATTTTAAAATACTTTGGGTAAATAACCTTTGCTTCTGACCATAACTGAAAACAAATGTATGAATCTTTCATCAAGTTGAGTAGGTCAAGCTGTCAGAGGAGATGGAAACTCCTCCTCCATTCTAAATCATTTTTTTCTCTTTTACCTAGACTAATAAGTTAGATTGACTTTGAATACAATATGACGTATTGTAATCTTTTTTTATGTAGTTTTCTCTCGCTATTAAGGTAAAGAATTTTGTACTATTTTTTCTTATTATAATGTACACATAAAGTTTTGGTCTAGTTTTATAATGAAAATAATAATTAAAAAAAGAAATCGATATTCTACCATTTCCTTAGAGATGTATGAACTTGAAGTGCACTTATGTTATGAATATGTGCAGAAAATTTTATTCCTATATCATAATTTTGCACAAGAGCTACCAATTTTAAAAGAGATAAAGGAAACTCTGAGCACCTGCTTTGATTCAATATGTGCACACAAGCACAGATCAGTAATTCATTCCTCCACTAGATAAAATCTTTTCCAAAACGTTCCCAATAAATCCCTCAAGTTTTTGATATGAGGATTTGTTATCAGAAGAAAGAGTACAAAAGGCTGGTCTGGGAAAGAAGAAATTCATGCTACTTTATTCAAACCGAAGGGTTGAATCCTGACACAATCCACTAGTAACCTTATGCTTCTGAACATTCTGCTGCTCCCTCTGGAATTGCTTTTATAGATAGCACATAAAGCTGCATCCCTGTAAGCTTGGAAAAAAACTCATAGGTTCATCTTATAATGTCTAAAGGAAACAGCAGTTTGAGTAGTTTGTCAGAAGCACCATGTACAATGCCAAATCTGTGAATTAGAACTTCACTATTATGTCAGCCAACTGGAGATAACAAAATTTGCATGGTAAATATTTCTTTAGAAACTTATCATTAAACGTGTAGAAATCATAGTTGGGTGTGTGAGTCAGTTTTTAAAACAACATACAGCTATTATGAATAAGATTACTCAAGGTTTTTTTCCAAGTACTGACCATAAATCAGTCTTAAAACCAATAGGATTTGTGTGATCTGTACCACTAAACAACTTTAGAGATATTCTGTTTTGATCCCAAAACTAAAATTATACATCCAGGAAATGACAATTTGTTTATTTTCCAGGAGTCAGTCCAGATTAGGGAAAGTCCTGAGGCAAAAGACTTTTTTCCCATCGCAAACAGAATTTTGTTCTCCTAAAATGGACAATTTTAACAGTATGCTTCAAAATGAACGGTACTCCTTCCCTGTGAGGGGTAACAATGACAAAACCATCCTCAAATTTGACATGGAATGAATACAGGCTTAAGAACTTGATTCAAAGAAATTTGTGAGCCCTTTTATTTGGGACCTCACCACTTTTGAAGTAGAGTTAATAGTGCTTATAGTGTTTTGCACCTGCCTATCTAACGGAAACTTGACATCCCCTCTCCAAATACTTTGCCTGTTCCTGATCAATGTGCCTGAAATTAACAAGCATGATTGTTCTTTTGTTGATTTAGGGAACACTACAGTTTTAAAATTTTTAACAATCAGATGTCCTGCCTGTCAGTGGGTAAGTGAGTGGGTAGATAAAAAAGCAGAGTCAAGCTTGTATGAACATAAACAGCAAAGCAAACTGCTGCTGGACAATGAAGACACTGGTTTTTCCAGTTCCTGCCTTATACACAACTATGATCTAACACGCCTTTTACTACAGCATTTAAGTTAAATATTAACTTACAAGGCCATTGGTGAATATTTTAAATCAACCACAAGCAACTACATGAAATGTATATATGTGTGTGTGTGTGTGTGTGCAATTTTAAATTAGCACACTCCCAATTTAACCTCCAAAAAGAGGCGTGCCTCAAAACAGTTAAACTCTGGAAGAAGTTGTTTCCACTGTTGATAAAATAATAAGCGAAGTCAGGACACATGATCACATCCTGAATTAATTACACAAGATACTCAATTCTGTAAGATGGCAACAGTGAAACTCTACTGGCAAATAGGCAAGGTCAAGGAAAACAGTAAATGTATTGTTCCAAAGTAACAAGACAAACTTTCATCTTCACAGGAGGACAGTTTCTATAACAGCACTCTCACCTCCATGTATACAGAGGAAATCATTATTTGAAATAGGTCCCGGCTCTGCAAAAGTCCTGTATTTATTCAGCCACTGTCGCGAAATGTAAAACTGGAGGAGGCTTGGTTCCATCACATTAAGATTTGACAGCCTTTGTCTTTCTTTTTGGCTTCTTCATTGCTTTTTCTATTGAAAAGAAGCAATATTAAAGATGATTTATGGACATAAGAATCATGGGTACATGAGGGAATGGTGAAGAAACAGATCTAGTCCAAATTGTTCCAACTGTTGGAAACCAGATATCATCGTCACTTGAATTCACATATATTGAAGCTTCTAATTCAAGTAACACACCAATTATTCTTCAGATTCATAGGCCTAAATATAGTCCCAACCAGAGCAGACAACGTGAAACAATGGGATTTATATACATACTTACAATTCAGCATTTGACTCAATAGGTTTATTTTAATTAGAAGAACCTACTGAATTTAAGCCATAGCGTTCTGTATATCTATAAGTTAGCAATTTTAATTTAAAGGTAAGTAATGAAATAAAATAGCTATATATAGTATAATTGTTTCTTATGGACCTCTAGAAAAAACTTCCAAATTAAAAAGAAAAGGAAAGGACACAAATTTTGATTTGCTCCAAACAGAAAATATTTAGGTGATATTGACTTCTAAACTTCTAAGAGGTTAGCATATTATCTTCCTCTACAATTGCAACACATCCAGCCTCTTTTATACTGGCAGGAACTCATTTATTTTAATGGGAATAGCTTCAGATGTTTCTAGTACACTGGCTATGCATGCCCCCCACATGGGGGGTCCCACCCAAATCCTAAATTTATTTATTTTAATATGCACAGAAAAATACACATGCATACATTCAGCAAGAAATATAGTGGGATTTCTGAGACTACTATTATCAATGCCAAACTTGGACTCTCTGCATTGTATTGGAAGAGAGTCTCCTTGGGTCAGCTCACAAGAATGCTGCTCATTTAGACCTAATGATGCTGCTTCTATACATTTGCAAGATATAGACATTCTAAAAATATAGAAATAATATAGCCACAATGGGATATATGTTTGCCTAAATAAGATCTTTGAGTAATGAGCTTGCTTGAAAAAGCCTCTGAAGTTTTCTTACTGCACTATATTTTTCTTTCTCACAATGTGAAACAGAAGTAGACAGCAGTGGGTATACTACCCGCTCTATTTTTTGTATAGGTTATCACAGCAGCCATGGGTACTCAGCGAGGAAAAAAGGGATTAATCCTCCTCCCTCATATAATATGTAATCCCCAGATTCCTTGATTTCATTTTTTAAAAAGACAAGTTTCTATTCTTATAGAGGTCAAGATAAAGAGGGGAAATGTGCAGCTGCTACTCTGCCCCCCTTTTTAAAAAAAAAAAACCCACAAGATTAATCTTACCATGTATCACTGCTTTAAACCAATGAACTAAATCATAGCAACACTATCTTTTAGAGAAGAGATTTTCTGGTTCACTTTAAAGGTACTGCTTTCAGCTTTCTATAGCAAGTGATTGCTGACCCACAATAAATAATAATCAGAAATGTGATTAAGCAACAGTGTGTCTACTTGGGTCTTTTCTAACTCTGTGAAATGGCAGTGGCAAAAACAGCAGTTAATATTCTACTGTAGATGTTACTTAAAAGTATTTTTCCTTGAAATCATAAACATTTTTTTAAAATTATCCTGCCAATTCAGATAAATAAAACCAATAATTTCATATCCATATTACAGGAAGAAGGGATGTGGGTTATGCCAGCCCCATAAGGTAGCCTAGTGTTGTTACAACCATTTTCTTGTGAGGACTCCAAGTGCTTCATGACAAAATGCTTTCATATACAAAATAGGCAGTTCAAAAGAACATCTCAGATCTCAGATTGAAGTAATGGAGAAATTCTTTTATATCAGTCCTGTCTCTACTAAAACTCCTCACCCTTGTCAGACATAGCCGTTTCTCGTCCCACTGTGAAAGATACTCTCTGCAGACCTCATTCACACTGTATTCTCTACAGATAATTCATCAGTATTTCAAAGATAAAGGAAAAGTAGACTAGTGGTTCTTAATCTCTTCTTTACCAGAGACCCCCACGAAATATCTTTTGTTGCCACAGGCCCCTAAGACTTAAGATTTAAAAGCCTAAGCACATCAAATATCTATTTAAAATTGCTCATAAACGGTCTTCAAACTGGGACAGAAGGGAGAAATAAGTAAATGCACATTTCCTTGGGAAGCACTAGAAGGAGAGGGAGACTTTTCTTCTGCTTCTTCCTGCCAGTTTACGACTGGACTGCATCAAACTACAATGCGGAGGCCCAGCTAGCCAGCCAGCCATGCCTTGGCTCCTATCACATGGCTGCTCAGCTGTCGCTCAGCTACTCAGCTCACCTCCTCACCACAGCAGTGGCACATGACAGGAGCCAAGGCACTAGCTGGCAGACTGGCTGGGCCTGCATGTTGCCGTTCAATATGCATCAGCTGCAAACTGGTGAGAGGAAGCAGGAGAAAAGTCTCTTTCCTCTGGTGCTGCTAAGGCTGGAGCCGGCTGAAGGTCAACGTGCAGGCCCAGCCAGCCAGCCAGCCGGCATTTGTCCTTCTCTCTCACCTCTTTTCCAGCCATACATTCTATCAGAAGTTTTGCCTTCTTCAGCAGGAGGAAAGGAGACTGAAACAGACGAAGGCAGGAGGGAGGATAAAATGCAAAAAAGGGGGAGGTGGGATTTGAAGACAAAAAAAGGAGGGTTGAAGCAACCCCTCTATGAAATATCCCAAGTGTGCCTCCTTTCCATTCATAAGTGCACACACTTTCATCTGAATCAAGTAGTGGCTTATTATGTCAATGGTGATCCCTTGTTCCAACTTCCAGTGTTTTGCCAGGTTGTGGCACCTGCTGCAGAAGTGCCCCTGCTTCTCACTTGGCCCCACTCTGAGTGGGATCCTTAATGCAGCATGGCTGCCAACCTTGAAAAAGGACAGCAGGGAGGAGTAGGGCCAAATGAGAAGGGGGTATTGCTGATGCAGCTGCCTCCCCACAGCAAGACACTGGAAGTTGGAGCAAGGAATCACCATTGGCAAAATAAGCCATCACTCGATTCAGAAAAAACACATGCACTTCTGAATGGAAATGAGAAGGCATGTTCAGGTCTTTTATAGAGGGGCTGCTTCAACTCTCCCTCCTTTTTGCCTTGAACCTCTATTTTTTTCCTTTGTTTCTGCCTTGTTTTCACTCCCTTTCTCCCTCCTTGCCCATCTCAGTTTCATCTCCTCCATTTCTGATAGCAGACTGGATTGCTCACCACTGGAAAAGAGGAGAAGGAGATAGAGAGAGAAAAAGCAAACACTGACTGGCTGTCTGGCTGTCAGCTCCACTGCCATTCAGATATTCAGCCCATTTCCTTCCCACAAGGGAGCAGCCACATGATAGGCTGGGCTCAGGCTCTGCCTGCCTGCCTTCTTTCACCTTGGTTCGTGTCACATCACCACTCTGCTGTGGAGAGGAAACAGGCTGAGCAACCTTTGAGCCTCTTGTGGACCCCATGAGGACACTGCAGATCCCTGGGGGTCCATGGTTAAGAAAAACCACAGACATATTTCTCCTGACAAATTTTAAAAAGTTAATGTTATAAAGGATGATGCAGCCAAAAAATACTGAATACATTATAAAATACTTTGTTCTTCTTAATCATCTTCTTCTTTTTTTTTTTTAACAAAATGGACTTCACTCCACATTATTTTTTGCTGGCATTTATGCTGCTGATTATGTTCTGCATTACAACCATAAAGTGCCATAGAATACAGCAATAAAGGTTGAAGTGCACACACTAGGGAAATGCACAGGTGTGTTGTGGTGGCCTAAGCTACACAGGCAAATTATGCTCAGATGCTAGTATGCAGTTATGCTATCCTGTCCCAGAAAAATTACTCTAGACACTCTTGCAGTTTTTTAAATAAGGGTCATTATAATTAGTTTCCTCCTCAAGATTTCCCATGTTTGGGATCAATACCTGTCCTTTAAAGCAACCACAATTTCTCCAGTAATTTAGTTCATTAATTTGCCTTTTCAGGGCTTAGGTTTCTTGTATCATTCACAGAATGCCTTTGCTCTTAAGACTGGAACAGTTTTCTTGTCCTATCTAGCTCACATTTCAAAAAAAGCAGGGGGAGAGGGCTCTCAGTCATTAGAACTGATGTATTCCAAGCTATCACAGTGAACCTCCTTGTTCTCCAGCTTCCAGCTGCTGAACTGCTAATGGCTCCTTTCTGTTGCAACTGCATTTTATCTGATTTTACAATCCTTTCTACATGCACCCTCCTACGAATTCAAATGAAGAAACTGAAGTTATCCATTCAAAGTTATCTCTCTGCAGCATTCACATTCACTACAGTAGTCTATGTGGGGATTTTTTGTTGTCCTCTGTGGGAAGTGTTACAAATTATTAAGTATTAGAAAGTAACAGGACTATCACATTTAAAAAGATAAAATGAATCATTTCAGCTCATCCTTTAATTTTATATCAGAAAGATACAGTTGTCAAAGCAATGCTTTCATGGTCCTTGTTAATAAGATTATAACATTAAAATAAAATCTCTTCAGCTTATCCAGTGTATAACTTCTAAAAAAAAAGTGATAAACACTGCTTTCTGTTTTGTTTTTTTAATGGATTAAGGCTAGGGCAATAATTCAGTAAGTTCCAAGAATGCACTGTAAAAAATATTAGCGGGAATATGTAAAAAATAAGTGCCATGGAAAGAGCCCATGGAAAGGAGAAGGAGAAACAGGAGGTGTTAAAAATGTAAGAACAGGGGGAAGACGCACCAAATTTCTACAGACAAGCATCTTCAAAGAAGAAGCCAAGCCTTCTGTACTGCAGCTGACCAAAATTCTAGGAAGGAGAAAGCATTAGCTACTTTTAATTCTCTTCTTCTCAAAATTCATATGGAACACATTTAACAAGTACCATTCCCAGCAAGCAATTCACCCAAGACAATGAGCTAAATTCATGCTCCTTGTTCCATAAACAGATGGGCCCTTCTTTCCACAGAAGGCATGTGATTCAAGGGAAAGAACCATCTAGAAAAAGAAAGTGGGGAGTCCAAGTTTAGCCATCCTCCAGCAAATATCTGAAAGATGCAAGGGAGAGGGGAAAATGAACAAAAGAAGTGTTCCTACTCTTCAAGTGGTAGGGATGAGAACTTTGCTTAGGGAAGCTTCTGCTGCCAGCAGCAAAGTCTTAATACTTCCCCTCACTTCCCACACTTTTCACTTGTTTTCTCACCTGTAGAAGAGAACATAGGCTTCAGCATTTTGGACAGTAGATTCCGTTACTTCAGTGACACTCTGGTCATCAAACTCATACCATCGGTTATTTAAGTTATTCCGGCAATAAGCTATATAATGGCCATCTAAATTCAAGAACAAATAGATAACTTTCAGTCTCAGAACTGCACTGCAAGCAATTTAAGCCTTTAATTTCACACCAATTCCATTAAATGCAGCATGCAACAATATATGCAGCATACACCATAGGTACTTACTGATGGCAGTTCCATGATGACAGATGACAGATAGGAGATCATACATCACTATTTGAACTGGACTGTCCTTAGCAAGAAAAGGCTGAAGATCAAGCCCTTCCAAGGGAAAGGATACATGAGTCCCAATTTTTGTAGAAAACATAAGGTCATGCCTGAATCTTTTGAGATGAATACATAAAATCTGTAAAGAAGAGTTGACGCATCTGAAAACTGATTTTACCTCGCTTTAGTATTCAATTATCAAGCAGTTTAAGTTACTGGACTGGTTCTGTGTTCTCGTTAAAATCTAACTTGAACAGGCCCATTCCTGAAAGCAATGGTATCTATCACCAGGTCTGCAGGTGCTTTAGGCAATATGCCCTTTGGGACAGAAACATAATCTTTTATTATATTAATATTATTTATTTATTTATTTATTTAAATCATCGATAAAATAAAAAACAGAAAAACATACTCCTAAGCACTGCACCCCTCCCACCTCTCCTCCCTTCTTTCCTCCCTTATGTAAAATCTCCCCTAAGAATAATCTTCTCTGTAATTCAAGCAAGTTTACCACCCCAAATACATTTTACTAACCCAGTTTATAGTGATGTAACTATTTCTCCTCTGGGATACCATCATATTTCTTCCCAACCTCTTTTACATATGATGTAAACAAATAAATAATGCAGCTATAGTTTAGTATTTACACTGATCCATTATTCAGAATCAATAGTAACATCTAATACATCTGTGTTTGTAAAATAAAATAAAATACCTCAGGAAAGTGTTGAACTTTGCAGAATTTTACTCCATTTCTTAACCTAAAGAAAATAAGCATTTGGTAAATTTGTAAAGATGATTTATTGTAGCTACAACCTGATTATTTTAGAAATGCTAACAAGGAAGAGAGTGCTTTACATTTAAGATTGAGATTAAGAAGGATCCTAAATCCATTATGTCTATCTCTCACACAAACACTGAAAGAATACAGACACAGCTTCTCATAAGTCACACACTTATAGTTATATAAACTATCAATTCATGCATCGTAAGGAATTTATTAAACCCCTTTATACAACCATAATCATTCAATATATACAGGATAAAGCACGGACCTTAAATTACTTAATTATTGAGGAAGCTTGGAGTGGATGTACACACATCAGAACATAAATCACATCTAAGTATAGAGAATAGAGAAATTGGATGGCTAATAACACAGGGAGAGCCCTGTCTTTTCATAACCTGTCTGCATCTGGCTCAAAATGAGGATGGGCTGATAAAATCATCAGTCTGAACTTACTGGGGATGAAAACAAAACGCCCAACGATTTTTGACATGTATCTAATAGGAACTAGTTTGGCTAGAAAGAATGGTATCACTTTGCAGAAACCACTTGCCACTTTCAGAAAGGATAAGACCTCCACATTCTGCTAATTCTTTCCAACCCAGATGTTGCTCCTAAGCCTGCTTCAAAAGCTATTCCAGAGAGCTCCCTGAACCTTTGGTGAACAATTGCTGGGCATTGTTCATATGCCCAGCAATCAGCTGCAGATATCAAAACTGATGCTATCATGTCATCCTTGCATGACTCCACTACCTGTTAATGGGAAGAACCACTGCAGAGCAGAGTTCCCAGATATCTTGTGCCTGGGTGGCAGATAAAACAGAAAGCAGGACTTTGCCACCCACATGTACTACTCAGATTTACTTCCCAGGTGTTTACCAATGACTAAGGCAAGCAGTAACTTTCAAATTCAGTGCAGTACCTCAGTCCTACACACATTTACATGGCAATAGGTAGCAGGTAGTTTAAAACAACAATCTCAACCAAAAAGACAAGTTTTGTGATTGAAAGAAAGACTGAATGTAAACTCACATACAGAAAAAATGTTCTTGATAATCTCACTACTCAGTGCTTATACCACAGCTCTTAACCAGAAACAAGTTCAAATCTTTTACAAACAGACCACTTACTTTTTACACTTTTCACAGCTGTACATATTGTCACCTGCAGACACCACAGGGAAGGAAGCACAACCATTATTCTAAAAAAAATTGAAGCCCTATCCTCTACCCACAAGAACCTACACTGCGCACTTCCAGGCTTACAATACAATATTTGGGCACAGTGTTTTCACATGATGAAGGCAGACACTGAACAGCATGTTACTAACTAGACTTTTTCCCAAATAGTTAAAAGAACATTTATCTTAATGAATTTTGGGGTTTGAATTTTCAGTCAAAAACTTAAAACATGATGATGAAAAATCAAAGATAAATGATTTCTCAAAGGAATATTCTGAACATTTTCTCTTTGACAATACTTATTATCAACTGATGCATCTACAACAGTGTAATGAGAGAATATTAAAAGCTGTTTTCTGATCCCCTTAAATGTGTTGTACTTATTCATTTAATTAATTAATTTATATCCCACTTTTCTCCTATATGAGGCCCAGAGCAGTATGAGATCCAAAGATACAAAAAGTAAGGAAGTATTAGTCAAATGATGGGAATTTACTATTCTTAATGTTTTACCAAGTATGTCAGTTTCTTACCTTTCAGTTCGTCTCTGGCAAAAAAGGCAGCAAGACAATCTTGTAAGGTAACTGTTGGACCCCAAAACCAGCTAGGAATACATGAGACAACAAACCTGAAACATCATTGATAGAAAAAACAGCAAATGTTCTGCCAGTACAGCAGAAACATCAATAAAACAAATTTAAACATTGCAAAGGAACCAACCTTTTGAAATATTCCACAAAAAAAGCAATCCATCCTTGAGGAGCATATGCTTCACCACATGACCCTGCCTTGACAAGAGATGTCTGATGACTTGCTGAATGCAGCTTAGCAAGATCTTCCTTACCTGGAATAGGCAATGATAAATCCTGGAAAGTCTCCAGGGTAACTGACACCTATCCCCAAAGTGAAAGAGTAAGACCATTAGGGCAATGATAATTTTCAGTTCTAAAGTATTGTACATTTAAATTCTCAGAATATTTGTAATTTCATCAATATATATCTCAACTTTCTTGTATAAACAGGACTTTATGAATAATACCTGTAAATTCCACTTGCAACTAGGCATAGTACTTTTTTCCCAGAACACCACTAGGTGGCAAACACAACACAACAATCCTATCTCATGCGTTGCATTCAAGCTGCCTATCAACTTATGGAAACTCTGTGAATTTATAGAATCATAGAATCATAGAGTTGGAAGAGACCACAGGGGCCATCAAGTCCAACCCCCTGCTATGCAGAAACACCCATCAAAGCATTCCCAACAGATGGCCATCCAGTCTCTGCTTAAAAACCTCCAAAGAAGGAGACTCCACCACACTCCAAGGCAGCATATTCCACTGCCATACAGCTCTGATGGTCAGGAAGTTCTTCCTGAGGTTCAAGTGGAATCTCTTTTCCTGCAGCCTGAATCCATTGCTCCTTGTCCTAGTCTCTGGAGCAGCAGAAAACAAGCCTGCTCCCTCCTCGACGTGACATCCCTTCAATTATTTAAACATGGCTATCATGTCCCCTCTTAACCTTCTCTTCTGCATACTAAACATACCCAGCTCCCTAAGCTGTTCTTCATAGGGCATGGCTTCCAGACCCTTCACCATTTTGGTCGCCCTTCTCTGGACATGTTCCAGCTTATCTTTTAATAAAAATTATATATATTTAAAAAAATGTTTCATATCTACAAGAAATTAAAAATTGACTTCCTGCATAACTCCACTACATAGAGGAAAAAAAGCAAATAACTTACTATTACTCCTCACAACTTAATCATCCTTTCACTTTTTCTTTCCAGTATAGTATTAACTGGTGACTCTGTGTATTTCATAGGGTCTTCTTAGGCAAGAAAAACTCAGAGGTCGTTTTGCCAGTCCTTTCCACTGAAATATAGTCTGCAGCACCTGGCATTCATTGGTGGTCTCCCAACCAAGTACTAACCAGGCCGATCATGCTTAGCTTCCAAGATCAGATGAGATCTGGTACCTTCAGTGTATTTAGGTCATGTACATACAACTATACTTTCAAAAGTATTTACTGTTTTAATGTGAAAAATAGTGGTAGTTATTATGTGTTATAAATCAAAGCCTTGTTCAGACATTCCATGATAAAGTGCAAGGGTAAGCATCCAGAAGTTAAGACTTTCATACAGAAGAGGGCTCTGTAACTGCATTTGGCAGTTGAAGAGCTCCTATGAGCAGGAATCCAATCTAATCAGGGAACCCAATTACAGGAGCTCTCTAACTACATTTAGCTAAATACAGTCAGATCGTTGTAATTCAATACACGAAGGTTTAATTTCTAAGATTTCAACCAACATTTGAGACAAGGTTTATGTGCTACCCATGCCCCTTTTCTCAGTGGTAGCCATACACACAATCAAGTGAATAGTCAAAAATGGGTTAAATTGGACGGAAAATGCAGTATTACTTATACAAAACAGACTAGTCTAACAGCTCAAGCTAAAATAATCCAAGCATGCTTTGCATATTATAACAAAGTGATCCTGAGAGGATATGCAAGTATGCTAATTTCATTTTTAAAGCTTTACTCCATACAAAGAAAGACATCTTGATCCTAAATTGCAGGTATAGGGGGTGTATGAGCATGAAGGTATATAGGAAAGATGGAAAGAAAAAGAGTTTCTTCCATACACTTACCCGATCACATGTCAGACACTGCACTGAACTTACAATAGTTCCATCAAATATGTCTGAAATAACACTTCTGTATTTTTTATGTTTCTTCTTTTTAGAGGAAGGTATGGCAGGAACTAATATAAAAAGAAAAAAGCAAGAAAATTAAAATCAGAAGGGACTCATTGTCACACCATTCTGCATATGTAAGCCCACTGCATATGTAAGCCCAGTATATTGGCAAAGGGACTGCCAATATAAACCTATGGGACTGAGGTGGGAGGCAGGTAACATCTAATGGGAAGAAGAAAGATTGAGTGGGAATGGGAAGATAGAAAGGCAATGCTATATCAGTAATTCTTCACAAATCTGACTTTGGACACACAGGGATAATCTGAAGATTCAAACCATGGGGGAATAAATGTATGAAAACATAACAAAACACAAAATTATAGTTAATTTAGCAAGGTAAAAGAGAATGGAAAAATACTATAACAGAGAATCTTCCCAATTAGCAGCTTTGGAAAGAACTTAACAAAGGCATGTTAAAAAAACAAAACAGAACAATTAAACATTCTTGGGAAACTATAATATACTTAAATTGAGCCGCCAAATGATGCAACTCCCCAGACACAAGAAGTAAATAAACAGAAACTACAGTACTAGTGTTTGGTCTCCTTGTGTACTTGCTCTCAGTTTAAATTACTGTCTTAATGTTTTGCTCACTAGAAGGGAAAAGCTGCAAAACACAAAAAGCTCAAAAGGACTAGACATAAAGCTCTTAAGATCCCATCTCACAGTTTTAATATCCAACAGGCATGTTAACATGGCTTCCACTAGATGATAGTAAAATGCAAAACAAGCATCTCAACTCAGTGTCATCTACGAAGAAATGAGGGAGGATGGAATCATCAAAATGAATGGAGGAAACTCTATAAAAAGTGTTAAGAACAATATAGGAGGAACAGCAATAAAACAGTAAAATTAGGAAATCTGGTACCTTTTCTGTGTGTGGGTGCCAATCCAGACCAGCCCCCTGATTTGGGGGGGCTGGATGACAAACGTGCATTGCCATCTTTTGACGGAAAACTTTGTGGCACTGACACATCATTCATGTGAACATCATTAACACAGTCTGTAAAAAATATTCCCATTGTAAAGTGAAATTGCAATTTTCATAAACAGTGGAGAAGTATTTGTATTTCGTACTTATATTTTGGCCAGCTACTATTAAACTAAAATTTAGATAATGAAGCTGATAATACTAACTACCCAGATCAAGATTTTGTGTTGCATTTGCTACTGAGTTTAAGGAATGGAACCATGATGGCACAGCATCCTTCAGAAAACATAGGGGATGATAAGTGATACGGTAAAGGAAAAAATATGAGAAAGAATATTAAATAAAGCTGCCACAATGGATGAGCTGAGATAATTTAATTATATCTTAGAAGTTGTCAGGAAAAGAGGAAAACTATGGGAGAATTAGAAAGTATAGAAGCTTAGAAAGTATAGAAGCACCTAATTTTTCTATTTCAGAGAGAACCATCAGTCTGTACCATCATTTTTCCACATTCATACAAGAGCTGGAACTTCCACAGATGCTGAACTGTCTGGAATCTGTCTGAAGTCCTCCTGCTTTGATTTCTTTGTTTGTTTAACCATCTGTCCCATTCACAAAGACAACAAAGCCTGATCACTTATATCTGAAATTGTTGACCTTTTATGTTTGTCCTTTATGAGAAAACTGAGTATAATAAAATTAATGCTCCCACATCCACTATTCCAAATTGAACAAGACAAAAATATTCTGTCATAGACAAGTCAAAAGTGGAATTAGAACTATTAGAGAATTATTACAACATGGTACAGTAGTAAGCTGAAACAAATGCTGGATAATTGGGAGGGGGGCTGTTTTCATGGCTTCTACCCAAACACTTTTATCACATCAAAGTAACAGTCATATAATCACCTGAGTATCTGCTGTGTATTTGCACCTTTATTGTTTCTTGATTATTCAAAAGGTCAGCCATTTCAAAGAAAGTGTTTATATCTTTTTCTGTGTGTTCCGCAGAGCTTGCTGGATTCATCTTGGTACCCAAGGATTTCTCTTTCTGATAGTCTTTTGATACATTTTCATCATCCTCAATTAACATAGCATCTTCTGTATGGTTCTCTGTAACAGGTTTTGACCAAGATTCATTTTCTTCCTTCTCAGTGTTACTACATGACTCAAAATCTCCATTTGATTGGCTCCTTTCTTCTTCTCCTCTCTCTTCTGTGTTAGCTGAGTTAGTATCCTCTACTGTGACAACAGGCTCTCTTAACTCTTCATGTAGCAAATCCATTAAACAACGCAGAAATTCCTGGGCATCCTGGAATTTAAAACAGCATGTCTTTATTCAAATGAGGAATTCAATGCTTCTAGGGATTACATAAAAGTAAAAGGCATTCTCATATAAAGAATATGTAAAATGTGTTCGTTGGTGCTCAGTTTTACAGTTACAGATTTGCAACTGAGTGATGGAGATCCATAACTGATCTCTATTCAGTAAGACTATGTGGTCTTACCATTAACTTACATAAATGCCAACCAGACCACCTTAAGAGCCATCTGCCAGATCAGGCAAAAGAAATCTGTTCAGCTTCCAGCTGGGGTACAAGGAGGAGGATGTTTCCACTCCCCTCCTGCCAGCAAGTGAGCCCGTGGCAAGTAGAAGCACGACTCCCATCACAAGTCATTGTGAAGCTGACCAGACTTCCTTCCTCTACTCAGTCAGCTGGATCTTAATTTGGGCTGGGGGAGGTCATGCCAGAAGATGTTACTTTCTTACACAGACATAACTAAATAGCCTATCTAAGATACTGGTGGTAATTTTTAGATCAATCTTACAATTCTTTTTCCCTATAAATGTAGAGGTGGATATTACATGGATTACAAGGAAGATTATTGCCTGAAAATGCATTTCCTTTCCATCCCTCCTGGAAACCATATTCTGAGCCTTAGGGGACAAGTTTAAATGAGGGATGTAGAGTTGTAAGTTCAAGAGGAGGCGCCTTGAAAATCAAGAGATGCTTCTGCCTGTTTTTCTGCAGTATTCTTCTCCCTAAATCACTTGTGTCACAGCTCACTACATTCAGAAAGTCCCTCAGACTGTCAGAAAACACTTTTCAGGTGCTGCTGCTGGAATAAAGGACAGAAAAATAAACTAAGCATTCAATAATTGAACATCTGGGCAACATTGTTGCTACATGCCTTTGAACTGACTCTGACTTATGACCATCCTATCCTAGGGTCTTCTTGGAACAGGTTTGCTATTGCCTTCCTCCAAAATCTGAGAGAGTATGACCTTGCCCACGATCATTCCATGGATCTCCATGGCTGGACATGGATCTGAACCCTAGTTTTCCAGAGTCTTAGTCAACACTCTAACTGGTACACATTCTGACTCAATGGAGAAAGAAAAATTAGACCTTTAAATAATCAGTATCAGAATTTTTTTGTTCCTGACATTATCAAAGGAAAGGAGCAAAGGAAGTTAGCAAGTTCTTAGTTCCTTATGTTGGGCTACAACATTAAATTGTTGTATCTTGAGATCTTAATTATTTATATCAATTATATCAATTACTCTTCTCAAAAAATTAGAAGTGGAAAATAGCATGCAGGAACAGATATGTCTAGCAGTACATTAGCAAAAACAGGAAAAAATTCTAGTTAGAAGAAACCCATATTTTTGTCTACTGCAAGGACCTTGGCAATGATAATAATAACAATAACAACAATAATAATTTTCAGTATTATGTTTCAACATACAATTCTCTCTCTTTCAATATTTCAATAAACAATAAACAATATTTTTCTGCATCAGCATTCACAAACGGAGCCTTAAGAAGAACTTACCTGTTGTGAATAGCCTCGAAATGCTGGATTAACTGTTTTGATTCCTTGGAACAAATTTGTTGGGACAACAGCTCCAGGTCTGTAAGGAGAAGCATTTTAAGTGAATGTACAAACTTTTAAAATTCTTCAGAACAGTGTTTCTTAACCTGGAGTCCAGACACTCCTGGCGGTCTGCAGAGCCCCCACAGGGGGGTCTGCAGAGCCCCCACAGGGGGGTTCACAAAGCCCTACTGCTGGACACCAATAACAGAGGCAGCAACAGGGATGTGGCAGCAGTAGGAGTTTTGGATGTGAAGAAGCAGTTTCAGCACCTGCACCTCTCCCACTACACATCCCTGATGAAAGGGACACAGTAGGAGGCATGTATGTGCAGCCAAACTATGAGTCTGGAGACCAGGGTTTGAATCCCTACTCAGCCATGGAACACCACTTAGTGACCTAGGCCAGAGAAAGGCAATGGCAACAAATCTTGCCAAGAAAAGCCCCCATGATAGGTTCACCTTAGGGTCACCACAAGTCAGTTTTCAAAGGAGGAAGACATGATAGCTAGAAAGAACTTTCCCTATCAATGGCACTTTGTTGCTGTGTGCCTTCAAGCCACTTCTGACTTATGACAACCCAAAGGTAAATCTA
Organism: Iguana delicatissima; assembly: GCA_948472985.1. Taxonomy (NCBI): domain Eukaryota; kingdom Metazoa; phylum Chordata; class Lepidosauria; order Squamata; family Iguanidae; genus Iguana; species Iguana delicatissima. Next base: position 45,851 of record CAOKZL010001372.1, read on the forward strand.
TCACAGGTTTGGGTTTCTGTTTGTGGGGGAACAAGATTTGTTCAGAGGGAGAATGTGACTTGCCCAATGTCACCTAGCGTCAGTGTGGGATTTGAATCATCTCCAGAAGCCTTAAATAACTAAATAAATAAACAAACCTAACTTTTAATATTTAAATCCTGAGTTAAGTCCTGGGGGATGCCAGCATAATTTTACAGGGGTCACTGGTAAAGAAAAGGTCAAGAACCACTGCTTTAGAATGCTTCATTTTAGTATGACTCAACCTGCCGTAACTCCCAAGATAGCAAATCAAAACTATTATTGTATAGTAAGATCCTACCATGTCTACTCAGAACTACTGCATGAGATTTATATGGATTGCAAATTTTTAAATATAGCTTTTGGTACAAAGACTTTGTCTCTCAACGTTATATGAAGATTGAGGGATTTTCAGCTATTTCTGCATCTGTAGTTAGACATTTGGTGTGTTACACTGCTTGAGATGCCACAGACATCAAATATTCCTTTCATTTCACAAAGAACTGCACACATACATCCACACAAAGCTCCTTCTCTCTTGTATATTCTAATTCTGTAAGCACAGTGGCGGAGCTTGGGGGCAGGCAGGAGGGCAGTGTGGCTGAGATGCGTAGGGGCATGGCCAGGGTATGTGGGGGCGTGGCCGCCCACACGCCCCAAAAACATTGCTGCCCTGGGCAAACCACCCCCCAACCCCCATCCCTACACAGCTGTATAAGCACACGGAGTGTTAAAAGCAATAATATGAAAACAAAACTAGGGTCAGAAACTTGCATTTCTTCAAATCAAGCTGTATAGCAAAAGAAACTGAGTTCCCAGAGGTAGCTTTCTAGTTACTTCTGCAAACAGAGTGCTGGAATAGATGCAGCTTTGCCTGATAGGGTGATACTGTATTTTGCATTTTATACAGCATTTTACTATGCATTTTGGCCACATGTAAGTACACTCAGCCCTCCACATTTGCAGGTTTCACCTTTGTGGCTTTGAATATTCACAGATTATTTGCTGTCAGTCCTGCTGCTTCCCTATGCCATTTTTAATAGGGACTGCAAGCCTCGTGAGACTGAGAAACTGTGAACAAGGCTTGTAAGACCCTTTTAAAAATGGCGTGGGGAAGCAGTGGAGGTGGCAGTAAGCCTCACCAGCCACCCATTTCTGCCTTATGAAGGAACTCTTATGCCTCAAAGGAATCCACAGTGGGTTGAATATGGTGATCATACATTTTTTTGTATGTTAAATATGATTTCGGAGGGCCTAGAGTTATTCATGTTTTTTTCATTTTCATAGGGGTCCTGTGCCCCAACCCTAGAGAATGTGGACGGATGACTGTAAAAGCTTTACTAGACATTCAGACTGAAATTCTAATACTGCATTCTTGGGCTGACAGGAGGATCAATCCACTACGCCTGGGTTTGATCCTCGTGCCAGATGACGCAGGAGCTGTTCGCGAGCTTATTGAAACCCATTAAACTGATTCCCTGTCCCTCTCCCTTCAGTTTTTCTTTCCTCCTGTGTACAGTAAGACACATAAGAGTCCCTCTCTCACGGTAGGGTTGTGAATAAATAACATTTTAAGGATAGGAAGTATTAGGAGGGTAAAAATGAATACAGAGAAGTCTACAGAGGCGAAGCAAAATATTTTGGATGAAGTGATCCGTAACACCACGGAGTCGGGCTCGGTCACTACAACTCAATCTTCCGTCCAGAAGACCGCTGCAAGGCAGGCTTCAGGCGAGGTGGCTGGAGCAAAAACAATAAAAATGGTACAGCGCCTCTCTCGGAGGAGAAATGCGTTGCTGAGCTCCAAAAAAATGTTCCTGTCCTCAAGCGAGAGTGAGGTGGATGAAGTGAAATTGGCTAAGCCTAAAGGCACACAGAGGGAAAGAGAGCAGAAAAAAAGGACGAGAAAAAGATCAAACCTAAAGACAAACATGGAGTGAAGAAGGTATCAAAGGAAAATACTAAGTCACTCACCTCCGAGAGTTCTGGCCGCCATCTTGGAAAACAGAATTCCAAGATGGCACCTGAGGATTCAGCCACTCCCTCAAGGGCAATGGACACCATCTTGTGGCGACGCCTGCTTTAACCTCAAAGGGCTTGAGTGCAACAGCGACTGCGCAGCTGCGCAGCACTGCCACTCCTGTAATGGAGAGTTTGGTGGACGAGTTAAAGAAAAGGAGAGTTGAATATGAATATCAACCTAACACAAAGGAAAAGCAGGGATCCTTCAGTGATAAGCCTGCACTAAAAGGAGTACACTCAACTCAAGCAAGAGGAGTCACCACTAACATACCTAATGATGACACCTTCTCTGAGGAAGACATGGATGAGGAAGAGGTGGTGGAAGTAGAGGAGACTGAGATGTCTGATGTTGAGGAGGATGATAAGATAGATTCGGACAGGATGTTTAAGGCTGATTCCTTCAGGAGTATTTTAAGAAGGGTGCTTCAAACATTAGGATTACATAAGGAAGAACAGGACAAAGCAGATAAAGAGTGTAGGATAGCTGCAGTGATAAGAAAGAAGGAGTATAGGAGCATGGAGTTCCCTCTGCCTGATTTATTTAGAGATAGCATTACAGCAGAGTGGAATAATCAGGGAAATACAAAGAAGAACCTGTCATGCAACAATAAGTTATACTCCTTCCTGGAACAGGACATGAAGTTCTTAAAGGTGCCCCCAGTGGACGCTCCGATTGTGGGACTAGTGTCCGGTGCGACTGTCCCCAGGGAGGGAGACACGCAACTCAAGGAAATGGATGAGCGCAGGGCAGAATCTTGTCTGAGGAAGGCTCACAAGGCTGCCACGGCAACGATTAAAGCGTCAACAGCCGCTTCAATGTTTGCCAGGGCAGCAGTGCTGTGGTGTCAAGATATCTTAGAGGTACAGGACCTTTCAATGAATGAGTTAATAAAGGCAGTGGAGAGAGTGCAAAAGGTCCTTAAATATGTTGCAGATGCTGGGTTGGATGCGACGGCATATGCGGCAAGGAACATAAACCTGGTAATGGTAGTGAGACAGTCCCTCTGGTTGAGACATTAGGAGGCAGACCAGAAGTCTTACAGTAATCCGGCATATGTACCATATCAGGGTGATCTGCTCTTTGGCTCGACGGCATTGGAAAAGGTCCTGGTGGAAACAAGGGATAAAAAACAGGTAATGCCAACCCTTCAAAAAAGGAAAGGGGATAGGAGAGGCTTCAGAAGCTCTAATTATTCCTTTCGAGGAGGAAGAGTTTATGGCTACACAGGAAGAAGTTCAGATTATAGATCAGGCAGGTTTCAATGGAGCAGGTCAAAACCACAGTTTACAAGACAGTATCAAACTAACAGACAGGGACAAGGACAAGGGAAGCTTGGGACTACTCCCAAGTGAGATAAACAACAATACTGACTACCAACAAAGAAAAGTGGGGGGACGGCTTCTGTCCTTCGGGTGCAGGTGGCCAAAGATAACATTGGACAGGTGGGTGTTAGATGTGGTAACCCAAGGTCACAAAATATTTTTCCACACCTCCCGCAAGGACAGATTTCTTCTTTCCCCAATACCGAAAGATCACGACAACCGCCAGGTTGTGATGCAAGAAATTATACACTTATTAGACACAGGTGCCATAGAGGAGGTTCCGGTACACCAAAGAGGAACAGGAGTGTATTCAGTGTTTTTCGTAGTACCCAAACCGAACGGCAAGCACAGGCCGGTTCTGAACCTCAGATACCTCAACCGGTTTGTGGAGTACAGAAAATTCAAGATGGAGACATTACAAACAATCAAAGAGAATTTGGAAGTAGGAGACTACTTAGCATCAGTAGACTTAAAAGAAGCATATCTCCACATTCCCATGTGTCCAACCAACAGGAAGTACCTGAGGTTCAATTATCTGAACAAGCATTACCAGTTCAGGGCATTGCCGTTCGGTTTGGCGTCAGCACCAAGGATGTTTACGAAAGTCTTAGTTCCTCTAATAGCATTTCTGAGGATGGAAGGGGTACAGTTATACCCATACCTGGACGACATTCTGCTGAAGACATGGTTGCAGTTCAAGTTAAATCAGGACTTGAAGATGATAATTCGAGTACTCTCACATTACGGGTTCTTGCTGAACATCGAGAAGAGTGTGCTAACCCCGTCAATGGCTGGATAGCAGTACACGTGAAAGGGATCTAGGAGTCTTCATAGACCACAAGCTGAACATGAGTCTGCAGTGTGATGTGGCAGCCAAGAAAGGCAATACAATTCTCGGCTGCATCAACAGGAGTATGGTGTCTAGATCGAGGGAGGTACTGGTACCACACTACTCTGCTTTGGTTAGACCTCATCTTGAATACTGTGTCCAGTTCTGGGCACCCCAATTCAAGAAGGACATGGTCCAGCTGGAGCAAGTCCAGAGAAGGGCGATCAAAATGGTGAGAGGCCTGGAAGGCATGCCCTATGAGGATAGACTTGGAGAGCTGGGTATGTTTAGTCTGCAGAAGAGAAGGTTAAGAGGGGACATGATAGCTATGTTTAAATATTTGAAGGGATGCCATGCAGAGGAAGGAGAGGGCTTGTTTTCTGCTTCTCCAGAGACCAGGACAAGGAGCAATGGATTCAAGCTGCAGGAAAAGAGATTCCATCTGAACCTCAGGAAGAACTTCCTGACAGTCAGGGCTGTCCGGTAGTGGAATATGCTGCCTCGGAGTGTAGTGGAGTCTCCTTCCTTGGAGGTTTTTAAGCAGAGGCTAGATGGCTATCTGTCGGGAATGCTTTGAGGGTGTTCCTGCATAGCAGGGGGTTGGACTGGATGGCCCGTGTGGTCTCTTCCAACTCTACATTTCTATGATTCTGTGATTCTATTTGGGGGCGAGAACAGATACAAGGAAAGGCAGACTATATCTTTCTTCAGAAAGAATAGAAAAGGTACAATAAGTAGCGCGTCGATTAGCACTGAGCAGTTTTCTGGATCTAATACAGTTGGCAAGAGTTCTGGGCACCTTTGTCTCAACAACACAGTTGATACAATGGGCCAGTTTTCACCTGAAACTTTTACAGAGATTACTAATGAGGCATCAGTTGGCCATCGCCAACAGGAGACATTACAAAGTGGAGGTGCCACAGAACATTTGAACTGGCATGTATTGGTGGCTAAAGAAAAGGAATGTGGCTTTGGGCATTCCTTTTCAAAAGCAGAATGTGGTGTATATTACAACGGATGCCAGTCTTTACGGCTGGGATGCCCACTGTGCTGGTGTTGCAGTTCAGGGCCGTTGGACAATCAGAGACAGGCGTTTCAATATCAACTTCTTGGAGTTAAAGGCAATTCGCATAGCACTCCAAAGCTGTGTACGCCTGGTCAAGGGCCGTCATGTGGTAGCATTAACTGACAACATGACGGCAAAGGCTTATGTATGCAAGCAAGGAGGACTGTGTTCAGTACCACTGGTGACGGAGGCAACTCGTCTGCTCAAATGGGCCGAGTTGAATGTACTGTCGATCTCCGCAATACACTTGAGGGGAGACCAGAATGTACAGGTGGACTACTTGAGCCGAAATTACATACATCCAGGAGAATGGTCCCTCAATGTAGAGGTTTTCCAGGAAATAAACAGCATTTTTGGGCCTTTACAAGTAGATTTGTTTGCCACTGCAGAAAACACCAAACTAAGAAGATATTTTTCAATGCGTGGAGGCAGAGGAGCCGAGGCTTACGACGCTCTCTTGGTTCTGTGGCCACCAGGAACTCACTATGCTTTCCCACCAATCAAGATTGTGTAGAAGGTGCTACTGAAGGTGCGGCACGAGAAGGCCTTGGTAATACTGATAGCACCGTTTTGGCCAAGGAGGCCATGGTTTCCGTTACTGATGCGGTTAGCCCAAAGTCCACCCTGGAGCTTTCCGTGCAGACCGGACTTGTTAAATCAGGGTCTGGTGAACCACCCAGACCTGGACTGGTTGAAGTTAACAGTGTGGAATTTGAAAGGCGACTGTTAACTCAGCAGGGCTATACTGAAAAGATAGTAAATACAATGATAGGTTCCAGAAGGGAATCTACACAAAAGATTTATGATAGGACATGGAAGACGTTTACAAAGTGGTGTACAGAAAACAAAATTTCTGTAGCGGAGGTGGGAGTGACGCAAATACTCAATTTCCTGCAGGATGGACTGGAAAAAGGTCTCCGACCTAACACGTTGAAAAGACAGGTATCTGCGCTGTCGGCATTCCTGGCAGAGGACGGCAGTTTGTATGCAAGTCATCCACATATAAGATGGTTTTTGAGAGGGGCAACATTAGCATCTGGTCCAACAGTGCATAGATTCCCGTCATGGGATTTGAATTTAGTGCTAAATACACTGACAGCGCCACCTTTTGAACCGTTAGCAGAGGCCTCCTTGAGACTCTTATCTTTCAAAACAGCATTTTTGTTGGCTATCACATCAGCCAGCAGGGTTTTGGAGTTGGCAGCTTTGTCAGTGAACGACCACCTCTGCAAATTTGAACATGATAGGATGACTTTGGGTTTCGACCCCTCATTTAAACCAAAGTGTCTGACATCGCTGGCACAACAACAGTTAATATATTTACCAACATTTTGCCCCAAACCAGTCCATCCTTTTGAGAAAAAATGGCACACATTAGACGTCAGATGGGTAGTAAAGACATACATTAAGAAGACAAAAGAATTTCGGAAGTCTGAGGCACTCTTGCTATCATTCCAAACTAAAACGCTTGGCCAAAGAGCGAGCAAGGCAGTGATTGCGTCTTGGATAAAGACTTGCATATTTATATGTTACGATTACTCTAATCAGACAAGACCGGCAAATGTGCGGCCACATTTCACGCGTTCAATGTCAATGTCAGTGGCATATGAATCTGTTTTTTCTTTGGAAGATGTTTGCGGGGCAGCAGGTTGGAAGGAGCCTTCCACATTTATTAAACACTACAAGATAGATAAATATAAGTCATCCCAAGCCGCCTTTGGGCGCAAGGTGTTGCAAGCTGTGCTGTAAAGATAATGCCTGCCCAGGGAACAGCTTGGGAAATTCCAGGCTTAGTGGATTGATCCTCCTGTCAGCCTGAGAATGAAGAGTTGGTACTTACGTGAACGATCATTCTGGGATGACAGGAGGAGCAATCCACACCCACCACTAGCTGAAGTAGGGCAGATCTTGGATAGACGGTTAACAAACACAGTACGCTAGAGAAGTAAACTATAGGGAGAGGGACAGGGAGTTAGTTTAACGGATTTCAATAAGCTTGCGAACAGCTCCTGAGTCATCTGGCACGAGGATCAAACCCAGGCGTAGTGGATTGGTCCTCCTGTCATCCCAGAATGATCGTTCACATAAGTACCAACTCTTCAATCTCTACATATGCCCAGACACACAAGTAAAGTCCAGTGATCCCAATGCGGCTTTCTCCCAGATATGTGTTCATAGGACTGCACCCAAAGAGAAAGCTTAAGTCACTAGGTATAACAGTCTGCTTTTACATATATATATTTAACAGTTGTTAATTAAAACTAAAGATATAGAAACTATCATTCAATCAAAATGTGACATTTTCAGCTAAAAACCTATGTTACTTAATAGCTCAGTCAAGTTCACAAGAACACGCAGTTTATTTATTTAAGGTCCTCTTCAGTGTGGTTTGTACCAGAATGGAAATAATACGATACCTGCTTTTATGCCAGAGTTCTGTCATGAGCTTGTAGTAACTTCTGCAAATAGCTGGTTTCTTATCAGTCCGAACTAAGTTCCCACAGTCAAGGAAAAACTGTGTCAATGGTGGGCTGGTAATGAAGAAAAAGAGCACTAGTAACGTGAAGCAGTACCAAAAATGTCAATATTCTTGCCACCAAGTTATGTAATTCCTTGCTCCTTGTCAGGTAAACTCCTTATTAGTCTTTGACTGAGTTGATAAAATCATGTGTCCATTTTTTCTTCCCTCTATACTTTGTTACTATTAGCATCCTTACATGTTACCCATGAAAAAGATTAGGAAAAAAGGCAATTTTACCACTCCTAACAGTTCTAATACTTGGTAAAATCAGGTCTTAGTGTTTTTACAGCACTACAGGTTGCAAAATTATGAAGTGGGTTGTCAAATGCAAAGATCTGGGCTGCCAAATAACACACAAAACTTAAACCTTAATGACTTTGCACTAGTTAAATTAAATTAAATTAATACAACTCATCACAGAAAATTATGTGCTAAAGCAGAACCTCTGCATCAGACTGCAGTAGTAACAGGTTTGGTTCTGCTTTATACAGTAATAATATATGATGGAAAATAATGAAGCGGGGTTCTAGATTTTCTTTTAAAATATTCTGTAAAAGTCTTTGTTTTATCCACTATTATTTGAACACATTTATATTCCCCTCTGTGGTGTGGATTACAGAATTTCATCACTTGTCCTTCAAAAGTTTTTCACTGCATCCTTTGAAACTTCCATAGCTGGAAGCTTCTAGTTCAACCTATTAAAATGCTCTAAAATAATTAAGTGTATTGTAAGAATTCCAAAAATCACTTTCCTACCCTCAGTGTCATGATACTGTTTCTTTTTAATACATAAAACTAACGTAAACACCAATTATTTCTGTCCTTAATAAGAGGCTTATATAGAGTGATATGAAAAGTGAATATTCACACTACTTTATTTGTCCTGTAAATTTTGGAACTTCAGGAAGAAGCAGACTTTTTGCATGCACTTTACCAACAATTCTTGTTAGTATCAAAGAACAGACAGACAGCTTCTGTGGCAAATTTTATGCAAGGGTGCCAAATATGTTAGAGCGAGGATAAAGTTTCGGTTACTGTTACTACATTCTTAAAGAGTTGCTGATCTTCAACATTAACCCAAACTGCTAATTGGTCTGGAATTTCAGACAGTTGAAACACACACTGTGCTAAAAATAGCTTTTCTTACCAGTTTGAAAGAGCTTGTAAAGCTGCGTTCATGTAACAAGTGTTTCCAATGTTTTTCAAGCCTGTCAGTCCTATAAATAAGGAAAAAATTGATAAGCAAGCCAAAAATTAAAACATTATGATATATTCCAGGGAAAAAATCATCAGATATTAATAAGCAAGATTTCACTCTGTTATGTTTATAGGGATTTTTCACACTCAAAGAAATGCTTTGTAATGAGGTTTGTCATCATATTTTCTCTTAAAATCTTTTCCTCAAGGCAGTGGGCAACTATCTAGTTTAATGTGGGAAATTCAATCCCCTTCTCACCATCTGCAAACCTTTCCATCATGCCATATTAATTTGCAGACTTATCGCTGGTTGAAATCACCATCTTCCTTTGACTAACATTATCGCTCCTGGACAAAGGCGCAAAGACAAACATTCATAGCCCAGCTATTTCAGGAAACTTCCAAGTTATAAGCTATCACACCTGTTCTTATCCTCTGTATCAGGTACAGAGACAGCACTATATAAATAAATAAGGTCACAGGACAGAATTCTCAAATAGTTCTTGAGCCTCTTCCTCCATTAGCCTTTCAAACTTCTAAACTTTGTGTCAACTTTTACTGTCCAAATGTCTGGCTGATCATATAATTTTAAAAGAGACAAGTTTATTATACAGTTAAATAACTGATAAGGCTCTGCAATGTGGGACATCAAAGTAAACTATGTTAACTGTTATTTTATATTTGATAGGCAAAAATAAATATAACCTGTAGGTCTACCATACTCTATGAATGGAGTAGAAAACTTTCCTGGCAGACAGAAGATCTCTTCTCTCAGTCCCATGGGACTCTCAGTCCCAGTTAGGTCAAACCAGCCTCTGATTCATGGCTGGCTAGAAATCATTGCAGAAGTCCAGTGAAGCCTTTGGTCATTCAGGAAAGAAGACAGTGGCTTCTCTTCAACCTGTTCATCCTTCACATAGCACAAATAGAGTCTCAAAGTAAGCCCTGACACTGAATTCCAGCATCATGTGTTTAAAAGATATGAAACCATTACCAAGCTGCTTGTCATTTGGAAATTTTTTTATTATTTTCTGTCCTGGTCAAGGATCTAACTGCAAAGGCACTTTTTTAATCCATTAAAATCCATAAGTATCAATAGAAGTTAAAATACCCATATAAAATATCCATATACGGATATTTTTGGATAAAAATTTTTGGCTATTTTTGAAGTAAATGGACATTTGGGGAAGAAAAATTTTCTGGTAAAAGGAGCACATATAAAATAAAGAGTACCAGAATAGTTAACACACACTTGGCTGAAGAAATGAAGAAAATGAGGGAATGAAAATTATGGTACAGTTTGTACAAGTATCTCCATTCTCCACCTGCTATCTAAAAAAGAAATTGCCTTGACTAGCCTTTGGCATCTCAATAAGGCAGCAGAGACAAATATAGCAGCTACAGAAATAGCTATTCATTAAAAAAATTACTAGAACAGACAACATATAGATACAGACAAAAGCCACATTATGCTTGCAAAAATCACAAACCCTTAGCAAAGCATTTTAAAGCACCTTTCATAGTTCACTGTCACATGCTGCAGAAGAAAAGAATGAGGCTTGAGTAACTTTCATAGTGGCAACAGGTGGCAAAGCATGCAACTGATCACTGACTAAAAACAAATTGGGAAACGTGGTTTCAAGGTATCATGCACTTAAAAAGTAAGGTATGATTACAAGTACAGTACTACCATGGAACAAAGGAACACTTTTGTTACATAATTCTAAAACTAACAACTATGATTGATATCACAATATTTTCAGTAAGTTATATTTGTGTTTAGCAGCAACACCCATCTCTTTCACATTTGAGCACATACATACAGAGAAAGTGCATGCAAGAATGTCTGTTTGGGAATCAGAACCAATCCTAAGGCTAGAGGATCTGAACCATGACTTCAGATTCAGACAAGACTGGATTTAAGTAACTGTACACGGAAGAAAAATAGCTTTTAGCACTATGCAATATGCAAAAGTGTACAAAATTTCTTAACAGGTAAGTTTACAGCTATTTATGTGCTTGTATACCAGCAGAAATTTTTGGGTTTAATTTTGCTGTTCATGTAATATGCTTCAGTGATAAGTTAAAAATGACCCATACATGGATATCAGATTTCTGGTCCTTTTGGAACTCAGCTTGCATGGGAAAACCACTTTGAGACCATAGATGAGATAGAATTCCAGCAAAAAAGTCTTTATCACAGAAACAACTTGCACCAATTACTATTATTTAGGTGAATTATCTAGTCATAATACCTCTTGCCTTGAATTCATCTTCTTCATCTACCTGTATATCTAGATCATCAAACGTTGCAATCAGAGGAATTTTCAGCGTTGGGATACTAGGCAACCTAATATCCTTTAAAAAAAAATTAAAAAGCAAAGTATAAGAAGCATTGTTTATAAATATTACAATTCTCTTTTCTCCCTCTGTTAAACCAGCCTATACATTTATTTATTTATTTTGGGTTCAAATTCATACCTTACAAGCAAAGCCAAAAATCTACATATACATATATATCTCAAATATAATAATTTGTTCCTGACACATTACATATGAAGAACTACAGATTCCATATTGGAAGGTCAAAGGAAGGATATACATTAGTAATGTATATCCTTCCTTTGGGGCAACAATGAAAGGAATGCTGCAAACTGATGCAGGATTAACAGTGCATTACAAACGCAAGTTGATACAATATCTCTGATACACCTTTAAGTATGTTTGCCACAAGATGATTCAATGTTCTAAACAAGTATTTTATAAATATAGAATATATAAAAGGTTTGCTATAAAAAGATCAGCTCTCTTAATACACTAACAGTAAAAATGTGCAAAGGTGAGCAGCACACTCTTTTCCTAACAATAGCTGGAAATTAAGTATAATAAATTTGAAGCAAGCTAGAGTTGCTCATTTGAGTCCCATCTATGGAGTTTTAATCTTTGTACTGAATCAGAAACTACGGTAGGTTTTTAATTACTTCCACAGTACCTCACATATAACATTCTACTACTTTTTTGTCTTTGTCAATATCAGTAGTTTTACTTTCCCACTAATGGTACTACTTCTGAGCAGTAGTGGAATTGTGTGCTATGTTGCTGGTAGGGTCTCCCATGTCAGGTAGACTTTTGCTGAGGAGCCAGACAAAATGTGCCAAACAACTGGGCAGCAGCAATAGTGAGGAGTGACATGGCAGAAGATCTCTCAGGGAAAATGGCACCGGCATCATAACTAACACTTCTTAGAACTATACAAAAGGAAGCCATTTTGAATGTAATTTACCATGAAAACCCTATGATGAAACAATCCAAAATGAAACAAGAGATAGTTCCAGAGGATGACTCTACCAAGTCTGATGGCACTCAACAAACTACTGAGGTAGAGCAGAAGACAACTACTAGTAGTGCTGTGGCTAATGACACAACTGGACTCAAGCTGAGAGAATGTTCAGCTGTTGATGTGCTCCAAGGGGAAGGAAAGTCTGAAGCTGCCAAACACATAGGAATATGGAATGTGAGAAGCATGGATCAGGGGAAGCTAGACATAGTAAAACAAAAAATGGACTGTATAAACATTAAAATACTTGGAATAAGCAAGCTAAAGTGAAAAGAATGGAACATTCTGAGTCAGATAATTACACAGTGTTTTACTAAGGAAATGGAAATCTAAGAAGAAATGGGGTGGCATCAATAATGAGGAGAGATGTAGCCAAATAGTGAAAGAATATAAAGCAAAGTCTGAGTAAATCATATCACTAGGATTTCAGGGAAAACCTAACAATACAACCACAATCTGAATTTATGCTCCAACTACAGTGGAAGAAGAAGGAGGAACTGAAAAAGTTCTATGCTGGAGTCCAGGATGAAACAAATCACACACTAAAATAAGACTTGTTAATCATAGATGAAGGGAATGTAAAAGTAGGACATAGAGTATAATCAGTCAGAACCCTGAATGCAACTGTTCAGTGACTTATGCACAGGGACAAGAACTACTTCAGTAGTCAGTGAAGAGAAAAAGAAGATGAAAACAAAAAAGGAAGAACAAGACACCAATTCCACAAGATATGGGAAGTCAAAGGGAAATTTCAACCACCAATGAGGATGCTCTATGACCAGCAGGGAACACATTACATGAACAAGTAGCAATAAAAAGGCGTTGGAAATAATATACTGAAGAACTATATAAAGAAGATGAAAAGAGAACAGATTAATTCAAAGAAGAACTATATGAAGACAAACTTATAATTTTAGAAAGTGAAACGGAAGCCATACTCAGAGTGATTGGAAGAAATGATGGCATACTGACAGAGCTGCTTCAAGCTACAGAAACAGAATCTACACTAGTTCTAACTAAAATCTGTCAACAAATATGGAAAACAAAACAATGGCCCACAGATTGGAAATGCTCAATATCCATTCCAATCCCCACCAATGGGGACACCAGTGATTGTATTAACCACAGGACCATTGCATCAATTTCCCATCCAACCAAAATTCTACAACAAAGACTTCTTCCATATAGGGAGCAAGAAATGTCAGATGTCCAACTTGGGGTCAGCCAAGGAAGAGGCACTAGGGATCATCTTGCAAACATATACTGGATAATAGAGTGCACCAAAGAACTTCAGAAGAAAATCAGCCTATCTTTCATAGATCACATTTGAATGTGTAGATCATGAAAAATCATTGATCACTCTTAAAAAAATGGATGAGTACAACATTTGATTGTCTTGATGAATAACCAGAAAAGAATGTGGAAAAATGGAATGGTTTCCAATTGGCAAGGGGGTCAGGCAAGGCTGCATTTTATCACCCTATCTTTTTAACTTCTACACTGAACATATCACAGGTAAAGTAGAATTAGACTTGTAGAAAGGAGGTGTGAACATTGTAGGAAGGAGCTTCAGCAATTTAAGATATGCAGATGACACCATAGTACTAGTAGAAAATGACAAAGACTTGGAACAATTACCGAAGAAAGTCAAGGAAGAACGTGCAAAGGCAGATTTAGAGTTGAACATTAAAAAAACAAAAATAATAACCAAAAATTATTTACATAACTTTAAAGTAGATGATGAAGACACTGAAATAGGTCAAGATTTTCCATACATTGGTTCAGTCACTATTAGAATGGAGACCGCAGTCAAGAAATCAGAGGAAGACTAGGCCTTAGAAGGGCAAATATGAAGGAACTAGACAAGTTCCTGAAGTGTTTATATTACTGAACACTAAAGTTAGGGTTGTCCATGCCATTGTATTTCCAATTTCTGGAAAGTGAAGAAAGCTGATAGGGAAAAAAACTGATCAACTGAAATGTGGTGCTGGAAGAGAGTTCTGCGGATACTACAGACTGCTAAGAAGACCAAAATGGGTCCTAGAGCAAATTAAACCTGAACTCTCCCTAGAGCCCAAAATGACTACACTAAGACTGTCATACCTTAGAGACATCATGAGAACAAATGACTTGCTAGAAAAAAACAATAATGCTTGGTAAGGTAGAGGGTAGTATGAAAACAGAAAGATCTCATGACAGAAGGATAGATTCAATAAAGGAAGCCACATTCCTGAATGCGCAGGATCTGAGCAGGACTGTTGATGACAGGTTGACTTGGAAATCTCTCCTTCAGAGGGTCACCGTAGGTTGCAGTTGACTTGATGGCAGTTAACAACAACAAACTTTCCTTATTTATACTTTCCGTTTGTTCCTAAGAAATGCGGATTGTATTACATTTATGCAAACTCCCTCCATCCCCACTGCACTACCCCAAAACCTAATCCTAAGAGTTAGAGGATCTTTTGGAACTAGACAGGGGCTCTTAGAGGGCAAGTAGGTAGTCCTCTTACAGTGTGAATGAAAAATATTCTTCTATGCATAACGGGCACCTTTTGATCCAAGCAATTTCTATGTTCATGGTACTGACTCAATCAAATCAAATGTTAGCTTTTCTCTAAGTTGTGTGTGGGGGGTTTGCACTTATGTAACAAATTTACTTAATGTCAAAATAACTGTCACTTCATAAAAAGATGTGTCCAGCACATACCAGCCTTCAGAAGGGTTGCGCAACAGCTCCCCCATCATCCCCATACAAAATCCTAAATGGATTATTTGCCTACTTACCTGTATGATGATGTCTGGAGTCTGATGAGATAGTCGTACATTTTGTAGCGAAGAATGAGATCTCAGTTTTCTATCCAGAAACACTTCTTTGCTGCATGCATAACACCAGACACGTAGTGTCGTAAGATTAACAGTTAGACAGTGCTTTGTTTCCTAAAAAACAAGATCAGTGAACATAAAAAAAGTAATGAACCAAATGTTTTTAACTGTAAGAATAACCATTATGGAAGGTAAAGCTTTCAGTAAATGCTATTAGCACAAATATTACATGTTAAATGCTCTACCAAAAATTACAACCAGAAAAGCAATTTAAAAAATCAGACACGTCCTGATACACAGATAACACTGACAATGTCTTAGTCCTTGTACTTTAGATAAAACTTTAGCAGAGCATGCATCAGGAAACGGCAGGTGACATCCACCCAAGGCCTGTAGAAACTGAAGCAACAATCACCGACTGGCATGGGCTGGAGCTAGAGAACTAAGGTAGAAACAAATTAAGGTTTCAAACCAAACAGCCCCTTGCTGCAGAGAAGTCACAGCAGAGGAAAAGAGAGAAAGAGACCTATTCAGATATAGCAGTGCTGAAAAGGTGCCATTACAAAATTCAGCTGCTATACAACTGTGCTTGAGAGGTTCTCATTTCTGCCCTATATGCTGGTATACACTCAGGACAGAGATCGGGGGGGGGGGAGTATTATTATTACTTTAAATAATGTTTTTAAGAAAATAACTTAAGCCAGAATGTAAAGCACCTTTTCTCCCAAGGAAAGATTAGATTGAGGAGATTTACATTTGCTACATTCTACCCTGCAACTACCTCCCCACCCCTTACCAGAGTTTAACTCCATAATACGATGGTAGTTATGATGGCATGATGGCAGCAATGAGCAGGATCAAGGAAGAGAGAGAGAAAAGCAGACAGAAGCCTGCAAGATATTATCTCATGATGCAGAGTTGCATGGAAAAGGAGGACCAGCTTGTGCAATAAATATGGCCTGGGGAATGCATGTTGGGAACACAATAGATGAGATAGATAAACTGAGTGGTGAAGAGTAACATGTAGTGAAAGAACAAAGGTAGGCAATCGCATCAGACTAGAGCAGGGCTTTCCAAACAGTGTGTTGCAACACATTGGTGTGTCACCTGCAGTGTGCAGGTGTGTCACCTCTCCGGGCCAAGAAAGACCCCCTCTTTCTCTTACCTCTGATTTGCTAGTAAAACTGAATTATTGTGTCACAAAATGATGCATGTCTAAAATGTGTGTCACTAACATGAAAAGTTTGGAAAGCTCTGGACTAGAGAGATGCAAAGGAACAGAGGGGGCACATGGAAGAAGGAAAAAAAATAAAACTGATTGGTAAGACACAAAGACATGTGGAGAAGCAAGAGAGTGGAAAGCTGAAAGAAATAGTGTCCACAGGACACTACAAAAGGACATCACAGAAAAGGAAACACTGCAGACAACAAGTGGAGCTGAAGCATTCAAAAGAAAGAAGAAAGAAAGAGAGAAGGGGAAGATGAGAGCATGTAGCTGGGAAGACAAGTGGGATGTACCAAATGAGAGAAAGGACAGAGGTTTCACAGGTAGCCCAAGATTGACTGCATTTTTAGGGATCGTTACGGAAGTAATAATATAAAATGAGCTTCAGTAAGCATATTTTGGCCAGAAATAAGAGAATAGTACATTAAAAATATTTTTATAGTTGCAGACCAATAGCCCAACTTGGAATTTTTCAAAATAAATGCATTTATTTATTCATTTGTTCATTCATTCTAAGGAACATAACTATTTGATTATTATTAATTTGTTTTGTACAAGGGTTAAAAAGGATTTCAGTGTAGTATTAATTATTCCAATACAGACGATTCATCCTGACCAAATGTGGACTAAAAATATTTCAGGAATAGTTAAGAAATCATACTCGCATGTATGTGTGTGAACTTACTAAATACAGGTGTTTTAAATAACTGCAAACAAATAAAGGAAGCTTTATTGTAGCATATTACTAGATTTTGAATGTTTTTATGATTTGTAGAAATAAATGGATATTATTTCATTGGCTGGGTTATCTATCTTCTTCCAGGTTTGACTGCTGCTATTGAAAGGACGTTGGAATACGACGTAGGTGCACAATCAACCACTTCTGGCTTCAAAAATTAAATATGCTGGCATGGGTTTGAAACATCTGTATACAGCCTAGAAGAGGAAAGCCTTAAATATGAAGTTCAACTGCTTCAAAGACGATCAGTTCAGAATCAGGTTCCACATTTAATGGGAAACAGTATCTGAAGGTAGCCAGGAGGCCAGGGACTGATCATTGCTCAGAGATCATGAAGAATGTGTTAGATTTTATCAATGTGATGTGAATGTGAAGAACAGTTCTTTGCAGTTTGTCTCACAGTGTCTTTTCTTGTTTGTCTTTCATAAACCACATTCTGAAAAATTAAGAGTAATGCTCAATGCCATTAACGGACAGGAGAAATATATAAAAATGTGCAGTGACTACAGGCACCCCAACAAAGCAGCAGATACATCTGGGGAGGTGAACACTGGGTTAGCCAATTATAAGCCAAGCCAGTGTTGGCAAAACTGTTAAATTTTTTGCAACAGAGATACTGCCTCTTCCACATTTATGAACTTTATTTGATTTCTTGCTGCAAAAAACACATCCCTTTTGTGTTTCAAGACTGTGAGAAATCGAACTGAGCAGACTGCAGTCAGCACGCATGAGAAGAGGGCAGATGGTTGTTGTGTCATATGTAGCAACCCCTGTAGATTTTACTGGACCAAATGCAAGAAGCATTTCCAGGGTGATGTATAACAGCTTGCTAGATCAGTGCAACTGGCCTCAAGCATGAGTTTGCAGAGCTGGCTTCCAAATAAAAAGATTCCATACAAAACTAGGTGGAACTCCGCTGAAGCAACTACACAAGATCCTATCTATTGTGAATGAACTAAAGGATGTTATTATATACTACTGCTCTTTGGGTAGGATCTCAGAGCATTATACAAGAATTCTAGAATTGAAAGGAACTGCAAGAGCCATCTAGTTAAAATCCTTGCCATGCAAGAATACACAGCATCATGTGAAAGTACAGATGTACACAAAAGTCATGAGGCTACAGACATTTGGCATCCTGTAGCTGAAAAAAAAAAGTCACGTTTATTGACTATCTACTGTCAAGTATGCACATTATGGAAAACAAGACGAACACAGCAAAAACTAAATTTGCACCATACAAGTTCTGCCTTCTACTGTTTAAGAGGCTTTGTGAATTGATCAAAAATTATTTGTACCTCTTTGGGAAGACGAGCACCTGCTTCTGGCAGTTCTCCTACGCCCTCACCTCAAAACTGATTGCAAACAATGAGGACACCAAGATAAGTGGATGAGATTAGAAAATAAGTGCATTTCAAGTGTGTCATCATACATGGGTGGGTGGAGGTTCATGCAATCCAGTGTTCTGTTTTCTTCACAACAATAGCCCATGGATATCCAACAGCAAATAACTATGTTGCATGGGAAGGAAAAAATGCACAGGGAAGGGTCCAAATTTGACTGCTACACGCCCCCGTGGGCTACATTCATACATCATTATGCATCTCTAGTGATGTCTCATCATTTCTAATTGCCATTTCCAGCCAGTTTTCATCCAAAAAAAAAATGAAGAAGAGACTAGGGATGGCAAAGCCAAACTGCTGTGTCTACAAAGTGACATGTTATGCAGTTCAGGCTGAATTAAGTCAGCAATAATACCATTTCCTGACGTTTATTTTTCTTTTTTCTCCTAGATCCATGCCTTGTTAAAGTCTGAATTAAAAACAACAAACATACTAAGAAGAGGTGTAGAAATGGGTCTGGAGAAAATAAAACAGTTGCTTCAGATAGAATATTTTTTCTCACGCTTCCATGAATCACATGGCAACCTCACAGTGTAGTTGTCTGAGCACTGGATTATGACTGTGGACACCAGGGTTCAAATTTTGTTCAGCCATGGAAACCCACTGAGTGACCTTGGGCAAGTCACAATCTCTCAGCTTCCAGAACAAAGGCAATGCCCCAAACAAATCTTGCCAAGAAAATCCCATGATCGGTTCACTTAGGGTCACCATAAGTCGGAAACAACTTGAACAATAACACAACATGGAGGAAGAAGGATTCTACATATCCAAACACATGCAGCACAGAAATGTTTTCTTTCTGTGTGAGGCTCCCTAGATTCACCCTGCCAATTATAAGATAGCAATTCCACCCAGTGCACTGGTTCAGCAACTCTTCAGTACTAGGGGAAATGTCATGAATGGGGGAAAAAATAGATTATCTGCTAACATGCTTGAGCACCTGGTTCTTTGGGGGCAGAGCTAAGAATCAGACGGAATCTGATGTTCTGTCTATATTTATTAAAGAGTACTGAGGATTGTTCTCGTGCAGTATTGTTGATGTGGATGAGAGACAGGGTGGGTCTAATTCATAACGCATTCATATAAAGGTTTTTGTTCCTTCATCTTCTATGTGCGCGCAGACGTCTATGCACACGTGCATCTTTCTTTTTAATCTCACTCATTCTCTATAAAGTGGTGGGTGAAAGAGAAATGGGATTTTCCAAAACAGCTGTTTCCTTCTCTCTCAAGTTCGAAACAGGGACTGAGGCAAGAAAGAAGAATGAAATAAGGGATGGAATTTTTCTTCTGCATTCCAACAAGGTTTTTAGCGTTGCAAGGTAATGTAAATGTAAACACAGCTCGCACTTAAGAAAATTAAAATATACACCCACTTCTCAACATAATCACAATTAATATAAGCTTTTTAGCTATTTAGTGTAAACATAATATAGTGCACTTTCCTACTAAATGTCCTAGTTCTGGCTTGGTATGACAGAAAATCGTCCCCTTGCCTGCTTCAGTTATTTTGGCTTTGTTCCATAACTGTTTTGAAAAAATGTAGATGTTTTACAGTTTTATTACACTTTTACATACTACGATGGCATACTTTAATAATATCAACACAGGGTTGACTTCAAAATGCCTGCTTTGACTCGTATGTTTTTGCACCAAGGAAGGGACAGGCTATGTACACTGTATAATCTTCCAACTGTATTGATACCCAGTTCAAGGGATTTTTGCTTCTGAAAACGCAGGAGAAAGAGTGCAGCCCATAAAAGAGCTTTCAATTATTTGGCAGTTTATAATAAGTATTACCCCAACACTAAATATACGAACCAAAGTTCACATGCTAATTATAGTTTACTGAGAATGCATCCCAAAAAAGAGCTTATTTCATGCCCAGATCAGTGTCGTCAGGGTTGTTTCTCTTGCTAACAGAAAAGCAGAGCTGCAAAAGAATGTGGTTGCGCTAGTTACACTTTTATTGGTATTTTGTAATCGTATACCTCCTCCCTACACCAGCTTTCTGCATTATAACATTTTCAGTGCAAGGAAATCCAAATCTAAAATAATCTCCCAAATCATCATGGGAAAGATTTTACACAGCCATTTACTCTGAATTTAATGCCTCTCACGTTACCACTTTCAAAAAATATGTTTAATTGCATAGCATGGATACTAATACATATTCACCCTGGTGTAAAATTACTAGCCATTACATCACACTATTGTTTGCCAATAAATATTATGACAAAGTTATTAAAGTAGCTTCAACAGTTAATATTTTTATTACGTTGTAGGATTTTGTAATTACAGGCTCTGAATATAAAGAGAAACTGTTCATACACAGTTGAAACCAAGTAGTTTTGGATTCTAATTTAAACCTATTCCCCTACCTATCATCTATATCCAGTGGTTCTCAACCTGTGGGTCCCCAGATGTTTGTGGACTTCAGCTCCCAGAAGCCCCAGCCACTATGGTCAATGCTCAGGGCTTCTGGGAGCTGAAGTCCAAAAATATCTGGGGACCCACAGGTTGAGAACCACTGATCTATATCAATAAAACAGTAATACAAAAAAGTAGTCATATGCACAGTTCCAGCACACCAGAAAAATTTGAGAAGTTTTGATAATGTAATTTGTCAAAAAAAAAAAATCCACAAACAAATACCTGAGAGTGTATGGTGCTGTGATCTATATGAGACTCCCCGCAACCAACATACGAGCATCGATTCTGTCAGACAAAGCAAAGCAATTATTAAAGAGATATAATACACTGTATCTTCAGAAGTTCAATCTTCAGTAAATTACACATGATGACAAAGATGTAGCTTAATGAGAATTAACCAGACTCGGTTCAAAAGCTTCTTCTGAAATGCAAGGTAATCACAGAGTGCCAGAAGTTTCCATTGTGGTGACTGCTGAGTAACTGTTGGGGAACACTGTGCTGTTCCTTGGATCAGGACCAGCGAGTAAAGGCCATATTGAAGAATAACAAAACTCCAATTGATATTAATGGTTCTGCAATGCGCCTTTTCAGTATCATTTTAAATCACAAGTAATCATCTTCTACTGAAGCTTGCATAAGATAAAAGCTGCAAATACAATCTGAGTAGCAATGCTACAAGAGCAAGTGTGGTATAGTTATTTGAGCACTGGACTCCGACCTTGGAGACCAGGATTTGATTCCCCACTGGCTGATCCTGGGTGTGTCACATACTCTCAGCCCCAGAAAACCCTGTGACAGGTTTGCCTGGAGGGCCACCATAAGCCAGAAACAACTTGAAGGCACAGAACAACACCACAAATGCTACACATGGCAATACTGATGACCTCAAATATCTCTGCAGACCTATAGCATTAAAGAGTTTATTTTTTCAATGAAGGGCTAATTTTTAGAAGCAAAATAAGACATTTAATTCAACAAGCTGACGATTTTCCCCTTTGTAATAAAAAACCCCTATTTATTTCATTCTTACATACAAAGGAGCATCCATTATGCATCAATTACTGCATTTTCTTTCTTTTCAGTAACACTTTAAATAATGTTTTATTTGATGCTTATTTAAATAGGGCATATTAATAAAATCACTTCAACAACCTATAGATACTCTTACATTTTGCAGCCTTTACAAAGGGCACTGAACTTTAAAGACCACCAGAGCAAGAACACCTAGTATTAGTAATGTTAGGGTAACTGAAAACTCCTTTCCCCCAATTATTTATGAATAATTTTCACTTACTTCACTATAGCTAATATGATACTGCTATCACACAAGATATGAATACAAAACTTGTAAGCTCAAAGTGGCACTCTAGCATAATTTAAATGTGGTTGTTGTTAATCACGGCCTAAAATACAAAAGAACATATCCCAAAAGAATGTCAAGCAATCTAGTGTACGTACTAAACTTCCACTTAGACCTCCCATGACTAGAGGATACTGAATATTGTTTCCTATATACTATATGGTAACTCTACTTACCTCTAAGCATGCCCAAAGATTTGGCCCTTTTATTTTACAGTCCTGGCAAGTGCCCTATTAAAAATAGCAGAAAATTGTGTGGTTAGTTAATCAAATTAGCATGAAGCACTGCATAAAAAAGGCAGAAGACAACTACATATTATTCTCATTCTGGAAAAACTAAATTTTTGTAACACGCTAATTTGGGGAATGTGCTGTTTTTATACGCTGCCTTTAATTTGGGAAAACATACAAGAACGTTGTTCTATAAAATCCATTACTATTCTATATCTTTGGTTCTACTGGTCCATAGAAGTTAGAGTATTTGTTGTTTTTATATTTAATAAAGGCTTGTGCAAAAAGCACAGTGTAATATTTTATTTCATATTCTGTGTTAAACAAAGCAATGCTATACATATCTACAAAGAGATAAATCTTATTGAGTTCAATGGGATTTATTTCTAATAAAGCATGTATAGCATTGCAGCCTAAACAGCCCATATTCAATTCCCTGCTCTGCCTCAACTCTAAAAAGTAACAAGAGCACTTTTTGCAACTGCCTCAAAATCTATATTCATATAGGCTCTCTAAAGATACACAATACATATAAATTAATATATATATAACCTCTACATCTCAAATAGTACCTTGGAATTTAAAAAGGAATAGTTTCACCCATTTTATAAGATAAGCATGCTGCCTGTTATAACACTAGCACTGAAATATACCAGCTAAGTTGCACCTTAATTCATTCAAGACAAAAATAATTAAGTTAATATTCATTCATAAAGCAATCTAATCAATTAAGACTTACATGAGATTTTTGTATTAAGTCTTCCTTAGTGATCTCACCAACAGATTCCAGATGCGAGCAATCATTGCTTAATGCCGACATTTTAAAAGCAGTCACTTCCAGGGCCAGGTATTATTTACATCTTGAAAAGAAACATAATGATTGTACTCTGAGAGGTGACTAATATAACCAATAGCATCTAGTAAAGTTTACAATTTAATTATGCAATTTAAATAGTTTATGATAACACTGCAGAAACAACAACAAAAAGTGGTCTTTGTGACATACAGACAGTAACAATGCTTTCGACCTACACAAAAATAATGCAAATTGATTTCTCCTTTGTTTCATACAGCAGTATCTAAGATAACTGTAGGAAACACTGTAAGGTAGGACAAAGGTTGGTAATAATTTGTTTTAAATAATATAACATGGCATAATGGTATTGAGTGTATCCTTCATCCAAAGCATATTTACTGGAGCATAAATGAGCCAATTCAAAAAAGTAAAAGATCAGTTTTCATAAACCTTTCAGTCAGCACCTTAAAGTCATTCCTGAAAACTTTGCAAATAGTTGTGGGTTTTTTTGTTGAAAGAGAAAAACCTGAACAAGGAAGTTGCTTCATTGTTTAAACAATGCAGTGATGCTTTTGAGCGGATACCCCAAAGGAAATGCAACAGCTCACATTTAATGTCAAAAACTCAAATAATTTTGGGCAGCTCAAGTTCTCTGTACAGAGCTATAGGGATTTTATTTTAGCAACACACTACAAGCCCTGTTTTTGACCCAGCAGTTCTCTATTCTACACAGTGAAGAGGGGAAGGGGGCAGAGCCTTGCCCTTGCAGGCTAACCACGCTCATGTTGTCAGTTTTTAAGATATGGTAAAATAGAATTCATCCCTAAAAGAATAATCAGTCAATATTAACTTTTGAACTCACATTTACCTAGGTTCACTATCTTAAGAGCAATTCTCAAAAGTAGTTCAGTATTCTTCATCATCATAATGCAGATGGGATAGCTAAGGAGAAGAGACACTGGCTATGTTCATATGTAACAAGAAACTATTGCTACTTATTATGGGAAGAGCCTGGGCAAGCTGCTGCTTCTTCTTCCACCACAAGTGTAATGAAATTAGACACCTTTACATCCATTAAACCGCTCAGTTATGCAGCCAAACCTTAAACTGCAGTTCCTTAGCTACAATTTACTGAAATAAGCTGACCTCAAATAACTGTTTATAGCTTCTTTCTTTCTTTAAAACAAAAAAGTATTATAAAATAAAACTTTTACAAGCCATATAGATATGACTCTTGAAAAGTAATCAATCATTTTTAAAAAACCATTGACTAATACATGATATCTTTCCAAAAGAGGTCAATATCATAATTGAATCTGCTAAGCATGAAATACTCTTGCATTTGTATTAGTACACTGGCTTTAAATAGTTCATCCAAAATTACATTATTCAATCCCAATACCGAGGCGCACTTTCCGCAGCCTTTCTAATTTGTTTCCAGTTCCAGTGTGGCACCATGTAAGGTAGCTCAGCTTGAGCTCTGCTTTTCACCAAAAGTATTCGTTGAATATATCATTTCTTAGCCATTCTTTTAATGTTTGAGAGCCAGTGGCTCTTCCTCTTAAAACTAATGAAGCTATAGTGGACTGACCTTAATCAAATTGCCTGTTGGGAGTAACTTGGAAAAGCTGATATATGGTACTGGATATGCAGTGGTTCTCAATCTGTGGTCCCCAGATGTTTTTGGACTTCAGCTCCCAGAAGCCCTGAACATTGACCATAGTGGCTGGGGCTACTGGGAGCTGAAGTTCACAAACATCTGGGGACCCACAGGTTGAGAACCACTGGGATAATGAATGTTGGGGAGTGTTGCAAATTTGATAGCTTGCCAGTTTGGAAGTCAAACAGATAAACAGTGAGCTATTGCTCCAGCTCATATGTTTTCAGTGGTACAAGAGTGGTTTGTGTTCTTATCAAGAACATATATTTCTGCAATTTTAAAACAAACTAAATAATTTCTACAGTGGAGAAGCAGAAGCCTGGGGCCTCAGGCAAGTGTGCTAAGTCTTGCAAGGGTGCAGGACCAGAGACTCGGCCTCTCTGCATGATGAGTGCGGTGGTATCAGCAACTGGTGGCTATTGATAGCCTTCTGCACTAATTGGAGCCAGTCTATTTTCAAATTTCCTAGTCATGGTCAAGACTTGAGCTCAGAGAGTGCAGGCCAATAAAGACAAGGTTCAGGTAAAGGAAACTCATGGGAGCCTCATTCAGAAATCAATCCTGGATTTTTGTGTCTTAACAGACACCAGTGTTCAATATGTCAACAGCAATCTCTCAGGTAACACAGTTTTAGACTCCCCGATTAATCAAATCAATGGGGCAAGGAATAATCAATGGGACAATGGGGCAAGAGTGTCCTGAAGCTCCTCTTCCACTACAAACAAATGTAGTGGAAGAGAAGCTTTAGGACACCCTTGGCAATTGGTCCATGGACCCTGAGCTTGTAGCAAGAACAACAGGAGACATAATTAATAGACATTTCAACACTACAACCTCTATAGAGAACAGTTCAATGTTGGAGAAATCTATACAAAAATCTCAAGGGGTTGAAAGTGAACACATTAGGATTATATATACTCATTTAAGAGACCAGTGTTTCCTCTCAGCACAAATAAATGAAAAACTTTTTGACAACCTCCTTTCCATAAAACAGGAAATAGCTGGACTCAAAGTAACAATGCAAGCTATTGTAGCCTTGATTGACCTGGGAATTTTAAAAGCAGCTCCCCCAGCAAGCCATATAGGTACAGCACCTCTTGATCTCCAGGAAACTATCTTAAAGTCTCCTGTGGAGGTGAGAGGAAAAGATAACTGCTCTCCAGCGAATAACTTATGCTCTTCAAGTCAGCTGGGAAAAATAATGCATCACTGGAACACAGATGTGGAGAAATCCCCAGAAATTACAGTCAGAGGAGGAAATGACAAAAGCAGTGAAGATGCCAACGCACTTTTTCCAAATTCAGATATTTTGACCTGGAAGCCACTCACAAAGGAGAAAAGTCCAAGACCCCACTGCTACCCAAAAGAACAGCTAAAGAGAGACAAATCACCATTTTTAATTGGCCTCTAAAGAGTTTAAATAATGCCTGGTTGTTGTCAAGGGAAATTCTAAAGGAGATCCTTGATGTTCTGGGTCCTGAATGGGATAATTCAATGGGCATTAAGTGCTCTTGCATGTATCCTACTAGCCCCAGAAAGTCAAGAGGCGTGGTAATTCTGTCCTTTTCAGACTGTGACCTGGCACATAGGTTTTTGAACCAGATTGTTAAATTTGAAGGGAGAGAAGTCTCATTCAAGTGGGGCTTGAGATTACAGCCATTTGCATCAAAATTCAACGTACTATCAAAGACACACTGTAACAGACAAGGGAAGCTGCAGTACGGAATAGGTTATATCAGTTTAAAGGACAGAGATGCCTGCCATGCAAAATCTACATTTAAGAATCTACACAAGGATAGGTACACCAAATAAGCGTCTGGATTCTGAGATCATTTTGTATCTAGTAAAGCAACTCATCATGATATAAATCTGGATGATACTATCTCTGAAGTGCCTATCCCAGAGAAACCAGCATCTTAACTCTCTACAACTATACTATAAGGAGTAGAAATGGCTCCTTTCTGGTGAAGAAGGCCATTCTAAAAGAACTTGAACACCTATCTGGTCTGAGCATTAAATGGGATGAGATGGATATTTTCAAAATAATTCCCCTGTGATCCTGGGTTTCTCATCTTCTACTCTTTGTAAACATATTCAGAAATGTGTAAGCAATCAGACAATGACTACCTGCACAAGCGATAACCTACTCTCTGTTAATACAGCAAAATCCAAAACAAGAGAGACAAGGAGCTTCCCCGTTCACAGAAGGGATCCAACTATATACACAAGCAACACAAGGGCTGTAACAGCTTTTCCCCACTTAACTACCTACATATCAGAGGGAGGTCAGTATGTCCTCAATTTGTAACTTAACTAAACAATATTATAATTGAAAAATCAAGAAACTTTGGACACAAATACAATTTCTTCAGTTTGCAAGTTGAGAATAACATGCTAAAAAGGATCTCTGCCATCGGTGATGAGTACTATGGAGGTCATGGTATCCAGAGGTCAAATGCAGGGCCGAATTGTCAGCCTAGTCAACTACAAACTTACACTAATGCCCTGTCAGAGCTCTAGTTTGGCATTTAGGTAATAGTTTTACCCATCTGACTAACCCATTAGAGGACTGACTACTAACTGACAGGAGGAGGCAGAGGTCTATCCAACTAATTTCTTGGAACATAGCACGATGGAGGAATAAAATGGTTGATGTAGACTTTATTCAATATATTCAGAAGTTTGACATAATCTGTCTTCAAGAGACTTGGCCTTATGGAGGGAAACTCCCTTAGCTTACAGGGTTTCAGTTCATGGGAACTGCCTGTTCAGAAATTGTCTATTCCAGGTTGCGGCCGCAGAGGTCTGGCCATCTTGATCTCCTCTTCTATAGAGATGAGTGAAATTGTAGCTTTGGATTTAGAGATAAATTTTTGCCAGGCTATAATTTTAAAATTATGCTATGCATAAATACGTATCTCCCTCCAAGATCAACTAAAGTTGCACAAGATATGTGGATAAAGTTCGAGGGTGCACTAGATAAGATGTTTACTGACTACCCGAACCACCTGGCCTTAGTTTGTGGAGATTTCAATGCCAGAATGGGGAGTGATTACTCTATGCTGGGGGAAGTACTAGCATTTGAGATTGGAGGATATTATAACAGTACCCAGACACTCACAGGATAAGATAATTAATAAATGGACGGTTCTCATATCATTAATTTGCAAATTTCATCTCACCTGCCTCAATGGCACTAATCCAGACAGTTTCAAAGGGCTTTTTACATATATATCTGATAAAGGCTCAAGTGTGGTGAATTATATCCTAGGGTCAGACTCTATTATGCCCTATGTCCAGTCTCTCAGGATTGAGAACAGAGCTGAAAGTGATCATCTTCCTCCTAGACTGACCCTAAATTTACAGGAGGTTCACCCCAGAGTACTGACAGACCTTAAAATGACTGGTCATCTGGAAGGTGAAAAACGCCTTAAATGGTCACATACAGTCAATGCAAATATTAGGCTGATGCTGGGTTCAGAGAGAAACTCCAAAGTCTACGTTTACAAGTCCTTGAGAAGCCTTATAATATCAGGAATATTTACCAGGACATAATTGCTGTCCTTTGGTCATATGTGGTTGCTCCATCTAAAGGAATTACCACAGTGGGCTCCCAGAATTGGTATGATACAGATTGCAAGGCTATGAAATGGGGACCGTCTAAATTAATAAGGAAAGTGAAACACAATGGTATACTGAAGCCATGTCTACCCTAAAACGAAAACGGAGAGAATATAAGATTATGCTTAAGGAAAAAAAGAGGGTTTACATAGACAGTAATTGGGGATCATTGGGCCTGGCCCTTAAAGAAGGTAATGAAATCAAATTCTGGGGCTTATTGCAGAGAGGTCTTAACAGCAAAACCAGTGGGCCCACTACCTCAATTCCACCAGAGGCTTCGGTTAATCACTTCAAGAACATCTTTGGAGGGAATTCAGTTATACAGCATATGGAGATTCATACTCCCAATAAATATTCTGAGGGCCTCCTGTCACCCCTGCTGAAATTAAAAAACTGATTTCCAATCTGTGACGTGGGTATCCCTGGAGAAGATATGATTCTGCCTGAGGTGTTCATCACTAACTTAGATTAGTAGTCTCCTGTCCTTGTAAATCTATTCACATATATCAACTCCACGGGTAACTTTCCCTCAGGGTGGAAATGAAGTATTGCTGTGCCCATTTTCAAGAAAGAGGACATGACAACCCCCTCTAACTATAGACCTATTAGTCTTTTGGACGTGGCCTCCAAGCTATATACTTGGTATCTCTCAAATAAGCTCTTGGAATGGGACAGCAAACACTCTATTATTTATGAAGAGCAAGCAGGTTTCAGGAGAGGTAAGAGCACTCTAGATCAGGCTTTTATTCTGCACCATCTTATATGTAAATATTCTAGGAGTCCAAATAGATTCATCTATGCAGCTTTTATAGATTTTTTCCTCAGCATTTGATCTGATAGAGAGGCAGCGCCTTTAGCATAAACTGGATAAAACAAGCATTGACAAAAGATTTCTATGGCTCATCCAATTATTGCATCAAGACAATTATCTACAGGTGAGAACAAGTTTAAATGGCTTGCTTACTCAACCAGTCGACATATCTCAGGGTGTAACACAGGGGTGTATTTTGGCTCCTTTATTATTTAGTTTTTATATTAACAATTTGATCCCAGAAATGACTGACTCTTAATTCCCTCAAGGGTACGTGGTCTCTGGATGGCCATCCGCTAGAACAAGTTCATTCATTTAAGTACCTAGGGCTCCACCTTGATGCAAAACTTACACGGAGGCAACACCTGGAAGCCACTAGACTTCTTGGTGCTAGATCTATTAGGTCACTAAAAAACATTTTTTATTCAAGAGGAGGGCAATTAATAAAGCCTGTAATAAAGGTATTTATAGCTAAAATCATTCCTCAAATGCTGTATGGAGCTGAAATTTGGGGAGAAAATGCAAAATCTATGCTGGAAATAATGCAAAATCAATTTATGAGGCAGATTTTGGGCCTGCCACCTGGGGTTCCAGCAGCTTATTTGAGGGCAGAACTTAGTATTCCATCATTAGCAGTCAGGATAGATTTGGCCTTCTTAAGATTCTGGCGCAGGTTACATGAGCTTGAGGACAGCTCTCTCAGCAAACTCTGTTGGTTGGAGGAATTAAGGGCTGGAAGTTGGGCAAAACAGTACCACAACAAATTACCATCTTAATGTATAGAATTACTTAAAACTTAGTAACAGGGACCTCAAAAGCTGGATTTTCAACCATGACGCAAACCAAGATAGAGTGGAGATAATCAGGACACGATTTTCAATTTGGTATCCTTGTATTCAGGTCAACCACATAATGCCACAATACTACAAAGACCTGACATTTGTGCAGCTCTGAAGGGCATTTATAGAGTTAAGATTTCAGCATATCTTGAAGGGAAATACCGATGTATTCCCATTGCAGAGAGGAAATGTGGTTTTGGCTGCAACCAAATAGAGGATATAATTCATTACCTGTTATACTGCCCTCTTTACTCTGAGCCTCGTCAAAGATTTGTGTTACCATTAATTCAACCTTCCTCAGCCTGCTCTCCTCAGAATATTGTGGTAGAGCTTCTTGCGGACACATATGCAAGGGTTACCTATTCGGTGGCCCAGTTCACAGTTGCAGCTAGGAAAATATGTGCTTGTTTTATCAGAGGAAAGGTGACTTCAACAAATCATTCTTAATACAGTGATCTTATAGCTCATTTACATGTTCACTGTTCTATTATTTTATTGTAACATGTAATTATATTTTTCTACTGTATTTTAACTGTTTGTTGTAAAAGTTGCGATGGCCATTGACTACATACAATAATAAAGAAACCTCTGCCTTTCAATTCTAATACTATTAATTACTTTATTTACATTACTTACATCTCTAAATCCTCTAATTTATGAAAATAATGCAATCACTATGTCATATCATGTCATATCCTTGTATCTTTGTCATTATCCTTAAAAACCAATGATGATGACTCTGTACTTATTACTGACATTTTATTCCATTTCTCTTCTACATAACAAATTGGGCATTTCCAGTCATTTCTAAAGTTATCTAAAGTTTTATCATTTATTGATGTGTCTGTTTCCATCATATCATAAATTTTAATCAATCTTTTTCTGATGGACTCATAGTGTCTTTTCTATTTTGAGGCATATACAATTCTAGCTGACATAATCAGGTTTATGGCTTGTTTCAATAAGCCATAGTGATTAGCTTAAAGTTTAGGCATAAAATTTCAGCCCTCTACATTTGCGGGTTTCACATGATTATCTGTAGGTTTCTCCAACCCTTGCCCCTGCATCTCAGGGGCTTCTTTCCCGAGGGAACCTTCCTTCTCAGTGGCTCTGATCTTTAAAAACCTGCTTCTGGTTCTTTTCCTCTTCTTCGACCAACCACTGCCTTATCTGCCTGACCAGATAACAACAGATTGCAGCCTGATTTCTCAGTACCAGAAACCCTCTCCCAATGCCTCCCACACACTGAAGGAAGGAGATGGGAAGGGGGAGGGAAAGAGAGAGAAAGGGGGAACTATAGAGCCACCATGCCAACCCACTTCCTTTCCCTGATCTGGTTTGCACGCTGGGTGCCCGTTCTCCTCACCACACTTCATCCTTCTTCCCAAACACACACACACACTTTTTGATATTTGTGGTTTTTCCATTTTTGTGGGGTCCTGTACCCCTAACCCTAGTGAACATGGAGGGCCAACTGTAGCAATAAATTACAGTTAATCAAAAAAGAAACAAAAGGTTTCAATCTGTTTCTCACAGCTGCACTGGGAAAGAAAAGGAAAGAGTTATACGAGAGTCTAAGGCTTCTTTTTGTAACAAGAGATCATTTTCTCTAAATGCAGCAGCTGGATGCAAAAGGTAACTGAACATCAAAATTCATGCCTATTATTCCTCCAAAAATGAGGCAATGTTTATCTCACAACCAAACTAAGTTGGTTAGTTTGAAAGAAACTGACTTAGGGTGGTTAAGTAGGATTTAAATCAGAGATTCCCACATCCAAAACAAACACACAAATCAGGGTTGGGGTACCAATGGTTTCTTTCAGACGTTCTTCAACTCCAGCTCCCTTCAGCCACAGCTAGTGTGAATTATAGCTCAACCACATACTGCAATAATATCTGCTCCTGAGGGACACAGCACATTGGCTGGATACATATCTGGAGTTTACTAACCTTTAGACTGAGTTCAAGATTACTGGAAAGATCCTAACACATTTAAACAAAGTAATGTGCTAAAACACCCTGTAAACAAGTTTTCAGCATGGTGTGCTACAAACCTAGTCAGTACCTGAGGAGAAATAGTTCTGGATCTACTGCATTAGAAAATGAATGCATAGGATGGTATATACCGACTTCAGTGACAACACAGTGTAACTGATTTTCTGCAAGCCACTCTAGGAGGTGGCAAAAGTGTTCAAAATGAATAGCAATATCCAATGTCTTTGTCAATTATGATTATTACATTCAACATTTTTTTAAAAATCAACAATGTACAACCTTAAATATATCAGAAGCAGCTAACTGCTAGAGAGTCAACTGGACAACTGCATATAGGAGTCCTAGAAGAAAATAAAATGACTTTGGAGAAAACGAATTATTTATGTCTGATCCCACTGCAGACATTGTAACGAGCCAAAGAACTAAGGTACATAGTGATGACGCATTATATTGTGGAACTCATTGCCACAAGACGCAGTACCAACTTGGCTAGTTTTAGAAACACATTGGACAAATTCACAGAGCATATGGCCATCAATGGGTACTAGTCATGATGGCTACACATTACTTCCTGTTTCATTGCTGGGGAATGCGACCAAAAGAGCAGTGCAGTGCTCATGTTCTGCTTTTGGACTTGTCCTTTCAAGTCACTTCTGACTTATGGTAAGCCTAAGGTGAATCTATCATGGAGTTTTTTGGCAAGATTTGTTCATAAGGAGTTTGCCTTCCTCTGAGGCTGAGAGTGTGTGACTTGCCCAAGGTCTCCATGGCTGAGTAGGGATTCAAAGCCGGTCTCCAGAACGATACCAGCTCTCAAATGACTACACCATGCTGACTCTTGCTTTTGGAATACACATAGGCATTTGGTTGGGAAGGGAACAGAATGCTAGATGAGAGAGGCTTTTGAATTGATCCAGCATGCTGTCCCTATATTCAAAGCAGGATTTTCAAGGCATATAATACAGACCCCATTTCAAGACACCCAAAAGAATACTGGATTTGCATTCTTGGTGGGTAATCTTTTTTCTCCTAAATTTATAACTGTAAAATTCCAATCCTGTGTATGATTTCTTTGGGGTTATCACTGAACTGTGCACATCCACTTGATGTGCAAATACTATCTCTATAATGCTATAATTTCTGGTGTTTAGCAATGTTCCTTGGTTTGGTCTTTGGTAGCTTGACAGAATTATATCCAGTGCAGTCCTTAAAACACTGGCAACATAATCTGTGTAATATCAAAAAAAGGCCAACTTCTGCTTTACTGATATTTCTCTCTCATTCTTGGCTAATGTCATTTATCCTTCCATCTGTTTGAAGTCCTTATCCTCTCACAAAACAGGTGGGTGGACATCAAGATTCAGGATGAGAGCATCCGTAAGTGTTCTGTATTCATAATTCCTTTGGCATCATCTTCACGATTCTTTAAATGGACATACACAACTTTCTTCAGCAAGACCTTCTCCTCACAGTATGTTCAGAAGTATTTATAAAAAAAAAATTCTTCTCTAATATTGCCAGCCTGTTCCTCATTAAATCCAAAACAAAACTGCAGAACAAATAAGTGCAGAATCAATGACTCATATATATACTCTAAGCAAAAGAAAGGGAGTTAAGAGACCCCTCAGAACTCTCCTGTTCTACCTTTCTGAGAGCATCTGTCCAGTTCTTCCTGTTTTCTTTCCCCAGCAGAGCTTGATCTCATAAAAGAAATATAATACAAGTTTGCCTTCTGTTAAATGTGACATGTGCCTTGCTAAAACAGGAGGAGCAGAAACATTTTCCAGCATATTAAAAAAAATGCCAAAATCTGCTCCATGCCACCTGCATTCCTGAGTTTGGGGGAGGCGGGTGCTTGAGAATCTGCCGTTCTGCAGTGTATTCTGCAGATTGATTTTTTTGCAGCAGAACTGCTGCTCCTGCACTACTGCAAGCTGCAATGGAGATTTTAACCACCCCATATATTAAACCATGCTCTGCAGCACAGAACAGTTACCCCAATATTTATTAAGTAAAATATCTCAACTAATGAAATCCTACCTCATCCCTCTTCCCCTCCACCCCAACATACACTTACTTTACACTTTACACTAGGCCTTGAAACAGAAAGAAGATGATATATATTACCAGTGTACCTTTTTTCCCAGATTACTAGACTCCCCTCCAACATACTCTACATCAGGCACTCTTTTTTTTTTTTACTCCCTCAGGGATACTCAGGTATAGCATCATGGGGGTGGGGTGGGGAAGAGTGAAGCCAGCAGTACATAGGACAAAGGTGAAGGTAGGTAAAGCCGACCTGCTTTATCCCTCCCTTGAACTGCTTCCCCTGCAACACGATGCTATTGGGAAAGGGAAACATAACTTTTACAGACGGCTTCTGTAAACAGCGCGTAGGCCACATAAGATCAGGCTGGCCACACATCATACTTTACATCAAAACCATCCAGCTTGGTAAAACAGCATCTAGACCCACATTTCTGTTTCCTTAGTTTTGCTCTGGCAAGCGGTCTTGCTCTTAACTGCAAGCTGTCAACCAAAGGTGCCTCTACCCTTCATAAATGAAACAATACACAACAAGGTGAGGTCTCCTAAGTGAAAAGTTACTTAATAACTCCCAGGCATAAAATCCTCCCTTCAATATTTCTTCTCCCAAGGCAGGCTGCATGCCCAGGCTCGAGCCAGTCTGGCAATGCAGAAGGCGAGCGGGATGTAGTTCCCATCGCCGTGCCTGACTCCATGCATTTCCAGTACCGAGCACTTGCTGTATGTGTGTTCTCTGGAGAGGAAAGAAAAAATGCCTCGCCATCAACAGCGGGGAAGTCGAGACATCTCTTACTCCCAGCTTCACCAAAATGCCCCAAAAGGGCGGGAGGACCCAGCAAGACTGAGACTCCTCAACAGTATTTCACTGCTCCTACACAGCCCTTAAATCCTTAGGTTGCAGTTCAGACTGCAATCCTATGTCCGGTTCCACGGGAGTAAAACCTTATTCACCTCAGAAAGGGCTTATTTCTGAGCAAACGGTCTCGCTTTGCAGTCTCGACTGTGCAGCACACAGCCTCCAACCGCTCGCCTCACGTCCTGAGAATCTGCCCTCCTCAGTGATGAACGGGCGCCGCCACCTCTCTCTTCTCACCTGTCTCCTGTAAGGCTCATCCGGGGAAACGACGAAGCGCACCGCCGAAGCCATCAAGAGATGGAGGACAAGAAAGAGGAGACACCTTCCACTTCCTCCTACCTCTTCTCTCCCCCCGCCCGCTCCTCTCGGCCGGGCCCCACCACGCCACGCATGCGCGCGGAGCCCCGCTTCAGCCAGGCCGTTGCCCAAGTTGCCCCGCACAAAGATGGTGGCGCTGGCTTTCCATTCGATACAGATAGCTGGGATAGAGGGGGGGTTTTTCCCCTAAGAAAAGATGGCGGCGCAAAAGGATTTGCCTTTTTTGTGAACGCCTCGATAGAAGTGGTATGTAGAGATAATAATCACTCCGACAGTAAAGAGTGGATTTCCGCCCATAAACGTGACGGTTTGGGTAGTATTGAAGACAACTTCATGCGCCTCAGCTTGAGAGTATACTCTCTCTTTTAATTCTATTTTCGTTCCTTTCACCTCGGAAGAAGATCTGTTTCCATTTTTGTTCCTTCTTCGGCAAAGCAATGGCTCGTAGACCTTAACAAAAAAGTAAGAATTCCAATTCTGTGGTGTAGAGACAGGAATCTGAGAAAACCGGGATTTTTTTGTTTGTTTGTTTGGTGTAACTGTCTGTGTCACCGTCACCAAACGAAGGGTAACAATGATAAATTGATAAATAAATAATAAATTTAAATAAATAATGAATAATGAATTTATGCTCTACCTAATTCAGTTCCTATGAGACCTGTGGCTCTGTTACTAATCTCTGGAGGAAAATATTTGTAAAAACCACAAGACAATACTTTATAGAAGGATTGATATAATGACATACTGAAGTCATGCATAGCTGAACAGTAGTAGGATAATGCTGTGGCTCCAGGGGAATCATCCTACAACTGTTCAGTGAAGGATGGCTTCACCTTGCTGTTACCTTCCTTCCAAAAAGCAATTTCTTAAGCTCTGGACGGGAGCCGATGATCAGTCAATGGAACAGAATGCTTTAGTAACAAAATGCTTTGGGCTAGGAGAAACTATACTTAGCTGGTTAATTTTTGATGCCAAAATGTTACATGCTATAACCCAATGCAGATTTGCCTGGAAGTGAACCCCACTGATCAGAGTGGGAATTATTTTTAAGTAAACCTATACAGGATATAGGAGTGGCCTGTCAGAGTAGCAGAAGGAAGGACTGATCATGGGAGGAGAAGGAGGTAGAAATCCATATATCCTTGCAGTGATTTAATGCTGCAGCTTGAACCTT
The DNA here is from genome assembly GCA_948472985.1 of Iguana delicatissima. Classification (NCBI taxonomy): domain Eukaryota; kingdom Metazoa; phylum Chordata; class Lepidosauria; order Squamata; family Iguanidae; genus Iguana; species Iguana delicatissima. Next base: position 82,490 of record CAOKZL010001372.1, read on the forward strand.
GCCCCAGTTTCTGGCTGGCCTTGTTTTAATGGATTCCTCAAAAGCAGAAACAAAGGTAAATTTCACATTCTCAATCAAAAGTATGTTTGCCAAGAAAAAAATGTGGCTTTCAATTATTATTTTTTTAAAGATGCACTGTAAATGCAAATATACCTTACTGATTTTATCCTTCTGCTGTAGGTGGGAAGGGACTGAAGTTCGGAGTAGTTTATGACAACCTTGTAGTGTAGGCTAGTTTTCTTAACAGGGATATTACAAATTGGGAAGTGGGTTTACAACCATGCTGATTCATGATGCCCAATTTCAGGTGATAGCAAAGGTTGATAAACCCTTGCAACAACTTTCTAATTGTGATGCTTTTTCCCTAAAAGATAATATCAGTGAAATACAGTTTGCTCCTCCAAGTGTCGATGGAGCTGTTAAATAGTTCTCCTTTACAGTGGAAATTATGTAGTTTTCACCTGTACCTGGTTATATCCCTCACAGCTCAGTCCTACTTTGTAGTCAGGAAAGCTTACACTTCCTGGAGAGTTTTGCAAAGGATTGTGGCCTTTAAGTAACAGGAATATGGCCTCCTCACATGCATGCAAATAGAGTATAGCAAGCCTGCACTTTGTTACAATGCACAGCCTTGTTGGTAACATAATTAAACTGACAGCACAATACTATGCATTGTTGCTGTGGTTGTTAACTGCTATCAAGTCAACTCTGACTTATGGTCACCCTATGAAAGAGTAAAATGTGGAGCCAGTGTGGTGTAGTGGTTTTAGTGCTGGACCAGAAAACTGGGAGACAAGGGTTTGAATCCCCAGGGCTCAGCCATGGAAACCCACTGGGTGACCTCAGGCAAGTCACACTCTCTCAGCCTCAGAGGAAGGCAAGGGCAAATCCCTTTTGAACAAATTCTGACAAGAAAGCCCAGGGATAAGTTCACTTGGGTTACCATAAGTCAAAAATGACTTGAAGACACACAACAATGAATGGGAGACTTTCAAGTAAATCTTGTCATCAACAACCTGTTCAAAGTTTGCACATTCAAGGCTGTGACTTCCTTTGTTGAGTCTATCCACCTGCACAGGGTCTCTTGTGCAGGGATCCACTTGTAATGGGGCGGTGGCACCATAGTTAACACCTGTTAATACTGCACAGAAAAAGGCAATGGTAAACCACTCTTGAAGACTTCTACTTTGAAAACCCTATGACTTTGCATATCTACTTAGAAATTAATTCCGTTGTGTGGGATCTGACTCTTGGGATCTTCAACAAAGTCTTGTTGTACCTTAAAAGACTCACATGTGTAATTTGGCTTAAGTGTCTGTGCAATACACAACTGATGAAGTGGGTTGGAGTCTACAAAAGCTGATATGAAATAAAACCTGTGAGTCCTTCAGATGCCATAAAACCTTTTGCTGCTGGTTATTCCTCCCCAGTTTGAAAATGACTAAAACAACTGTTTTGTAGCCTCTGTTCCTCCTACTTGAGGTAAATTGTGGTTTCCAGAAACATATATCTCTTGAAAAACATGTCTTAGATTACAGTCAGAATCAACCTAGCTGAATTTCCCTCCTATAAAAGCAAGTAACCTGAGTTTAATGTTTTGCCGAGTAGTGACGCATTGGCTGCTACCCCACAGAGAGACTGAAGTAGATCTCTAATCAACTCAGGAAAGATACAGTGCTCTACTTTTTTCTCTCTGTGGTTTTTTTCTCCCTGGCTTCATCTTAGCAGCTGCAACAGCGGCTGGTGCAAAGAAAGAACTGAGGAGGTCTTCACATCTGTTTGTCACGGCTGAAACACCTGAAAGGTAACACCGAGAAGTCTTCAGGGCTGTTTTCCTTCATTCTCCTTTTTGGGAGGGAAAATATTATGGTCCTTCAGCCTAAGGAGAAACATTTCTAATCCTCATCAGCAGGCGGCAGGCTAGGAATCTTTGCTTAAGTCGCAAGCTTAGTGGAAGGGGGGCAAGAATAATGGATGAGCTTCTCATAAAATCTCCCAGTCCAATTGCAATGTTCGTTCTTTCTTTCTTTCGTCCGTCCGTCCGTCCTTCCTTCCTTCCTTTCAAAAAGGATTGAAATTAGAGGTTATCCATTACCTTGTTTGGGCTTCCAGAGCTAAGGACGTTCATATAGCTAAGCTCTCACAATGCAATATATGAGCATACTCGTCTCCTGAAGAACATACATGATATCAAGATCTCTGAAATGAGAAATGGTGGTGTTTAGGCAGTCTGTTATAATCATGAAACTCTTTAGAAATTCTTCTATTTTGTACATGTTACCCATCCACCCCTCCATCAATACCATGGTGTCTTTTTCTTTCCACTGCAGTAATGGAAGCTAGAGAGATCACTGACGATTTACACTTGTATTCTACCTTTCCCAGTGTTAAACTGAAAACCTCTGTGCTCTTTCTTTTCGGCCTCCTGCCCTTTAATTAACATTCTTGTTCAAATCAAGAGATCTAGTAATCCAATGTAGTGAGAAGTTGGAGCAAGTCTGTCTTGGACAGGTGCCACATGCTTCTCTCTGTAATACGTGAAGAATGGAAAAAGCTGTTGGCAACCAAAAAAATAATTTTGTAGAAGTTCTACAAATGATACCTGCAGCTTTAAAGCATTTCCGTTGGTTATTTTTCCTTGCAGAAATATTATTGTTTCGCATTCTTCTTGGAATGTTTTGATAGTAATTAAAACTGTTACGTCTATGAATGCTCCATTGTGAATTTTTAATAGTTTTATGTATAATAGTTATTCTAACATTCGCCAAATAATTGTTGTTAGCTCCGGTCAGTCACAGTAAGAATAGTTATTCTCTTTAATCGGATCTTTTAGCCTACATAATGTTTTACATGTTCTCCAAAAAATGGGAGTGTGGGCAAAGCATTGGAAGCTATTTCTTGTGGGACATTCTGTGACTTTTCCATTTTTGAGAGTCATCTATTCGTTGGTACCTTACAGTGTGACGCCTGTATATGTCTATTCAAAAGTAAATTCTAACATGTTCAGTGGAATTTGAAATTGAAATTTCAGTGGAATTCCATAGTAAATGGAAACATGATTGCAGTCCTGATTCTCTCCATGGTAAAACTAAAAAGGGTGTCCACTCGATGTTTTTTTTCTGCATCCTCTGCTGCAGTCTACCTTCTTTGTGTCTTTTAAATTCTGGATAGAAGATTTTTAAATTAAACCACTGAAAGAACTTCTCAAGGCATGAAGTTATAATCCAATATCTGTCTCTCATTGGCAGACTCTGTTCAACATCACATGCCAATATTTTGACTTAGCAGCTCTTAATGATGCTGTGGGAAAGAAGGAACCATGTCAGAAGACGCTGCTGGTGAGACACGTTTTTCTTTGAAGACAGCAGCTTTAAGAGTATTCGATCTTCCCCTTTCCTGGTATTATTCTCTAATCCAGGTAACTCACTCTCTCTCTCTCTCTCCCGCCTTCTCTCTTTTGTAGTGCTTTCTAAACACTGAGATGATAATATTTACTCTTCAGCATGTAACAGTATTTTATGTAATCTGTTTTATGTACTATAGATCACTGAATGATTTTGTAACTGAAATTTTAAATTGTCAGTCTAGATCATTATAAAAATGAAGCATTTTCTATTTTATATATAAATATATATATTTGTGCTAAAGCCGCACCCTTTATTTTGTAGCAGGGAATCTAATGGAAAGCTTTAGACAGGGTTTCTGTTTTATTTATATAGATTTAGCAATGTTTATGTACTTTAGTTTTGCTATGTGTTTAAAACAAGAATACAGTGCTGTTGACACTTCGTTATTTTTTATGAACTATGAAATGGAAGAAGGCAGAAATAATTGAGTGCAGGCAGTTATGTGGGAGAGTGGGGCATATGTGATATTTTTAACTAAAGCAGGCTAGGGTGGAGCCCTGACAGCTTAGAATATGGCTGCAGTAAAACTCTGACTTGCCATGACTATTAGTAGTCATTGAATTTAGCCATATCCCTGTTGACTAAATAACCAATATATAAGTGTTGGTTTGAAGTGGGCCAAATTTAGCCACATCGGTGTTAATGTTCTCCAGTCTGGAATGGTAAACACCTTTATTTCATTTGCCTCCATGAGGAATTGTATGAGGAATGAAATCATTCAAGCAAGCATATTTTGCTCATCATGAGAGAGAAAAATGAATACATAGGTGAACATGAGATGAATTGGGAATTTAAATGCCAATGTGTTCAGACAAACATATTAGCAATGTGAATCTGAATGTGCAAACAGCTCATGTAGATAATATATACACAGTATCTGGCAGTAGGCGAACCATGTGCAGTGATAAAATGCAATATGAATGTGGCCACGTGGCATGGATGGAAGCAACTAAATGGGTTGGAAATCTGCTTTATCCGACAATCTAGCTTCCTTGTCGAGAAAGAATCTTGTGAATGTATACTGCTATGTGGAGAACACTCCCTGTTTCCTGTGGTGACTTTAGTCCATGTACCTTTTCTCTCTTGTCATTTGTTGAGTAGAAGAACTCATGTGGAAAGGGCCACAGGTTGACTTGTGTGCTTAGGTCTATTGAGAAGGGCAAATAATATAGGCATAAGGATTAGAAATTGCAGTGAAATGTCAATGTAAGCCACACAGAGGTTTGAATTATATATTTGGAATTTAGAAATAATGCAGCCAGTGATCCTATCCTAATAGATAAATACATACACAATCGTTACATTTCACAGACTATCCTGACTATCACAATACATTGCTACCACAATACATACTGTGGTACAATAATGTAAGGATTGTAGCTGGATACATAGGTGAATATATTTATGGCAAAATATCATTGTTAAACTGGTACTTGCAGAATTAAATATCAGTGTGCTTTCAGGGTGTGAAGAATATCTGATGTTTGGCAGTGATAGCATTGGTCTTTTGGAGACAGATATTTAAAAATGATGGTATGTAATTTGTAGGCCTTCATCACATGTGTAAAGTATGCCAAAACTGAAATCGTTGACAATAAACTTGGTTTAAGTACACAGAGCCAGTGAACAAAGGAGATCAGTCAAGTACTCTGTACTTCTCTGTCATGTTTATGTTTCTCTTTCGAAGATGATTAATAGATGATGGAAGAAGTTTAATCTTTCTTTTTAACAATAGACCGTTCTAGTTACATTGTACATGCGGAGTGGAACTATGTTCTGTTGCGAATCCACAAATCTCTCTCTCTCTCTCTCTCTCTGTGCGCATGTGTGCGTGTGTAATCTCGTTGAAACCAGGGTACTTCTTGAATCAGGTTGTAACTGTTAATATTTAAAGGCAGAATACTGGGGAAAACATCTAGCATCCGGGGATAAAGCACTGTATACGAGACACAGTACCTGTTGCATTTGTGAATGTGGGACTCCTATTGAATCTCAAGAGGTGGCAGTGCATAATAGATGCTAATAGCTAAGAAACTCCATCTTCTCTTGAAGGTGGCAGGGAATGATGGGACATATGGTGCAGTCTGGAAGGCATGAGCTTGGGAGAGGTTGGTGTAAAGCTTGTTATTTTAAAAAAGTACAGACCATCAGGCATCTCTCTTTTGGGCAAGCTGGACATGGTTAAGCAGTAAAATTTAAATTTAAATTTAAACTACTAAAAGAATATATGTTCAGTAACATCACAATCATCAGCTCTGTGTGTTCGCCAACAGAATCTATTTTCTATTTTGATCAAAATTAACATAGCATAGAAGTATACCCTCTAGCATTCCACGTATGAAAACCAAGATACATACATGTGGCCAAGCAACATCAGAATGTGGTCAAGATGGCATTTTTTTTAAATGAAGAACAACACATGCAGCAGTTTGTTTTTGCCTAAGTCTTCAGAGAAGAGCAAGATTGTGCCCTCTCCTCTCACCCCAGCTGTTGCACTTTGAACTCAGTTTGCACCAATGGAAGTAAGCCAGGATAAAAGGGGAAAGTGGGAGGAGGAGAGACAATGCGAGATTTTGAAAGCAGTTAAAAAAGACAACAGAGGATTAATTGGTGCTGTCCCAGCCAAACTGGGATAGATAGAGGGTATGCAAAGTAATATATCAGTACTACTGCCGTACAAAGTGCTAGTACATGCTTCTTACAATTTATAGAAATACACATAGTTTTCTAGCCATGTATTGAACTTGTTTTTTTAAAAAAAATCTTGCACTTTTCCAAAACTAAAGTTTTATTTAAAACAGAAGGTATGTGGGATTCAGATTTCCAATGTGAATTTTAAAAGTATGCATAAACCAATTTATTTTTTCCAAAATATATGTGTTATAAATTCCTTTTTCAACCTTTTTTTCAGATTAAGATATCACCAGGTCTAAAAAAGTTATTTGTAGTAACAGCAGTAAGCGCGGTATCTGTGCTGTTTCTTGCCCATCACTTCAAAAGAAAACGTGGGAAGAAATCCAGAAAGGTATCTCCATGGGAACCAACTCATTTGGTGTTAGACCATATGAAAACAACTTCATCAGAGAAAGGTAGGCAACATGTCAGTGACAAAGAAATATCATAAACCTATGGTATTCTAAACACCTGAGATATATATGTTTACCTGAGAGAAAGTTGTACTGAACACAGCATTATTTGCTTCTGCATAAGGATACGTAAATATGTGCAATAAAACTTTAGATTACATGACAGCAGGTTTAGCTGAAGAAGTGGTCATGTTAGGAGTGGGATAAAATTGTAAATAGTTTTGAATGCTTTTTTGGTGAAAAGTTGGAGTGTAAATAACTATATATTACAGACTGTAGAAAGAGAGGGAAAATCTACCCAGGTTTCATTAGAATGGCTGCAAAGTATGGTTGCCAGTAAGTATTAGCAACTGGAATGTCGTGGGTCAAATTGATCCTACTGAAAAGTACTTGTGGGTTTGGGGTTACCATCCCAGAAGCTATGGTAATCGGACTCATCCCCGGTGAGGCATACGCATAAGCTTAGAGCATGGCTTGCCACCATTCCCCATGGTCCTCCAGGATTCAACTTCCAGCAAGCTGGCCAGGCAGGTATTCCTACTGCAGCTCTTCAGCAAGGAGAATTTTCATAGTAAAATGCTGGCCAGTGATAATATTCCCCCATACCCAGATAAAAATACACCTATTTAAATGCTAGATTTCATATTATGTCTATAAATAATATCTATTTATTTGTGTAAAAATTAAATTCAAATTGTGTTTCTTCTCCATGGAAAAGTTGCTCTTCAGTGTGTTGTTGTTGTATTCTAGTCTGCCTTTTTCTTAGATGTGGGACTCAAAGTGGCTTACCACAAGTAAGAGAGAAATCATTAAAAACACACAAAATATAAAACGATGTCTGCAAAATATGCATACCACTCAGTTAGAGTAATTGACCAATAAAATCTGAGTAAATCATACTATCACATGGGGAGGAGAGGAAAGTAAAGGAAGGCTTGAGGAAGGTTTACTTGGGCTGGCCTAGGGCACAGACAGACCAGGCCTGCTTTTCTTTTCTCACTCACTGGAATAGCAGTACCCCATTAATTTTAATATCACTCCCCTGCCACCCTCCCACACACTTATTCGCAACCTTGCTTTCCCTAAAACCCACAACCTTAGTGGATAAAGGGCAAAGCTAATTAATGGTTATTCAAAAAGGAATTGATAAGTTGTGATAGTGTATTGTTAAAATAAAACTGAAGAAAATACTCTGTTGAGGCAATACTTATCAAAAATAAAATGAAATCTTTATTAAAATAATGAACAAGGAAATAGGTATTGTGGTTTCAAAAATATTCCAACAAAATAGCAATTCCTTAAAAATATTTAACTAATTCTTCCAAAATACCACAATGTTCACCAATAGAGCTTTCACACATACCCCTGTGGCTCTCCCAGCACAAAGATCTGTTTCCCCACTGAGAGTTCCACTTTCTGACCCTTTCAGAAATGGTTTGGTTACTTCTCTGCCCCCACATTAGGCCATTGAGAAGATAATACTCTCCCAGAAAACCTTTTTTTTAAGTTAACTGGAGCCCTGACATAGAGTTTTCTCTACAAATCTCACTGAAGGAAGCTAAATTCCAAATCATGTTCCTGGTAAATATATTTTCTGTTGTCTCACCCATAGCCCCTCCCTCTTGCTAGAGTTGGGTTTTCCTCAGACAGAGCCAATCTCATTACATCACCCTCTGTTACTAGGCTGCTCTGCTAGCCACACCCCCAGACTCTGCAGTTTTAGAGATTTATTGATTAAAACAGATTTATGGTCTAGCAAGTGCCACTTGTATTAGTGGAACTTACTCCTGAGTAGACACGCATAAGCTTGTGGTCTCAATCGCCTTGTTTTTCTTCTTCAGGATCCAGTTGTTCCAGCAGTAGACAAAATCTATCACTTTCATTGAGTTCAGCTAAAGAAAAAGGATTTCAATCTTATATAAATGCAAATGGAGGTCTCTTCAGTAAATATTCTGGTTCAGCGCAGAGTTTGGCCTCGGTAAGTGCAAGTTACAGAAGATTACCCTCAAGTACTCAAGAACACCCAAACTGCTAAGTGTTTTTGATATGTTCTCGTAACTTGTTGGTATAGAAGCTTACATACTATCCACTCTTCTCTGGAACTGGCATCATTCACTCATTCAGCTTTTCTGGGGAAATGAAATACTCTGTCACAATATGGCACTCCAGAGTTTTCTGTTCTGCCGTGATTTTAAAGAGCCAGGTCCAACCTTGAAATGCAATAGGAATACCAGCCTTTCACTGCAAATGGAATTGGCAAAGTGCTTATGAGTCACCTGATAGAGAAGTGTGTTCACTGCCATTGTTAATTTTCCTGAACCCACAGATTTTTTTTAAATAATAATTCACAAATAAGATATTCAGGAGGCAGCATGTGAACCAGATTTATTCCACTAATATTTGATTAGTAGGGTTTTAATCAGCATTGGTTGAACATTTGTCACTGCATAACTTGCAGCAAGGTTCTTTCTACTGTCCCATGATTTTTCAGCAGCTGCGAGTTTGCCTTTTTAAAGAAGCATAGGTCTGCTGATGAAAAATTATGTTTTAAAGATCAAATAAATATTAAGCCTTTTTTACAGTTGGAATTTACTATAGGTGGTACAATAATAACTCACTCAGTTTTTCCTTTCCCATTGTTGGATACATTGTGAGACTGGGAAAAATATACTGTAATAAAAAATGTGTTAAATACCATGTGTAAATTTAGGGTAGACCCAAATTGTTCTAACTGTGGGAAAGCGGTGCTTGAGCATTGTGTAAGCTGGCCTGTGTTTGTACTGAGTAGACTTTTTTTTATGGTTACCTATTGTCCTTAAAGTATTTCTCAGAAGCAAGTCCTACTAACAGAGAGTGGCAGCTTTTCAAGGCGGGGCTACTTTCTTTCATAAAGAATAAGTCATACTAAGCCATTTTTGACCCAAAGGTTATAGTTATAGTTGCTTTTGAAGGTATCTGAATGAAAAATGCAATGACTTTAGGCTGAAAGATGGTATGTATAAAGTATATTTGCATTCTTGTAGCTCCTGGTACATTAGCAAGAGAGTTCCTTTTGGTCTCTACAAACATTGTTTTTCTACTAACTTTCTACATTTTCCTAAAAAAAGAAGAAAGAGCTTTCATTTGCCAACTCTTTTAAAGCTGTCAAATAACAGCGGTGTTTGGAAACAGGTTCACATTAATGCTGCATTCTTGAATAGTATATATGATGGGGGTAATGGAGGTATCCATATTGTGTAGGTCCTATGGTTTGTGAGAATTTTGAAAACTGATCAATTCAGAGAAACAAAACTGGCAAAACTAGGCAGCCAATGGGAAGTTCTATATTCAGTCACTGAATTTGTTTCTAAATCTGGTAAACATACCAAATTCTGTAGCCCACTGAGAGCATACATAATGGTAAACCATATTTCAACTCAAAGACAGCCATAGTGAGCCTTGGGCTTTTATACTCCTCCTTTTGTCATGTGATGTGGAAACAACTGAAAACTTCCATTTTTGGTTGTGAATAAACACAGCTTCCTCAAATATCTGAACTTGAAAGCTTTAAATTAGTCTGTGTCTGGATCACACAAACCAGGTTCTAACTTACAATTTCAACTCCCTGGATGGTTTGAACTAATCACAATTAGTTCAAATAAACCAGTTTTCTCATTTCAGTTTTAGTAGAAGATTGCATTTTATTTATAGCTGGTAGTGATGCTTGTCAGTTTCCTTCCCTCCAGACAAACAAAGGGGAAATGGATGAATCTGAGATGTCTTTCACAATCCACAATTATATATTTTGATACCACTTGAACTTTCATGATTCCATCTAATCGTAATCCTAGGATCTGTAGGTTTGTCAGGTATTTTGAATTCTAGGGCAGAGGACTCTAGTGCCTCACCAAACTACAAATACCAGGATTCTGTAAGATGCAACTATGGCAGTTAAATCCATATCAAAGTCATATAATTATATGGTATGAAACTCAAATGAGACTCTCCATGGCTTAGTGTTATGATGCTAAATCGTGTTTTAGCATAAATATTTGAAGGTTTGAGTGTCATTGTATTTTATAATGCTTTTCACTTCCTCCAAGTTTTCAAGAATCAACACAGGACACTGGGCAAAATATATTAAATTTCAATGCCTTTTCCTTGTTACTGAAATCTTCTTTCCCTAGGTCAGTATTTTTAATTTCAATATCAAATCTGGCTCCTTCACCATTTTTTTTTCTTTTGGGAAAGTTCTTCACTCAAAAGACCACATGAATGTTTGCAAATAATATTTTTCCTGAACTGTAACCACACACACCCAAATTTCAGAAACACATAGCCAAAACCCATATGCACGTAATTATCTGTCACTTCCTTACCTTCTACTTTCCCATTTGTTCCTTCTTTCATATCTTATTTGGAGAAAGTTACCTTGCTAGCATACATCTTGGTTGAGCACTTTTCATCACTATAATGGGTCATCATTGATGGGACTTCTGTAGTACATGGTTATGAAAAGTGGACAAGAAGACAGTGTTCCAGTCTGCAATCTTGTACATTGTGTTTGAAATGAGAGGGAATGGGGGGGACATATGCAAGAGGATGGGTGGCCACAGGTATAAGAGACAAGCAAGAGGGGAATATTAGCAGCATGTAAGAGAAGAAGGGGATAAATTTGTCCCGGATTTGGCAAGGTTTGCAGGAAGAGGCTAAATATTAGAATTATCATTGCCTGGAGTGTTTCAGTCATTATTAATGTTTAAGAGTGTATGAGAGACTTTGTTATATTTTTGCTGGATAAAGGAAAATAGGGCTACTCTGTTATAATGAGTTAGGCAGAAATAACTAGTTAATCAGACCAAAAGGATAAGATGTGGCCTCATTGAATGTGTAATAAAATTGTGTTTGCATACCCATACTTTTTAAAACTTAGGTCCAAAGTGCCACATCCTGTCCTAGCTGTGTTTGTGTCAATTCCAGTTCTTGGGACAAAGCTGATGAAGATGATGTCAAGCTAGTTAATATCCCAGTAACTACTCCAGAGAACTTATACTTGATGGGTAAGTGATCTGCCTTTTCAATGTATAGTATTTTTCCTTGTATTTTAATATATGTCTAAGTTCATTATCTAAGTCTGAGTATTATATGCTATTGTAAAAAAAAAAAAGCTAACTTTTTTGGCAAGGCATGATGGTATATATCTGCAACGCATGTTAAAAACATACAAGTATTTATTAGATCATGTAGCCCAGCCGTTAGTCCTGAGGCAAAATTACGAATGCACTAACTTCCTGCCATAACCAGAGGTCAGGAGTAAACAAAGTGGTTGAAATTTTGTTGTTGTTGCATAAATGCTTTTAAAGACATAGTGCCTTTAATGCCTCTTTGTACATCCAGTGCCTCCTTGCACAACACCTTTTTTCCAGTTACATAACAGAGCTAAAAGGCACCTAAGTGTAGCTCTGTCCTCCTGGCCACTGATTAGCCATGGAAGAGTACCTGCACACTATCTGACCTGCATTGTACAGATGGAGAAAAGAGCAGCCTCCCCCTTCTTATACCTCCAGCCAATATTCTGGAAATTCAAGCAGGTGAAGACTGTTTTTTTTCTCCAGCCATGCCTTGTAAGCCCAATAGTGTTATGCAGTGTAAATCCAACAATTCCATCCTCTGTGCACATCCCCTGGCTTTTTATGTCATGCAGCCAAGAAAGGAGCAGCATCATTTATTCTACAATGAAAATATGCTAGTGGGGTTTTAAGCTCTGCAATGCACTTGTTGGATTTTTAAAAACTGTTTTATTAAGAATTTTGAAGTATGCTGAAAACTACATATATACAAGTAAGTAGAGAAAGAAAGAAAAAGGAAAAAGAAAGAGACAGAACTCAAAAAAGCCAGAAACAGGAAAATGAAAAACAGTGACTTCCAACTTTCCTTTCAGTGGTTGTAAATGTCAATAATATTATCTTACTTCTCTAGCAAAATTCTCTAGCAAACTACACTTCTTCTAATAACCCAATCCTACTAACTATCAACACCCATAGTTAACATTTCATTCCTTTTTTCCCCACAAAAGATAATCTGGATTTAACATTTAAGAAATGTCTCCACTGTTTTTTTTCTTTAATCAGAGTGGATAATTTATCGATTTCCACTAAATCATTAAGTTTTAACAGCCAATCCCCTTTTGTTAGTATTGCTGAAGTCTTCCATCTTTGTGTGTGTAACAGTCTAGTTGCAGTAGTCATGTATCATGGTATTGTTCTGTGCTTCCTTTCCAGTAGTTTGTCCATCAGTCCCAAAAGGAAAAGTTCTGGCTTTAATTGGATATTCAGTTTCATAATTTTGCACTGAACTATGTATTTAAGCCTAATACTTTTTTGCTTATTCACACATCCACCATATATGATAAAATGTTTTACATAATGTTTCAACATATATTTGAAGCATTCTTATGCATTTGAGCCAACTTTTCTGGAGTCGTATACAATCAGTACATCATTTTCTAACATTTTTCTTTGCGCTTGTGACACAAAGTAAATTTCAGCCTCCACGTCCTTTCCCATTGTTTATTTGTATATAATATCAAAAATTCTGGGCCTGTTTTATCATACAGTCTTTAACTTGTTCTTTTTCCATATCCAACTTTAACAAAAATTTATGCATTTTACCAATCAAATGTTCATCAGTAGTACACAACTATAACTCAAATTCAGATTTACTGTGTTCAAAACCGTAGACCTTTTTATGCATCTTAAATCTTTTGACCATTTGTCAATAATAAAGCTATTGGAAACTATAACCTTCTGATGATAATTTCTTGGTTGATTTAATTCTATATTCTTCTTGATCAAACATCAAAGAATCTTGGTAAGTTAACCATCTTTTTTGATGTTGCTTCCTTTCTGTAAAAAACTTTTTGTGCTGAACACTAGTAGGATCACATGTGACTCCATAAACTGATACCATAAAACTTCAGTCTAAAACTTTGATATATGAATTGATAAAATGTTTTGTTATTCAGTGTTGAAAGAATATAAAACAGGAAGGAATCAACAATTGTCTTATCCAGCTCACATGCACAGCTTTCCTCACAATTCCTCCTGATCTGTCCATGCACTGAAGACCAGCTTGCCCATAGCTGGAAATCCGATCCGTTGCAGAAATGTGCAAGGTAAATGGCTCAAAATGGCTTGAGCCAAAAGGAAAAGACAGGGAAGATGAATTAAAAATTTGACGCAAGGTTCATGGATTTGTTTAAAAATCAAATGAAAAGTGGTACATTTCTTTCAGGAATGGAACTGTTTGAAGAAGCACTGCGGCGATGGGAGCAAGCACTGACTTTTCGCAACAGACAGGTTGAAGATGAAGCCAACTGTAGTGCAATCAAACTTGGAGCAGGGGATGCTATTGCAGAAGAAAGTGTAGAAGTGAGTAAATTTCAATACATGAATACTTTTTCACCAAAGCACATGGGGAGATTTTCAGAAATAGTAGAAAATTTATGCTGTGTTCCAGTGAAGAAACTATCATTATTCAAGAGAGTCTCCAGCATCATTGGCCCTTGGGAGCTTCATCTGCTTCACTGTCTCAGTATTGCTCTTTGTTGTCATTTTTCACTGGTATTTTAATGGCATTCTGTTACTATGAAATAATGCCCTATACAAAACCTTCTCATAGTTGTCTATTACTTTTTTTCCCTTTTGTTATGATGGCATTTACATTTTTCAAGATAAGAGAAGAAACTTTGATATAAGCATCTTGTTGCTTTAAACGTATGTTTATGGGGTAGTTGTTCTGATACTTCTTCAACTTCATTTTTGTACCTTACTCCAAACATGTTTGTGTGGAAATAAGTGTTCAGTGTGGATCTGAAGTCCATGTGTATATAAGATTGCACATTTTAGTTTTCTTAACAAGAGCCTCTTTGTAAATAATGGTCTAACTTTGCTGTTTGTAATAGCTCACCTACGTTTAATCTTAAGGCTGAGAAGCTTAGCTGCTGAGGTATGTAATTTTTCTCCTCCTGCTGTGCTTTCGTGTTATATAAATGATTAATAACTAAAGGAACTCTTGTTGAAGCTTAACCGTCTCAGAATCTCCATTTAGCTGCCTAAAATTTTAGTGAAAAGAATCCATTCACATGCTACAAATTCTTTTTACAGGATATTATTAGTGCTGAATTCATTCATAAGCTTGAATCATTGCTCCAAAGAGCATATCGACTCCAGGAAGAGTTTGAAGCTTCCCTTGGGGCATCTGACCCAGCTTCCTTTCCCAATGATATTGGTGAGTTTCTTGGGTGTGCATGTTACCTGTCTATCTTGACAAAGTACACTGTCATTCTTGATAACAAAAGGGGCTGAAGGAGGTGTTAGGCAGAACTGGATGGTATAAAATTATTTGTATTTGTACCTTTTGTAGAAAGTACCAATTTTACTATTTCCAAAAAGCAAATGAAGTCATTTGTTCCATGTATATTAAGACTGACTCTTGGTCAAGAACTTCTGATCAGATGACTGATGTGAAATATGCCCATAAGATGTCTTTGCATGTGGCCAGAAAGTATACTAGTAGCTCAGATGTGAAAGTAGGATGAAATAGTTCAGTACAGAATCAGCAAAGAACGATATGACTTGTGTGGACAACAACAGTTAAAAAACATTTATTTATTACCCCCCTCTCCTCAAGGCTAGAGGTGGAGTACAAAATATAGAACAAAAAAATGATAATTAAAATACACTAAAACATAGAATGATTAACAACATACTATGGTTAAAATATATCATGATTAAATGTACAATTAAAGTACTGCTAAAAATGCAATTAAAAGTACAATAAAGAACAATTAAAATGCAATTAAAAATAGACTGAATAGGCCTGCCAAAAGGGATATGTCTTTAGCAGTTTTTTAAAATTCAGGCAGCATATGTTGCTGTTGGATCTCTTCTGGCAGGCCATTCCACAGTCTAGTGGTCGCCGACAAGAAGGTCCTCTGGGTGACCATTGCCAGTGTTGTTTTAGGCAGTTTAAGTGAATGGCCCCCAGAGGACCTGAATGTATGGGGTGAATTGTATGGGAGGAGGTGATCCTGTAGGTAACTTGGACTCAAACCACGTTGGGCTTTAAAGGTAATAATCAACACTTTGTACGTTGCCTGGAAACTAATTGGCAGCCAGTGGAGTGATTATAATATTTGTGTAATATGTTCACTGCTAGTCTACTCATAATCAGTCTGACTGTCATATTTTAGACCAGTTGTAGTTTCCGAATTTGGTACAAAGGTAGCCCAATGTAGAGCACATTGCAGAAGTCCAACCTTGAGATTACGAGTGCATGCACTACCATCTTCAGGTCATCTAATTCTAGGAAGAGGCGCAGTTGGCATATCAGGTGAAGCTGATGATAATACACAATCAAATACACAATCAAAGCACTCCCAACAAATGGCCATCAAACCTCTGTTTAAAAACCTCCAAAGAAGGCAAGTCTAGCACTGAGACAGCATATTCCACTGTCAAACTGCTCTTACCATCAGGAAGTTCTTCCTGATGTTTAGCTGGAATCTCTTTTCCTGTAGCTTGAAGCCATTGCTCCATGTCCTAGTTCCTGAAGCAACAGAAAACAAGCTTGCTCCATTCTCTGTATGACATCCCTACAAATATTAAAACATAGCTATCATGTCATCTCTTAACCTTCTCTAGGCTAAACATGTCCAGCTCCCTAAGCCACTCCTCAGGGCTGTGCCTCTTACCTTTTTGGTCACCCTCCTCTGGGTACGCTTCAGCTTGTCAATATCCTTCTGGAACTGTAGTGCCAAGAACTGAATACAGTATTCCAGGTGAGGCCTGACCAAGGCAGAACAGAGTGGTATTATTACTTCCTTTGATCTAGATGCTATACTTCTGTTGATGCAGCTTAGAATCACATTGGCTTTTTTAGCTGCCAGGTCACATTGTTGACTCATGTTTAGCTTGTGGTCCACTAAGACTCCTAGATCTCTTTCACATGGACTGTGGTCAAGCCAGATGTCACCCATCCTACATCTGTGCATTTCATTTTTTCTGCCTAAGTGTAGTACCTTACATTTCTTCCAGTTGAAATTCATTTTATTAGTTTTGGGTCAGATCTCTAATCTGTTCAGGTTGTTTTGAATGCTGATCCTGTCATTAGTATTAGTTACTCTTCCTAATTTGATGTCATCTGAAAATTTAATAAGAATTCCCTCTATTTCCTCATCCAAGTCATTGATAAAGATGTTGAATAGCATTGGACCCAGGACAGAACCCTGTGGCACTCCACTTATCTCCAAGATGAAGAGGAGCCATTTGTGAACACCTTTTGTGTTCAGTTGGTCAAACAATTACAAATCATGTTTAGACTTCTCCATTTTTATTTTTTTATTTTTTTTTTATTAAGCACTAGAGTATATACCCAGCATTGCCCGGGATTTTATTTTCTCATAGGTAATATCTACTGAAAAGATTTGAGATCCTGTGTCTCTAATTCCCCAAACTGTCTTGTGCAGTACCTGTACCTTTTCCCCATATTCCCCAATCCATAGTTTCAGAGTTTTTATCATAGAGAGGTTAGGTTCCTGAGGGAATATTCTGCCCTCCTCCTTGCTGCCAGGCCACATCTCCTTAGCAACTGGCCTATTCAAGACAGGAACATTTGACTGAGGCCCAAGAGCTCTCTGGCTGAGAATCCTAAAGGCCCCTCTCTAAACTGCAAACCCCAGGATTCCATAGAATCTTCTTAGGTAGCCAATCATATGAGGTCTTCGCCTGACACAGACAAACTTTGACTTTTATATATTAGATTTACCACACAATGTGGAAGTAATTGTTGCAGTTTGAGATGCAAGAGCAAAACTAGCACAGAAAAATTTATTCTTCTCATAGATCATAGCAACCTCAGTATTTAGTAGCCTAACGCTAGCATCTCAATGCCATAATGTTAGGCTAGTATTGTTCTTCTGACAATATGTCAAAATGTAGCCCATCATCAGAAGCAGGATCATGAGAAGGCAATCCTGGACTATAGAGCCAGGACAATGTCCATGTCAGGAGCAGATGCTGTTGGATGCTTAGGGATCCTTTGATGATGGGTTTTTTATTGGAACGTTTTGGAAGAACATTGCAATTGGAAGTTGTTGTCTCTTTCTTTTTAACTCTTCAAAGTGTTGCTGCAGAGTTTATAATCCTTTAGTGATCATAAGGGATGAGTTTAATCTAAGGATTGTATTCCATAATTTTGTCTTTTAATGTCTGTGCAATTTGAAACACTTCAACAAATTTCTTTAATATTCTGATTAGAATATTGCTGGTTCTGCTTCCGTTTCTTCTCCTTCCTCTGAAGATGTCTTAACAAGTTCTTCCAATTCCTCATTAGTTAACGCTTCTTCATGGCCATCAGTATGTTCCTTAACTTCCTCATCCAGCAGGTCAACAAATCCTCACCAAATTGTCTTGCTGCATGAATGATTCCCCTAACTTCTTCATTTTTCTCTGGGAGGACATGAAAATCACCCACAATGTCACTCTACAAGTTTTTCCAGCAGGCATTTACAGTTTCTGGTTTTAATTCATCCATTGAAGCTTTGGTGAAGGCCATTGTGTCAGCAGTAGTTAAGGATTTCCAGCACTGCATTCTGTCCGTGTTAGGGTCTGCATCAACAGCTGCTAGAATGTGATCAAAAACCAAGAGGGTGTATATGTCCTTCACAAAATAAATGATGTCCTGGCCAAGGGTCCGAATCAATGTGGTTGTATTTGGAGGTAAGAAAATAGCATCAACTCTTGTGCTTTGGAGCCATGACAAACAACCCAAGCATTCAAGCAGAAGCATTTTACTACTGTATAAGGAAAAGTACTTTACTGTACTGTACAAGCACAGGAATTTTACAGAAGGACACTATACCAAGATCAGATCACATAACTGAGAGGCCTGCTAAGCAACTGAGTAATGTACAGAATGTGTATACAGTGGGGAAATGTGAGACAGCTTGCGCAACACTAAACGGCATGAAAGCATGAGCAAACAGGGCATTATTTCTGGATTTTTCTGTTCCATTCCGTTTATCATGAAATACTGTATGTATTTCCCTTTATTACTTCAATTTCTACTTAGTTTCTATTAAATTAAATGTAATATTTTTGGACTGCATTCCAGCCCAAGTAAGTAAAATCATGTGTACTGGTCACCTGTGTATGGGGGAGATATACTGCATGCTGAGTGTGTGTGTGTGTGCACGTGTGCACACGAAGTCACCTGTCAACTTATGGCAGCTCCATGAATTTCATAGGATTTTCTTGGCCAAGGAATACCTAGAAGTAGCTTTGCCAGTTCCTTCCTCTGAAATAGAGCCTGTAGCACCTCGTATTCATTGGCAATCTCCCATCCAAGTACTAAACAGAACTGACCCTACTTAGCTTCCAAGGTCAGATAGGGTCTGGTGCCTTCCAATACCAATTATTTCTCTTCCAAATCACTTAAAACAGAAGAGGGCAGCATCACACAATGAAATTCATAATGTGAGGTGGGAAGGTTATCCACAGATATATTATATGCCTTCACAGGATCTTTTTTTGTATCCTTTTTATTTTATTTTTATTTTTATTTTTT
The DNA here is from genome assembly GCA_948472985.1 of Iguana delicatissima. NCBI lineage: Eukaryota > Metazoa > Chordata > Lepidosauria > Squamata > Iguanidae > Iguana > Iguana delicatissima. Next base: position 101,589 of record CAOKZL010001372.1, read on the forward strand.
TTGGCTACAATATAGACATTTGAAAAGATAAAGATTTCAAAAAATACAAGCCAAAGAATAGGAACAGTAGGGAGAGGAAGAGAACAAGGTAAAAGTGGTGGTGGGATCACTTGTGTTCTTGAAAACATATCACTTATTCTAATCAACATTATGTGGATCTCTGTAGCCTCCCATCCATAGTTCCATTTTATCTTTTTCAGGCAAATACCTCTGTGTATAATGTTCAAGTTTCCTGAGGTAGGTTTTGCTGAAGTAATCAGTGGAAATAAGCGCACTTGAAGGATGCCAAAATGGCTAGATCTTCAAGCCTGTTAATTTAGGTTAAGTGCTGTTTCTGTTGCCAAATGGCTTTATTGGTCACTATTTGTTCCTGGAAATTGTGCATTTTGAGATAATCACAACTGTCTGGTTTTCATAGTATTAAGGTCTGAGCCAAATATTTCTCCCATATGTTTCTGCTGCCAGTGTGCAATACAGATAAGTCTGCCACCAATAATCTTTATAATTGTGTGTGTGTGTGTGTGTGTGTGTGTGTAAAACCTATAAACAGCAACTCTCTTCTCTGAAGTGAGTCACTCATGTTTGTTCTAATACTGATTCATGAGTTTGAAATATTGATTGCCACCAGAGGTCAGCTATTCATTTGCTAACTGTTGATGATGAGCTGGGTACACTATTACTATTGCATGGTGACGCTCTCATTTCAATTTAGTTAGTGGCTTCTTTTGGCAATTTTTTTTGAACACCTGCTACTGTAAATCAGTACCCTGGGCCTTGCATGGTGGCTCTGATGTTAGAAATCTCACTGCTATGCTTTGTGTTGGCCTGTATCTGCATATCAGATGCTGGATGCCAGTTTCCTTTTTAATTTTTCTTTCCTGTGGAGTCAATCAGCTTCTATAATTTTCAAAGGCTTGAATGAATTATGTATCTCTGAGCACATCCGGTGTTGAGTAAGAGACTAGAATATGTAGAGAGGATTGAATAATTAAGTAAAGGAGGCTTTGGGGTGTCTCAACATGCTGTTTTCAAGCATTCTGAAATACAATATTTTAATCACTGCTACTTGTTCAGATACGGCATTTTGTATTGTATAGGAATAGCATATTTTTAAAAACAGCTCCACTTTATTCTGTAAATTTTTGTAGTGGCCACATTTGTATTTCATTGATGAAATAGCCTACTTGGTACTGCTGCTTCTTTGCAGAAAATAAAACCACTGCAACTTCTTTGCTTTTTCTTAATGCATGTTGGCTCAACAAACTTTTTTGTCTAATTTAACTGTTAATGAATATGTTGTTGTTGTGTGCTTTCCCTAAGAATAACGAATCATGGTTTTTTTGGCAAGATTTCTTCAGAGGGGGTTTGCCTTTGCCTTCCTCTGAGACTGAGAGAGTGTTACAACAAGGTCACCCAGTGGATTTCCATAGCTGAGTGGGAATTTGAACTCTGTTCTCCAAAGTTGTAGTTTAACACTCTAGTACACCACACTAACTCTTCAGTAAATATACCAAGTTGGATTCTGCAGACCATTGACCATTGTGTCCCAGTATTTTTATTCTGGTTGGTAGTGGTCTCAGATACTTTCCTGGTGCTTAAGAAATTTGTGGCAAACTCAGAGGAAATAGCATCTTCTACTTGACAGCTGTCACAGTAGAATCCTTTGACAATGAAATTTCAGACATTTCAGTAGCAAGACTTTAGTTCTAGCTGAGATTTTGGCACACTTAGCTGGGCTGGTGGGAGCAGAGTTTTCCATCTTCTTCTTCTTCTCAAACAGCAGAGGGCCAAGGGCCCGTGCTGAATGTCCTGAATTGCAGGTAGGGGACTAGGGAGAGACTTCCCTGGGATTGAGCAGACAGACCACTTACTATTGGAGGATGCAGAATCTGGATCTTGCACATTAACAGCAAATGTAATACTGATTCACTGGAGAATTTTGCTTGATTTTAAAAGATGTTGTTTTTGTTGTTGCTATTGTTTATACCTTGCATTTTCCCCAAAATCAGGACTCAAACAGGGTTACAAATTAAAACAAGTAAAACATGATTTAAAATGCAAAAAACAAAAAAAAACAACCACCACCCACTATTATCAGCACTAAAACCAGCATGCAATTAAAATGTAGAATTAAAATGTTAAAAGCACTTAAAATAAATATAATTAATGTAGTACATCATACTCTTAAAAGTCCTTCCTTTAAAAACATTTAACCAGAGATTACTACTTTATGCTCAAACTGCAGAAAATAAAAGTATAAGTGAAGGGAAAACAATTAGTTTCACATGCCCAATAATGGTGCGTTTGAAGATTTAGAAGAGCACTCATCAGTGCTCCCACCCTATGCTGTTGCATAGGATTTTTTTAAAAAACACAATTTTAATTGTTTTAACATAAGAATTCTACTATTCAATGAGAAAAGTTAGGCCTCCATCCAATCCTCCCAAGTTACCTTCATATGTTAGGTCCTTCTGATTCTACCTATCTTGTTTTTATACATCAGGGTAAAATGTGAAGGTTGAGTCATCTGTTTGATGGTATCTGAGATACATTTCTCTCTTTGCTTTTAAATATTTTGAAATTATTTATGTAGGCCAACAAGAATTAGAAAACCTCACCTCCTCTCCCTATTATACTCTACATTATGTGATCATCAGTGTCTTATCTGAACAGCTAGTAGAAGAAGGCAAGATTTAGCAAGAGTATGTTTCTCAGCTTGCTGTGTTTCTGAATTGTGCCAAAAGCAACATAACGTCACACACAATTTTGGGAATTCACCTTTATAGGAATGTCTCAGTGTACTTGTTGTTCTTGTCATTGTAGTACTAGAAGGTAGTACAGTACTTTATGCACACCTTGGAAAGTTGCTTTTAAGAAGAGTCAGTATAATGATACACAAATGCCATCCATAGCCATGTTAGGATGTCAGGTGTGGGGACAACTGTTTTGATTTTTCAGAAGACAATATGAACATAGGATCATGAAGAGAAAAATGTGTTGCTGACATGTTTTTGTATCTGTCTTAGAACATGTTTCTAAGAGGGCAAAGGGGAACTGGTACAAATTTTTGGAGCCCAGCAGTCTGGGAGGGGGACTGGGACATGACTAAGTTGCATATATTTCTGTGTTTCTCAGTAATATTGTTTATTTGCTGCTTGATTTTAACATCCATTGCAAAATTGGTGAATTTCAAAGAAAATGACATAAAATTCTGTGTTACCCAATGCTAAAAAATTTAGCTGGCCTGCCCTTCCTTCAAGTGAGGGAACAGGACTGGATCCCAAGAGGTAAGGAGGTTCTGGGTGAGTGAGAGGGTACAGTAGCATGAAGAAGTGGAAGGAAGGAAAGAAAGTAGAGGGGCAGGTGGGAATTATCAGAGGAAGCCATGGGTAAAACAAGATCTCTAACCAGTGGCAGCAATTGGAAACAGAGACCTAGAGGTGATCAGCCCACTTTAGCCTCAGCTGTCCAGACTAGAAAGAGGAATAGTAGCACTTCTACCACCTGGGCAAGCTGCTTTCTCAATTCTTCACTTTTGTGTCACTGAGAACTACCCCTGAATGTCTCTAGACTGCCCTAGATAGGCTAGTGAGGGACATGTGATCCAGGAGGAGGACAGCCTTCGAGTGTGGGTCAAAGAGTGAAGTTGAACACGTGGCCATGGAGAGAGGATGCTGGTTGTGGGGGGGCAGTGACTGTGTGTTCGTCCCTCCCCACAAATAATTCAAGGTACCTTGAGGGAGCAAGCAGATTTCCAGAACCTGAAAAGAAAAATCACCAAAGTCCAAATCTGTTCTTCACGGCCCTCAGAATAGGAGATAAAGATGAAGTATATGGATCAATAGAGGTCTGTGTATTATTGCTTTCCTCCATTCCAGTCTTATAGGCACTTTGCTTTAAAAAAAAGATTTTTTTTTCTTCCTAAGTATTTGGAATTCCCTGCCACCATATTCCAGGGGCATACCCACACTGCACAATGGTAGCACTTTCATCATACTTAAAGTTCCATCCGTCTGTTCTGTGGAATCTATGTAATCTGGTCAGCTACTTAGAATTTCCTAGCACACTCGTCAGGACTGTAGCCTTAGAACTCTGTATCATCAGACTCTAAATACCCCATAAAGCTACAAATACGAAGATTCCACAGGATGAAGCCATGGCTTTTCAACTGATATGGAAGTCCTTTAATTATATGGTGTGGATATGCCTCAGGGCCCTTATTTCGACTTGAATCTGTTGCTACCTTTTTGGACTACAGTATCCACAGTCCACTGGCCAGATTGGTATCTAGTTAAGAGATGACCATCATCTGAGAATCTGAAGTACAGACAGGAATCATTTTATAGGAAATTCTCTTTTATAGAAGGGAATTGGGATGCTAAAATCTGTTTTTAGATTAATTCCCCATGACAGTCTCTAAGACTATGAGAGAGTAATCGTTGCTGCTTCTTGCCATGGAAGTACTTCTTTTCTGTGGGCAAAATGCCCTAAATTTGCTACAGCTAATTCCAGTTTTATTCCAAACAGATTAATATTACCTTATCCAGTCTTGTCTATCTAGTCTTTCTTACCATAACTGAAAAAATTTTGAACTGCCAGCTGCCCACTGTCAGCTGACATTTTGTTTTGCTTTTGAAATCCTTTTGATTTTTTTAACTGGGGTAAAACCTTCAACTAATCAGGGTTAAAATCTTCTAAAACTAGATGCTTATTTCCTTGAACTGGCCCCATCCAGGAATTTCAAAGCATTTGTCTCTTTTCAGAATCTGTCAGCAAGCATCTATTCTCATGTGCAGGATTATAACACACAGCATAAACTATGCAATTTTGCCCAGTGTTTTCTCTACAGCTAGTCGCTGAAAATGAGACAGTCACAGAAACCAAAAAGAGCAAAAAAGACTCTAGTGGCGTATTTAAGACTTTTAAAGTTTTGTTTGGCCTTAGCTTTCATACTTTGCAGTTCACTTTACCAGATGCATGAAGTGTTGCCTCAGTTGACAGATATTTATAAACATGTTTGGGCAGGACAGGGAAACAGAGGAATTGAAAAGTAGAATGAATAGCAGTAATATTTTAACTTGGGTTGTTTAGCAAACAGGCTAACCCTAGGTATCAGTTTGTGTACTATATGATCAAGAAAAAATGTAATTATGGCTGGTATAGTGAGAAAAGGACTTGCTTCTTCCCATCCTGAAATTCCTCTGTCAGAACTGGTATGTGATCAAATGCTGTTAAGTAGCTTAGCTCTCAGCTTTTAGAACAGACATTTAATGCAATTGCTACAATTATGAAGCCCTGGTTCTCCTATAAAGGACCATGAACATGCATAAGCAGGCAGAGGTACCTCTTGTGAATTGCCTTATTTCATATTCCATTTTAGGGCATCTGTTCATCCACCTTGTCATGACTCATGGAGGCTTAGTGTGGCTTTTATCCAGCAGAAGTGCTTGATTCATCTCATGGATACCTTGTGGGCCAATGAACCATTTATAAAATTACTAATTCACTTTTCTGGGTTGCCTGATGACATAAATGTTTGAAGAGTGAATCCAGATGAGTGGCTTTTTAGCATTGCTGTCCACTTTGCCCTACCAAGATATTTCCATCTCTCTTGACTAATGTGGGTCAATACTCCTAGAATGTTCCCCTTTATTCCCACTATGAGTGAGTCACAGTGGGTATCTGGGACAGAGAGATCTCTCTTGGGCTCTCACGCTTTTGCTTTCAGTGCCACCACTACTACCCCTTTTCTTCCTCTTTTCTTCTGTGCAGCAACTTTTCCCTTTCTTGCTTGGGTTGCTCTTACTCTTTCCACTCTGCCTCTTCTAACCTACCTTTCTTCTATCCAGCAAAATTTTCCTTCTTTTGCTCACTGTGCTTTCATCTCTTCTCAGCTTTCTTTCCCTCCCTTTTTTCTGCCTTTCATTTGCTTTTCACCTGCCCCATCCCCAAATTTCCTTTTAGTTCTCTTTGCTCTGCAGACTGAGGAAACACATAGACAAAGGGATCCACATCAAAACTGTTTGTTTTCATTTTTGAAACTATTTGTGAGTAAAAAATATTGCTTATGTTGAGAATGTAGATTAGACAAATCAGGGCACAAAACAGGCCCTTGAAATGTGACAGTTAACACATTTGATTTGCCACAGACACAGTGAGAGAGGGAGAGGTAATTTTTTGTTACTGGAGCTTGAAAATGTTTGGGAAGAGCCAAGTTCTAAACCCAAATAGGAATGGTGGATGGGGAAACCATAATCTTCTTTGCTTCAAAAAAGCACAGTTCATATCTGTATCTATATCTACACACACATACATATGCATACATATATATTTCATGGAAAGAACAAATAAGGTGATTTGGATATTGTCTGATTACCATATCATTCTTGTGTTTTGTTTTTTCCCCCAAATTGGTCAATCTGGGAGATGGTGAAGTGAGGCAAGGGTTCTTGTTTCCTCTTCAACACAAAATCTGGGACCCAGACACCTCCCCTTCCACTAACAAAAAAACCATTGCAAAATTTACACACCTCCTTTCTTGTAATTGTAAGAGACTGAATCTAGCAGAGATTTCACAAACAGATGTGGGAAGGAGACTGCATTTGCCAACTTCCTGGGTAATGTGTGTTTTTTATTGAATGTTTATTGAATATGTTTTGCAGCCATAGAACTTTCTGGATATTGCTAGTTTAGCTTCAAATATACAGGAATAAGTTACAATGTAAACCAACTGTCCCTTTTTATCATCTTAACATCAAGTGACTTAACATCACAAGGCAAGTTGCCATTTTCAGGCTATGAATGGCAGTAACATTATACATCATTAAGTCAGAACTATATTAATGCTTGTGTTTTATTTGGGTTCCTTATTCAAAGCATGTGCTTAGTTCCTCTGAAGACCATATGCTTTAGTCGTTGGCGTTAGTCACCACTTAAAGATAGGCATTAGAGTTGGGATGTGAAAGATGACACTTAAATGCCTCCCTTCCCTGCTTATTATGATCAGGTGGGGAAAAGTTATAATACCATATACTTCCTTTAGAAGTTTCCTTTTCCAGAAGAGAGGAGAAGATCAGAAAAATTTGAATTTAGGGATAACACAATGATGTAATATAAATGCTTTCTTTCAAAAAGGCCCTGTTAACCATGAAATAAACATTCCATATGTGAAATGTTTACATTCTCTCAAGTCTGAATTTATCTTAACAAATAAATTTATTGCCTGCTTTTTGGATGTGAATACAGGCTGCAGTGCAGAATTCAGCATGCCTGAAGATTTATTGTATTGCTTTCTGTTGTGCTGCTCAAAATTCTACTGCAGGCTGCTTTTGTAATTCTGGAGTTTATGAATGAAAGGGAAGTGCCCACACTCCTGCTCCCCAAAGAAAACCAAAAACTGAGGGAGATGACGAGTTTTGATCTGCTTCTTCCTTTGTTTACCTAAAGTTCCTGAAATATGCAGGAGGACACTTGTTCTTCCTATGTTTGTCTTGATAGCGCACTGTGAGCCTTGAAAATGTGTGACTTTTCTCACTGCTTTCAGATTGTCTGTGGGCCTAGGTACAATAGAGATGAGCTGTCTCTCCCTTTTCCCAGTTCTGAGCTAGGAAAAAAGACAAGGGATTCTGTTCCCTGATAACTCTGGGTTTCAGAACATGCTGGAATATGAATATGTCACAAAAATGTACAAGCTTTCAAATTTTTCAAAGCTGTTTTTCCCGCTACGTAGTACCAAAAAAATGGTGATAGAGAAGAAATAGAAGAGATCACAAATTTTGTCTCAATGAGGTCTCAGGAAGTTAGATCTCAGTTATCACTGCTTTCAAGTTTTAAGAAATGGATATTAGCAGGGAAGATCCATCAGTTATTTTAGCGTTTTAATAGATGTTATCACTCTCCTGAAAAAAGCTTAACTAGCTTCCCTGCATCCTCCATCCATTACACAACTGGACATGAATGAATTCAGCTGCTCTCCCCACATGATGGGTATAATTATCATAAGTACAAGTTTTCACTAGCTGCCAAATTGCTCTTATGCACACTCTGTTGGAAAGAAACAACTGGTCTACCAGTCCTTTTGGTAAGTGAATTCAGCCAGATCAACTCTGTCTTGTGAGCAAAAGTCTGGTGCCACATCTAGTGCCATAGATGTTTTTCCACAGCAGCAGGTTTAAAAAGACACACACACACACGCACACGACTGCTTTAGTCCTTCCATGCACTAAAAGGCAAGTAATTTATTTTCTAGGATCATAGCCCATTCTAATCTTTGTACTGCTTTCACTTACTCTACTTGATTCCTTTAATTTAAAGTGTTCAAAAATTTCATTTGGTACAGGATGTTTAAGAGAGCCAATATGGTCTACTGGTTTGAGCACTGGACCAATTTTGGGCAAATAACACTCTTTTAGTATCAGAGGAAAGAAAAGCAAATCCCCTATGAACTAAAGTTGCCAAGAAAACCCTGTGAAAGGTTTGCCTTAAGGTCGCCATGTGTCAGAAACAACCTGAAGGCACACAACAACTGAATGTTATTGCTGGACTGTTCATCGGAGCCAGTTACATGAAACGTGACTCCCTTCTACAGTGGCTTCACTAGCTATAGTCTGTTTCCAGTCACAATTCAAAGTGCTGGTTACAACGTGTGAAGCCCTATATAACTTGGGAAAGACTGTATGATCTTATTCAGAAGTCCTCTTATTCCCACTCATCCACTACCATCATGAGGATGGATTAAAAAAATTTCTGATGAACATCCCAACTATTTTGAGATACAAGATGCCACTGCTTAGTCTGTGTCAAGTCTCCCTAGCGTAAGTATGTTGCATTTAAGGTTTTCACCTGAAGCCTATTCAAGTTTCTATTTGCTTTGCATATGTCTGTACTGATTTAAAAAAAACAACAACTCTGTTACTGGTGTTGCCTCCACCCCTGTTCCTGGAGAGTAAATGAACATTCCATGACATCAGAGCAGCTCAGCCGGTAGCTAGGAGGGGAAAGTAGCAAACAAGAGGAGGGTAGTTAAAAACAAAAAAAAGCAGTAAGAGCTACATCTGTTAATGCTTATCTGTTGCAAGATCCAAATTCAGTTGCAAGTAGGAAGTAGTAATGTAGAGTCTTAATAGGGCTAGACTAAACAAATGAGTGCAAACAGGCTTTTTAAAAAATTGAGATCTTGTGTTTCTGTCTCATCCTGATAGTGAGTGAAATGTTTGCTTATCCAAGTGTTAAACCTGCAGTAACATTGTTAGAAAGAGTGCAAGTAATACATTTTTTCTGTGCCTTCCCATCTCCAAAGTTATGACAACCCAGGAAAGAAACAGCAGTTATTAATCTTGATTTATGCTGATTATTAAATGGAGGAGTAATTCAGAAGTTTCTCTTTGCTTTTCTAGTAGGCAGCAGATACTACTCTGTCACAAGGGGGGTAGACTATAGTAGGTATTAAAAAGCAGGTTGTAATAAGGTACTGATGGAGGATGAGAAAGAAGCTTAAACTTCAGAGTGTCACAGAACAGAATCATAGTAAAACAGAATTGTTTTTAATCCCTCAAGGACTTGGCTGGAAAAAAACATGCACTTGCAATCCATTATATATCTGTGATCTCTTAAGCCAGTGAGAGTCATGCTATTGTGGAAATCTTCTCCAATTTCAATTTTTCCTCTTTTTTTAAAAAAATGCTAAAGTACCATTGCTTGGATCATAAAAGATGTTAGTGTGAACAAGTTTATAAAATGGATATTTCTTTATCTCCACTTCAGTCAACTATGTCTCCCCAATCCCTTCAGAGGGTCGGGGTCCTTGAACAATGTAGAATGGGGTGCAGGGGGTTAGGATACTTGCTTTCTGGAAACTTCCATAGATTATCTTGCAATCCAGACCTGATTTGGGGTGATATCTCTTTTATCCCATCCTACATTGTTCATCATGGCCTCCAGAGAAACTTTTTAGGACAGATGATATGAAACTTCTTTAAGTTAGGTCATCTTATGTTATAATCGAAAGTCAGATTTTCAAAACTGTTAGCTAGTTTACAGGTCTGGATGATCTGTATTTCTCTGTGATACTGATTTTCAGCATGAGAATATGAAGGATATGTGCATAGCATCAGCATGTACATTTGTACTTTTAGGGACTGAGTTCCTCTGGCCAAATCTTGATGAATGTTCTCAAGAACAGTGCTGAAAGAAAACAGGAATTTCTTTCCCCTTCTCTCGTTCTTTTGAAAGTCGCATCAAATTCTCTAAATTTTTTAAGCAAATGGTCCATTGTTGGAAACTATATAGAAGAATTACCTCAGAAGAACTATTGACATGCTTTCTAATAATGTGTATAACATACACACACGCACACATATACACATACACATTTTGGAATACAGCATTTTTTTAAATGAGTGTTTACATTAAGGGACATAGTGAGACAAAACAAGTCTTCACTTTCCTCCCTCACTTGGTCATGAAGTGCTGTATTTCTATGAATCAGCCATGTGGAATTTGCTTGTCCTGCTGTCCCTCAAATGTGAGGAATGTGAAATAGAGGTCTCTGATTTTATTCACGCTCTGTGAAGCACAGAGAAGGAAAATGCCAATTACTGTGCTTTTTGTTGTTCCTTTGTCCTCAGATTTCATCAAGTATTTTTTTTTAAATAGGCTTTTTGTGAATGAGTCTTACTGGCTTTTGGGAGGGGGCTTGTCTCTAGCAGGATAAGAAATCCGTCGGATCTTATAATAAGATGCATCATATGTGCTTTAAGAATTGCATTATTTAATCAAGTATAACAGATCAATTGAATGCTTCCTCTAATCTGAACGTGGAAATGTTGCTTTTTTGGTCCACAACCCTGAGAATCCCCACTCTCAGCTCCCAGGTTTGTGTCGAGTGGGAAGAGGAATGCTGAACTTTAGTTAAATTTGTGGCAGACAGATCCATCTGTCACTATTTGTCAAGATGGCTTCATGCATCATCCATGTTCAGAGACTATATGCCCGCTCATATTTTGCCAGTTGCTAGAGAGCCACAATGGGAGAAGGATATTGCCTTCATGTGCTGCTTACAGAAGCATCTGGTAAAATTTGAAAGAGTTACTGTTTTGGACTGTTGTTCTCAATGTCCTCCATACAGCAGGTCCAGCAACCATGTTGGTTGGAGGATTGTGGGAACTGTAGTCCTAGTACATAACTTTCTTGAGTGGTAACATCTGACTAGCTACTATGAAAAAGAGAATGGAGTAGATACACCTTTTGGTACGATTAAGCAGGAGTTTTCTTATAGCATAGAAAGTGGATTCCTCTTCCATCTCTATCCCCTCCCCAGTCAACTTTTTCAGAGAGTCCCAACACTTTTCTTTAGTCCATAAGGTGGCAGGCAGTGGGCGACATGAGCTGTCAGCATAGTCTGGAAAGGATTGGGAATGATGGCTTGGCATAGCGCCCAACATGATGCTGTGCCAAAGAGCAGGCTGGCTGCTGAGAACAGGTGGGCTGGAAACAGTGATCTGGCTTGATGTTTTGATCATAATAAAGACTGGAAAGAGACACTTTTTTGAGATTTTTTTTTAATTGGGGGGAGCTGCATCTTGAAGAAGGTAATGTCATTCTTGAATAGTGTTCTTCTAGCAAATCGTGTTTATTTAAGTGAATACAAGTGGTAGGATCCCTTCCAACCCTCCACACAAATTGGATACTCTTGTGTGATTAGAAAGCAAACTCTTTTGTAACAGGCAAGGAGCAGGTAGTGTGGTGGTAGGAGGTAGTGTGATGAAGCCAACAGCGAGTACAGTGTATCCTGTCACTGTGATACTTGAATCTGGGGCCCTTCTCTGATGCAGGACCCTGCTGACTGCAGTGTTCAGGAATGGGTGGGATTAGTGTATGTGCCAGTCTGCAGTGAGAAACTATAAGCCTCTCTCTTGGCTGTCCATTCTGTTTTCCTCTCTCTAGGGGAAAATGCTTTGCCTGATGCTTTTCTTATATTTGCAGGGAGGAGAGCATTCAGGAATGTGATTTACCACATGACCAAAAGGATTTAGTCTGTTCCAGGAGTCTTGGCACTCTGCTACCTTTAAACCAGGTTTCTGATAGCTGTGAAAGGGACACATAGACAATTTATGACAAGAACTATTCTGTCTCAGTATATTAGCCACAGAGGCTTAATGCAACCTGGGTAGAACTCCTGTTGCCTCCTGTCTCATGCTGACTTGCTTCCAAGATGGACTTTTTCTTGCATTTTGTTTTATTTTATTTTGCTTTTTGTTTACCATTCTTCTTCCTTTTCCTCTTCCATTATGGTCAGTGGAAGAGAATAAACTATACCATCTCTAAATCTGGTGAAATCAAGAGTTCATTTTAGTAGTATGTTGGAATTAAAGATCCTTGGCCAACTTCAGAAGATACTGTTCCTTCTCCAATCCCATCCTCCACCTTTGAAAGAATAGCTCTGGCAAGATGTACCATGGTGTCTATGGTGTGCTAGGTGTTGTCCGGCAACCTAGCTGCAGCCTGACCTTCTTTCCACCAGCAGAGTGGCACTTAGTACCCCATCTCATGACCAACCAGTGCACATTCTACCTTTATTTGAGGTTTTAGAATCATAGGATTATTCTTATAGTCTTTCATTTGCAACATTTTATGTTCATATAATTTTTTTAAAAAAATTAAATATAATTATTTTTAAAAATTTTAAAGTATTTCATAAACTGCCAGAAATCATTATCTGAAGCATGAAATTTACTGCTTCCTAGGTGGACAATCAGCTGCTGATCTGAATATGTCAAGACAGGGAAAATGCCCTTCATATTTATGAATTACTTTTTCACATGTTTTGGTGTTGCTCCTTGTGGACTCTGAATTACTTCAGTAATTATTGGATTAAAAAAATAAGCCATGCATTGAAGCTAGAACTGTCCAAAAATGTAAATAACCACTCTTGATTATTACCTAGTCTTCAAAAGATATGTTTTTCCCAAGAGAGAAAGAACTCAATTTTAGAAAATCCAAAAGCACTTGAAGACAAGAGGAGATCTCAAAAAACTGTTGCTTCTGTAACAAGTACACTGATAGTATAAATAAGGCAACCAGCATATGAAGCTGTTAGGTCCTGGACATCATGAGAATTTGCGACTGGCTGTCTAGGGTGCCGGGGTGGATCAAGCAGCTGTGCATTCCTAGAGCTTTCATTGTGCTGGTGTCTCCTCTCTAAAGCTCTCCTAAGTGTTTGTAGAGAACACATTTTGAATATATGCTGCTCTTGAGAAAATTCAGTGTTTCCTGAACAGCACTTGTCACTGTGCCTTTTGGATAAAGGATTTATTATAAACGAGAGATTAAAGTCAAAGGCACAGCTAGAGCCAAACCATTGGACGAAGTCCAGAACCCTGCAGCCTGAAGGGCCCTCAGATGCATTGGTCACACATGTATCTTCTTAAAAAAGAATTCAGGGAAGGACACATGACTCCATCTTGTGTGTGCTTCTACTTGCTCTGTTTCTTGACACTGGTGCATTTCCCACTTGCAAGGCAAGGGCATCATTTTTTCCCTGAAGTCATGGCCAGCATCTTCTTTTCAACAAAGAGCCTATAAGCAGTCTTGTGTGGCCTCCTTTGAGACATTCTAGGACAATTATGGTGTTGAGTGTGGTTTTGCCTTCAGCCCCCCCATCTTTTCTTACAATGAAAAAAAAGACAAAGAAAATGTGCTGCTCCCTGGTGGTAACGGCATGAAATCGAACGTGGGAAGTGGGGTATAAAGTGTTCTTTGTGGTCTCTGTGCCTCACACAATGGGAATCTTCACACATGCGCAGTAGTTCCAGAGCTGAGCAGCTTGGCGGGAACCGCTCCCCCACTTGGTACTGAGCATGCTCAGTCCCGCCAAGCCAACGGTCTTCCCTCAGTTTCTTTTTGTCTGCCGATCAGTTAGCAGCTCAGAAGTTCTCCTCTGCTGAGCACTTCTCTTCTTCGGACTTTTGGCCTTTCCTTTCAGGAAAACTGTAAGGACTCCTCCTTCTTATGTATTCACTTTTCAAATTATACCTAACTTGCAGCTGCAAGGTTTCACTTTCTCATGCCCACTCCGAGTGCCTGTTCTGCCTCGGAGGGGGCCATAACGTTCAAGCCTGCTCTATTTGCAAGGACTTCACCTTGTAAACCCTGAAAGATAGGGCTTCCCGCTGGAAGTCCTGTTGCTGGGAACAGGCTCTTCACTTGAAGGACCAGGTGGCTTCTAACATGGCTCTTTTTACCACCTCAGTGTCAGCCCGTCCATTGTGAGGCCTCTTGGTGTCGCAGTCTTCTCTTTCCACTACGTTGGTATCGACCTCATGTTTGGTACCGGTGCCCTCGGTATCGATATCAACTCCGTTGACTCTGCCGCCTATCTCCTCTCTTCCAAGGATTCTCAAGCTTTCAAGGACGCCAGTGGTGCCTCAGTCTTCTAGTTTCTGGGGACACCTCTTCTACTTCACAGCCAGCTTTGACCCAACAGCCTTGCACTGTGCCTACTTTGGCGGAGTGTAAGTGGGTCTCTTCATGCCACTCTTCTGTGGCTCCCAAGAAGAAGAAGGAAGAACACTGCTCTCCTTCACCCACTGGCCGTCCGTCGGCGGTTCGACTGACCGCTCTCGGGTCTTTACCAACACCTTCGCCAATGCAGCCTCAATGTGTCACTTTGGAGGAGACAGAGGCTTCTACCCTCTCGCCAGTGCATGAATCAATCCAGCTCCTGGTACTGTCTGTTCCAGTATCAATGGACCCCGCTTTGGACCCAGACCATCGACCTACTCTGACCGCCTCTCCTCCTGCGACCTTGGACCAGCAGGGAGAAGGGTCCTCCCAAAATCTCCTTCCTCCGGCAGTGGCCTCTGGCCGTCCTGAGGTGGACTGCCCATCAGCGTTGGACGCTCCTCACACTCCTTCTCAAAACCAGCCTCATTTGAATGTGACTCGCTCTCCGGGACGCGTTGATCGAGGTAGATCTCCTAGCCGTTGTGACCACAGGCACTGCAGTACTGACAATGTCCCATCGGCCAAAGGGGATTCACCTTTTTCATTGGCATCCTACATAGCCCATTACAGACATGAGCATCTATGGAGGGAGCAGCCCGGCTCTTACTATTCCCATTCACTGGCTTATTGTGACCGATACTATTTCAATGTCTGCCGCTGGTCTCCATATTGACTTCGCCACTCTCGGTCTCCATCATGCTCCCTCTTGCGATTACACTATCGCCATCCATCTTGGTACCGCCCTTCTTGGTCTCGTTCTCGATCTCGGTCTGCATATTACTGACGTTCTCCATCTGCTCGACCCCATCGTCAGTCCTGTGATCACTCCCCTCAATACTGGGCTGTTTCTCCACCACCACAAGTGACCACAACAGTGTCTTGGCCTCCATCGGATAACTATGCGGCCCCTCCTCCTCCGCCTATCTCATTGGCTGCACTTCTGACGCAGTCCCTCGCCGCACCTATTTCTGCCATCCTGACAATTTCATCCGCTCCGGCTCTGGTACTGACCTCCATACTGACCTCGGCACCAGTTCCATCATCGGTACTGGATCCATCTTCAGCAAATCCAGCCCAAGAGTCCAGCCCACCTCTGTCTTCTCCATCATCTGGTTCTTATTAGTCCGATGAGGACTCTTCTGATTCTACTCCTCAGTCTCACACCTCTCCTCCACTTATGTTTGGGGAACCGACTCCAGATACCACACATGAAGATGTCAAACGGTTCTCTGACATCCTCGTCAGGATGGCGAACGCACTGGGCCTTGACATTTTGACCCTGCCCCAGCAGTCCAGGACCAGGTCTTTCATTATGTTGATGCACGTCCCGCCACAACAACTCCAATTCCGTTTCTGCCAGCCTTGCAGGAAGTCGTTTAGCATCCGTGGTCTCAGCAGACCTCCTTCCAGCTGATTCCTCACTGATTGGAACGTCTGTACCGGACCCAACATAAGGATGTGGAATTCCTTTTCAGTCTTCCCACTCCAAATTCATTATTGTTGAGTCTTCCCAAACAAAGGGGGGTAAGAGAGCTCACACGACTCCCCCTGATCATGAGGGTCATCGCCTTGATATTTTTGGCCGCCATTTCTACTCAGCTTCTTCTTTGATTGCCAGGGTCTCTAACAGCCAAGCCTTCCTAGCGGCTTATCAGAGAAACATCTGGGATAGACTTTTCCCTTGATTTCCCATCTTCCTGATGACCACTGGACCACTGCTATTCAGTTCTACAATGAGTCTGTCACACTCACTAAACAAATTCAGTCTTCTCGACACGCCATGGAGGGTGCAGCGTGGGTCATGGTGGGTGTGATCGCTCTTCGCCGTTTTGCCTGGCTTCGATCTGCTGGACTAACTGAGGATAATCGAAAGAGGATAGAAGATCTTCCCTTCGATGGTCAGGGCCTCTTCCATGCTACCATGGATGATGCCATGGACTACCTCATGAAAGCTCACCTTACAGCGAAGAAAATGGGTTTTCATCCATTGACTCAGGCCAGGAGGCCTCCCTCATTCCACTCTTCATGGACGCATTCTTCCTACTCTTATCAGTCACGGTCTCCACAGTGGTCCTCCCAACAATCTTCTTTGCCGGCCTCTTCATCTCGTCATTCTTTCAGGCGTTGCCAGCCTTGCTCCAAGAAATTTTCATCTGCTAGAAAGTCTCACTTTTGATTGCCCTTGCAGGTCGCCACCTCTACCACTCTTCCATCTGCCAAACCACCTGTTCAAGACTCTAGGATTGTCTTGCCACTTCAACACCTGGCACACCATCCCCTCAGACTCCTGTGTGCTGACCATTGTCCGTCTTGGTTATGCCATTGAGTTTCTAGATACTCCTCCTCTGGGCGTCTTCTATTCCATGCCTTCCAGTCCCATTCTTCTCAAGGAGATAGATACAGTCCTTCTCAGAGGGGCCATAGAAAGGCTGCTGTCTTCAGCCAGATCCTCCAGCTTCTTCTCCCAACACTTCACCGTGCCAAAGGCAGACAGCACCCTTTGACCTGTTTTAGACCTCTGGGCAGTCAACTCCTTCATCTTCCCCTGGAAGTTCAAGATGATCATCCTATCCTCCATCCTCCCTCTCCTCAAGCAATGGGACTGGTTCGCATCCATAGATCTGCAAGACTCCTATTTCCATATCACCATTCGCCCCCAGCACAGGAGGTACCTCCGGTTTGCAGTTGACAACGTGTGTTCCCAGTACAAGGTTCTTCCTTTCGTCCTGTCCACTGCCCCCAGGGTCTTCACCAAGTGCTTGGCCCCTGTGGTGTCTTACCTCCGTACGAAACGCATGATGGTGTATCCCTACCTCAACGACTGGTTATTGGTGGCGCCCTGCAAGCAAAAGCTATACAAGGACATTCATCTTACTCGTTCTCTGCTTTCTGATCTCTGTCTCAGGGTGAATCCCAAAAAATCTCACTTGGAACCTATACGCACCCTCGATATCATCAGAGCCACTTTGGACTCCACTTACGTCATGGCGTTCCTCCCGACAAAGTGCATGTGGGTCCTGCGCCGAGCTATAGCTGCAATTCTGCTTAGCCCTTCCATTTCCGCTCATCGAATTCAACAGCTCCTTGGCTACATGGCGGCCATGTCCGTGGTCACTTACCTGTCTCGCCTCTATACCTGCCCTCTCCAACACTGGTTCCTCGGGCATTTCGATCCTCCCCTCGATGACCAGCATTGTATGCTCTGGATCCCACGTCCGGTCAAGGATTCTCTCCACTGGTGGCTGTTACCTCGCCATCTGCTGTCTCGAATGCCCTTTACTGAACCCCGTCCGTCCCTTACTATCACCACCGACGCATCCCTCCTCAGCTGGAGAGCCCGCTGCAATCGCCTCTTCATCCAGGACCACTGGACCGGACTGGAGAAACATCTGCATATCAACGCCTTGGAACTTCTGGTGATCTTCAAAGCCCTCCCGGCCTTCCAGAAACTCCTCATAGTATGGACTGTCCAGGTTCTGTCCGACAATATGACAGCTGTCTGCTACATCAATCGTCAGGGAGGCACCCACTCTTCCCTCCTACTCCATCTTGCATTACAGATATGGGACTGGTGCGTCCCACTGTGGATCCACCTGATTGAAGTCCATCTGGCAGGACGGGACAACTCCATAGCGGACATGCTGAGCAGCCTGTCACCACGAGTGGTCCCTCTCCAACACCGCCTTTCACCAGATAGTGTCCCAAAGGGGCACTCCATCCATCGATCTCTTTGCCTCCTACCAGAACAGAAAGTGTCCCCACTATTACTCCAGAGCTGGCATGGGGCACCGCTCACTCGGAGATGCGTTCCAGTTTCCCTGGAACAAGGGATTTCTCTACATCTTTCCCCCACTTCCTCTCCTGAGCTGAGTGGTGGCCAAGATTGCTGCGAACAAAGCGGACATTATTCTTGTAGCCCCTTATTGGCTGAGACAACATTGATTTGGACGTCTCCTCACCATCTCCTGGGGCCATCGAATGCCCCTTCCACACACACCCGACCTCCTCTCGCATTCGGATGGTCACGTGCTCCATCCAGACCTCCCTTGCCTCCACCTGCATGCTTGGAGGATAACTTTCTAGACTCTCTGGCCATCCTTGCTGTTCTCACAGCTTCTAGGAAGGAATCCACTTGCAGATCCTATTAGTACAAGTGGCGCAAGTTCACTGCCCGCGCTGAGGCTTCTTCCCCTGCTGCCTTTTTAACAGTGGTGCATTTCCTCCTGTCTCTAAGAGAACAAGGACTCGCCTTTTCCTCTCTTAAGGTCTACTCTCCGCGATTGTCACCTATCAACCTATCAAGTCATCTCTGACTTCCACCTTAACTAGGATAACATCTGCCAACATTCTATCCTGAACCATCTTCACCTCTTGAGTGCTCTCTCCACTCACTCGATGTGCACCAGGTGCTGGCTTTCTATCTACAATGCACTTTGACCTTTTGCCTTACTCCACATCTTTTTGTTTGGTATGGTAGACGGCGGAAAGGTCATAAAGTCTCCACTCAACACTTTTCTAAGTGGGTTGTTCAGACGATTCACCTTGCCTATGAACTTGCCAGACAACGAGCTCCATCTCTGCTACACTCCCGCTCCACCAGGGCTGTGCCTGTTTGGCAGCTCTCCTCAAAGGAGTCGACCTGCAGGAACTTTGTGGCTACGTGGACGTTTGTCCACTACTACTTCCTTGATTGCAGAGCCCGACATGATGCCCACTTTGGTCGTGCAGTGCCATCCTCTATCATCTAGGACCTGACCCGCCGTCCAACAGTAAGCTGCTTAATCTCCCATTGTGTGAGGCACAGAGACCACGAAGAAGAAGTACAGGTTGCTTACCTGTAACTGTGTTTCTTCTAGTGGTCATCTGTGCCCTCACACACACGTGCCCAGCCTCCCCTCTTTGAGGTCCCTTCCTGGGCGGACTCTGAAACTGAGGGGAGATTGTTGGCTTGGCGGGACTGAGCATGCTCAGTACCGAGTGAGGGAGGGCTTCCCACCAAGCTGCTCAGCTCTGGAACTTTCCGAAATGCTACTGCACATGCGCAAAGATTCCCATTGTGCGAGTGCACAGACGACCACTCGAAGAAACACAGTTACAGGTAAGCAACCTGTTCTTCAAGAGAGGGGCAGAAAGCAGGAGGAAGTTTACGGGATTGGTTCTTTGGAAGATATCTTCCCCAAGAAGATACCTTCCAAGATGCTTCCCCAAGAGCACCAAGGTTTAAAGGTATAGTTGCTCTGAAAAATTACTACATTTTATATTTGTTATTCAGCTATCTGTAACTCATGATGTTAACTCTTTATTGGACTCTGTTATACAACCATCTTGAATTGTTCATCTGAGTAAGGATGGGGCATTAAAGTTTGTAGCTGGTAGACATTTTATAGTTCTGTGGTTCTGTTTGTAAAAGGAGACTAAAAATAGTGCATAGTAGAAACATTTGAGAGTGGCAGTTGATAAGACTGCAACAGATACTTTATACAAATTCAATCATGAAAATTTTGATTCCAAACACTTGTATGTATTGTTACAAGACAATTTGAGGAGGTAATTCCTAAATAGTTTCCATGCTGGAAAGCCAGAGAAGTCTTTTCTCTCTCATAAATCTTCTCACTAACTCAGATGACTAAGAGATTGGATTTACTCGTCCTAAATATTAGTTACAAATTTATTTTCCCTTTTAAAGCCAATCTGTTTGTTTACATGGAGAAGTATCCAACACTGAACATACAATGGCAGAACAATGCAATCTAGCAAAGTCAGAAGTGGAACAGTTATCCCTTCACACTGGAATCCTCTGTGAACCCTCAAAACCTGGTCTAATCAGGAAACCATGTGGAACTAGTTTTCAGGCCAAGAGATTCAGGAAACTTAATTTAGATCCCATATCTCCACCGTAAATTCATGATCCCTGAACAGGTAATGTTGGAAGTAGTACTTGCCCAAGAAAATGGCTACAAGAATAAAATTAAGGAGCATGTATTTTAACTTGAGAAAAGTGGAGAAGTCTATTATGAAGTGTAGTTATTATAGTTAGTCAACAAAAGATGTTAATAATTTTTTTATTTCCTTCTTAAGATAAAGATACAGATAGCACTGTAAAAGATAATACAGATGAATTCAGTCTACGTGATACATTAAGCATTGAATCAACAGATTCATTTGTTTCAGCTGCAGAGGTATGTTGAACCAGTGTTTCCTGCGTTACTGCATAGCCATCATATCTCTGAATTTATCAGTGGTCTCTACTAATTAGTGATTATTTTCTTCAGAAGGGAATGTACTAGAAAAATGTCCTAGAAAAACATGTACAGATAATAAAGTTTTTTTAAAGTGTGAATTCATCAGATGTAATGAAATAGTCATATGCACATAAATGGCAAGCTTTTTCCTCTAAGTTTCACATGTTAGAAGCATGTAGTATGTTAAGTTGGGATAAAGTGGTAGATTGTTAGGATTTTCATAAAATCACTGAAAATGCAAAGTGACTGATTGACTTTTGGTGGTGACCACAAGCTGAATAAACATATCTCAAGATGGAAATTTTTGGAAACTTGGGGGTATCACACTACTGGAATTTGTAGTCCCTAATTGCCTGAAAGAGATATTCTTAGTTTGAGACAGCTGTATGTTAGATGTCATCTGCCATTTAGTCTCTGCAGAACAGTAATATTAGTGCTTGTCTGATGATAAAGGGAGAACTGGTTAGAAAAGTTATTTTGTATTCCTTGTAAGAGGAACAATTTTCTTTTAGCTTTTTTTCAAAATTCTGCCTGAATCACTGAAGGGAGGCCTATTGAAATGTTAAGGTGTTTGATATGCAAATGAGAGGCTGGTTAATCAAATTCAAGAGAGAAGGAGTTCAAGTGCAACAACAGGCAGCGTACAATACTATCTACATGGGAATTGGTACTACCCTTTCCCTTTTGTTGGATACTATTTGACAAATGTAGAAGTAATTTCGAAAAGAGACCAGGATGGCTGACTTGTCCATTAATATTGCCTTTGGTAAAATATAATTAAAAGCCTGCAAATTAACCCCTCCCCTATATACACACACTTGAACAACTTGCCTCAGCTTTTCTAGAATGTGCCAAAAAAGCTGTTGTTATACAGTGGCAAGACGACCTAGTGTGTCACTGCCATTTTTCTTTTATAAATTTCAGGAAAAATGCTCATCTGTGATATTAGTACTAAGTTATTGTCAGTCTTTAAAAGGTTCCTTTTTCTAGCTTACAGAACACAAAGAGGGCCGAAATCCTTATAATCTGGATTCTTTTTGCCATTGCCCACTATATGAAGAAGCTATGCACTTAGCAGAAGAGGGCAAGATTTATTCAAGAGTTTTACGGTACTGAGCATTTTATATGTTTCTCCTGATAGTAACTGGAAATATTCTAAAATGTGAACAGATGTTGAATAATTTCTAGTCATACTGGAATTAAAGTTCAAGTCTTCCATTATGTTTCTTTATCTTACCATGTTTTTGTTTGCATGTAGGACTGAAATGTTGGAGTGTTTGGGAGACAGTGATTTTCTTGCTAAACTTCACTGTATCCGACAAGCTTTTCAGGTAAAAAAAAAATCCAGTTTTTAGATAAATTTTGCTTTTTCGGGTAAATGAAATCATTCCCTAGTGTAGGTACACAGATGTACCATTGCCCACAATTTGGCTACGGTGGCTGGGGATTATGAAGCATGTGGTCCAACAACAGTGGGGAGAGAAATTGGGAAAAGGTGATCTAGAATGCCTTGTGTTTTTCTTTTAACTAATACATTGATGAAACTCATAACCCAATTAAATTAGAGTAGATAACTAGGGACAGTTTAACTGCCCAAATGTAGTGTTGTGGGCTTTGCAAGGTACTCTGCATAACAACTCTTAGATGGAGTCATGCAACTCCTTGGGGCAGCTTCTTAGTGTATCACTCCTTGGGTGTTAAGCACTGTTGCCTTTAAACCTTGTTAACCATGCCTTGATACTTTGCATGACTTACAGTTCAACTGCAGTGCTGACCCCTAAATTAAATGTCGTATGGCTGATACACATAGGATTGGATTCCCAGGAAATATATACTTCTGGCATTCTAAGACAGTGCTGAATTGGAGTTTTAGAGATTAATAAATTCTCTCTACTAAGAGGGTCTAAGAATTTGGTCTGAGTTAGCCGAATAGCTAGCCATTATTTGTAGTCATCACTAGTAAGAAGTAGGCTCTCCCTCTTCCCTCATACACTACCCAGCTTAGCAGTGATTAGTGCAGTCTTTCTGAAATTACTCAGGAAATATTTGATGAAATATAAGGAGCTGTTGGGGTGTATATGATAGCATTCTGTATAAAATCTTTAAAACACTGGCAAAACTGGGGTGAGTATTTTTTCCATCTCCATCTTTCCCAAGGAAATCTATATTGATAAGGAAGGAGAGACCAATAGCAGGAGCCTTGTGGGCCATTTTCCCACACCTTGAGAACCAGAGATCCAAGGATTCTGATTTAGTCTCCCTGCCTCCTTGCAAATACATTTATTTACTTGGGAAAGGGCAAATTCTCAGGGAGGACTGGCTGGAAGTGATCTCAGTATGGTATGGATATGGAAATCTTGTGTGTTTGGCTTCTAATGAGTTTGGATAGCAGACAAGGATTTGAAAAATTTAGCTTAGTAATGCTTAGTAATGCCTCATGATTCTTTGCAGGTTATCCTTTCAGACACTGCAAATCGAATATTTCTTGCAGAAAGTGGTAGAAAAATTTTGTGTGCTTTAATTGAGAGAGCAAGAAAGGTAAATGCATTTCTTTTAATAACTTAAATAATATGTTTGTTTTTTATGTCTGTCTGTCAGTCTATCTAAAATAAATATTAAATAAATATTTATTTGCAAGGTGTATTTAATGTACAACACAATATATAATAGTTCTAGGATATAGCTGTTGATGCAAAGTGAATATACTTTATACACACATGTGGATTTCCTCATATTCTGGAATATGGAGCAGATTCATCCCAGTTGTAGTAATAGAAATGTACCAACCAAAACCACTGGCAGAGAAGCACTGTGTGTACATCAGCATGTGCATGGAGCATTGGACTGAAGACTCCCTCTTGGCTTGTAGATAATCACTGTGCATCAACTGATATATGTGACTTGTTGTTATGTATTTTTTATTTTACAGAATCCAAATAAATTTGAAGAAGTATTTAATGAAATGATCACTTTCTTAGAGCAGACAGATCATTGGGCTAATACTGAAATGGAACTTGCTGCTTGTGGAGTAAGTATATTTTTATGTACATATTTTATATTTCATTTATAATTTTTTATTCAAATATTTCATATTTCCTTTGAGCAAGTATATTTTTTACTTTCAATATAGATCTTGATTTTTGTCATTATTAGAGGGTATCCACTCTGTTATTTTTAGTTGGTTTATTTAAACAATAAAATGGTTTCATTATGATCTGGCTTTCCTAGTGCAGTTTAAAATAAGTTTTCTAATTAAATTAATTTTCATTAATTCCATAATATCCAAATGTAGGTGAAACATCTAAATTTCTATGATGTTGTTTTGGACTTCATATTAATGGATTCCTTTGAAGATTTAGAAAATCCGCCTATGTCTATACAGAATGTGGTTAACAACCATTGGCTGAATTCTTCATTCAAAGAAACTGTAAGTGTCTGTGTGCTTCATTCTGTGCTTCAGTATTTTCCTAGGCTTTTTCAAAATCTATAGAATAGAATAGAATTTATTAACTGCAATCACCTGAATAACTTTTAAATATGGAAGGAACTGTATTATAGCTGAAAAGTGTGAGATATTTTTGCTCATCTAGCACTTTATAATACACATTATTATTCTTGCAAGTACTTCCAGTGACTTTTCCAGGACTGCTAACCTATTTAAAAACTAACCATGAAGTTCCAATAATTTGGATCTAGCTGCAGCCCTTAGTATTTTGTGTAGTAAAATATAGTAACCATATATATGATGAAGTAATGGTCCTTTTATCTACATGCCTAAATTGTTTAAAAATACAGTCAGCCTTCTACATTCACTAGGGTTGGGGTGCAGGACCCCTGCAAAAGTGGAAAAATCTGAAATATCAAAATATGTGTGTATCTGGGAAGAGGTCCAAAGAAGGGTGGGGAGAATGGGCACCCAGGGTCCAAACCAGGTCAGGGAAAGGAGAGGGAAATGAGATTGGTTAGCATGGTAGTCTTGTACTTACTCTCTCTTGCCCTTCTTCTTCATTGGTGGGGGGGCATTGGGAAAGGCTTTGTGGTGCTGAGAATTGGGCTGTGAGCCAAGCTTAGCTGATCAGGCAGCAGCTGGTGGAAAGAGGAGGACCAGAGGGCTGTGTATCAGATCAGAGGCATATAGGGAAAGTTTTCCCAGAAAAGAAGTGTCTGTGGTGGGGGAGTAGGGGTTGGAGAAACTGGCAAATAAATCTGTGAAAGTCAAACCCACAAATGTGAAGGGCCGATTATGTGTGCATGAAATTCTGACCAGTCAGTTTGCTTACTGTACAAAAATCTGTGTAGTAACCAAGGCACGCTACCTTCTCAGGTTGACAATAATTATTCATGAATGTGTTCACAGAGTTTTAAACAATTTTACTTAGTATCCACTCACTCAGGAACTTGTATCAGTGTTCAGACAGATATTATTGTGGATTTTTTGCTGTATGTTTTCACAATTTGTACTACTTAATGCACAAGCAGAACATTTGTGTATCTCAAATACAATTTCCTAGTCACTAGTATTCTGGATAAGGGCTAATAAACTAAAGCTCAGTCCATATAAGATGGGATTGGATGGTTCATCAGTCTAGGCGAGTGGTGTTCAACCTGTTGTGGAAGAGGGTATGTTTCCCTAAAGGAAAAAAAGGTAGCATGTTGAATGTATGTAGATCCATTTTTGTCACTAGAGATACAAGTGTTCACTGTGATACAGAAGAATATTTACCAGCTTAGGTTTGTATTCCAGATATATGATATTGCAGACCCTACTCAAATAGATTTGTACCAGGAATGGGCAACTTTCTGGTTCCAAGGGTCCTTCCTCACCTCTGAAAACACCATACCTTACACCGTTCCAGAATGTGGCTACAAATCACAAAAACTCTTTTAAAGCAAGAATTTTCTTTTTGTTGTTAATGGCATTTACTGGTTTGCCATTAAATTTCAGTAAGTTTTTTGCAGGTCCTGCAAGTGTGTTGCCCACAGCCATTTGTGGCCTGCACATTTTATATGAGCTAGAGAGAAACAAGACTATGATCCTTCTGGAACAGACAGAGCCTGTTCATGCCTAGACTAATGCAATACGCTATGCATGCCTAGATTAGTGCAATATGTTGTATCTGGACTGAATAGGTCTGTTCTGTTGATAGAACTGTTTCCATCAGAAGAGTAGGATGTACAGTGTTATCTGGAGGGCTGGGAAACTCTCTGTAGTAGATTGTTGGGCAATGTGAAGGGTAATAGACATCAGGTATGTCCTGTTCAGCTAGCAGTCAGGTGCTAGTGTGGTATACTGGTGGCTGTTTGCTCCAATGTCCGGAGGGCCCAGTTTTCTCTGGGTTTCATCCAGAACTTTAAAGAAACTACCCAGTCTACTGAATCTGGTTTGGGGTTATATTTAAGCACCTTGAATAAGTCTTTAAAGTTTGCACCCAGGGTGGGTTCTTTGCACCTTATCAGTCGCCACTGGTGTGATGAAACGTTTCTAGCATAACAGGGATCTGTGTTTTGATCATCTTCTACTCACATGTAGAAACCTTTTTGAGAAAGTTAAGCATTTCTGTTTTTTATTAGAGGTAATTTAAATCATGTACTTCAGTTACAAAACCCGTGAATTTCAACAGCTTTAGTTGGATCATAACCACTGGAAATAGGAGTAAGACTTTAGCTATGAGAATAGACACACACTCTGAAGCCACTCTTGCATTTTATTAACTCAGGTGCTATATCGCTTTAGTTATGTTCAGGTGTTCTCCCGAACACACACAAAGCTAAAATTAGAAACAGGGATGTAAACCTGTATGTACACCCTGCCCCTTACCAGGCCCATTCCTGAGCACTTGGAAGTAAGTTAGATCTTCTGGATTGAGCACAAAGATCTGAACAAGGCTCTGTAAGCAAAATTGGCTGAACACAGATTATAGAGCTGCCATGAGCAAGTGTCTAACCTTTCCAAGCTTCCTATTTACAGGAGCTTTGTAACTGCATTTAACTGAACATGGTTACAGAGCCTCTTCAGGCCTTCATATTCAGTACACAGAGATGTAACTTACTTTAAGTCTTCACACGTATCTAGGTAGGGTTTATGTGCTACCTTCATCCCTATTCTCAGTTCTCACATTTCCCATTCCATCCTACCTGTATCAACTAAAGAAAAGGATGAGGGGGTTGTTACACATTTTTTCTCTGGGTACCATAACATGCTATTCTCTCTGAATCTCTGTCTTTATTCTTTCTTTTCATTTTTATCTTTCTACTAAGTCGTATGATCTCTTGTGTCTCAGCATCCTATAGGGCACATTTTTGTGTCCTTGGAAGCTGATTTGCACTTCAGTTTCAACTGTGTACAATTGTCTTTATATCCCTATTCCTTTAGCCATTTATTTATTTCCTCACCATCCCAGTCCGTATTAGTTTCTATTATCTCCTTTCTCTCTTCTTCTTTAAATTGCCACTCTGCCAGGTTCTTCACCCCAATTCAGTTCATCCCTGTACCTCAAGCATGGAGAAGTTATGGCCCATGGACTACATATGGATCAAGCTCCATTTCTGTGGCCCTTCATGTTCTCCAACCCTTCAGAGACTCTACACCCTACTGCATGATTTTGGGGTGAAAAAAATGCCACCAAAAGATTATTGCCAAGTGGCCAGTTAGCTTTAAACATTTGCAACAACTCCAAAATGTCCCCAAAACCTGGAAATCACAACAGGGAACAGACTCCTGGCTGCATTTTTTGCTACAGATGAGATGGTGTCACCTACTGTTGGCACATGGAGTAAAAATCACTCTTTCCCTTCTTTTATACTCTTTATTCCCACCATGTACCTTATTCTGTCCTGTATTCCTTAAGTCAACACACATAATCTGTGCTGTGCATAGGAGTTTGTCACTGCTCTATAGCAGACTTTAAAAAAACAAAAGGCACCAACTCCACCATGTATGACTGAATCCAGCCCATGAATCTCATGTTGTTGGAGGCTACATTAGAGGAAGTTGACATCAATGTTGGGAGTGCTTTTTTCACCCTTGGTTATGGTTTTTTTTCTGTATATCTAAATGGGTTTTGTCAGTGGCATTTTACTTCTTAGTACTAAAAAGAGAATTCCTTTCCATTCCATTCAAATTCTGTTATGCCCTATGGGAGACAAAAATATAGGTTTACCATCTGTATATTGTATTATTCCAAGCCTTATTAGGACAAAACTGCTTAGCTGATTCAAAAAGTATTTGAAGTATTTTTTCCCTTGGAAAAGGGATGGCCTTTCCTTCCTTCCTTCCTTCCTTCCTTCCTTCCTTCCTTCCTTCCTTCCTCCCTCCCTCCCTCCCTCCCTCCCTCCCTCCCTCCTTTGTTTTTATAGTGGTAATCAAATCAAAAATCTGTGCCTCTTTTCATCTTTTTATGCATACAAGTATGTCTGGTTTTGAAAAAAATTTTCACATGAAAAATTCTGGGGACATTGGCTTGAATTTAAGCTGTAATAAAATTAGAATATGGAAAACAGAAAGAATGTATTAACTGCCATATAACTAAAAGCTATATATTTCACAAGACATTTCAAAAAAGTATGGTCTCCCAAGTTGGCAAGAAGAAATGTATGATAGATGTTGCCTTCTTCTAGAGCTGTCAACACTAATTAACAGAATGAACATTCCTGTGTTTAGTAGATGTCTTTAAATCAGATTATTTGAAAGCAACATATAAAATGCTAATCTAATTTTAGAAATCCATGCACCTAATTTTTTAGAGCAGAGTTGGGGAAAGTGCAGGGTGTACATGCACACACACCTCCAACCAGCATCAAAAAAATGGGAATAGAATTTTTGCCATTGCTGAAGACCTTCTTCATTTTTTAATGCCAGTTTTGAGTTGGTATGACCTATGGTGGTTGCTAGGCATTGAAATGCAGCCCCCAGGCCTGCCAAAGTTGCCCACTCCTGTTTTATAGAGAGATTTTACAATTAACCCTCCACATTTGCGGGTTTGAATTTCACAGATTTAGTTATTTGCGAGTTTCTCCAACCCCTGCCACTCCACCTCAGGTACTTCTTTTCCAGGAGAACTTTCCCTCTTGGTGGCTCCAATCAGGCTGCACAGCCTTTTAAAAATCTGCCTCTGGTCCTCCTCCTCCTCCTCCTCCTCCACCACCACCACCACCACCACCACCAGCTGCTGTCTGCCCAGATAAGGATGGCTTGTAGCCTTATTTCTCAGCAGCACAAAACCCCTCTCCCAATGCCCCCCTCACCCAAGGAAGGAAATGAGCAAGAGAGAGAGGACGTATAGGGCTACCATGCCAACCCATGCCCCCTTCCCTCTTCTTTCCCTGATCTGGTTTGGACCCTGGGTGCCTGTTCTCCCCAGCATGCCTCAGCCCCCTTCCCCCAGACACACACACAATTTTGATATTTGCAATTTTTCCGCTTTTGCAAGAGTCTTGCACTCCTAACCCTAGTGAATGTGGAAGACCAAGTCTTCACAGTTCACAAGTAACCATTCCTTTCTGGTATACATCAGCCTTCTATGGGACTTGAAAACTGTCATTAGCATCCACTGGGCTATTCCCATCCTTTAATCTTTCACAACTAGCCAGTTGAAATCCTGCAGGAAATATTGTACAGCAAACATTATCAGTAGACAGCATACCTGTAAGGATCCAATGGACAAGACTACTGGTATTTATGGAACAATTGCTCTAAGCTGCTCTGAGCCCATGGGATACAGAGAGATGCAAATCAGATCATGTAATTATATTATATGCCAGCAACAAATGTAGACCAATTCTTAAACATATAATATTGTGTCTGTGTATATGTGTCTTCCAATCACCTGTTGACTTATGGCAATCCCATGAATTTCACATGGTTTTCTTAGGCAAGGAATAGTCAAAGGTAGTTTTTCTAGTTCCTTCCTCTGACATACAGCCTACAGCACTTGCTATTCATTGGCAGTCTCTTGTCCAGGTGCTAACCACGGTTGACCCTGCTTAGTTTCTATGATCAGATAGAATTGGATGCCTTTAGGGTATTTAGACCATCACGTATTGGTGATACAGTACAATATAAAATATCAAATCTTTTCTCCTGATTTTATAACACTGTATAATTATGAGTTCTGTAATATTATTTAACATGTAATAGCAATACAGTGTTAAATAATATTACAAAACTCATAATCACACAGTGTTATAAATCAGGAGAAAAGATGAGATATTTTAAGTTATAAAGAGGAAGTATTCCAATTGTCTAAGCACCTTTTTACTTGCTTGCTTGCTTGTTTGTTTTTTAGGCTGTGGCTTCCAGTTGCTGGTCAGTCCTGAAACAAAAAAAGCAAAAAATGAAGGTCAGTTTTCAGTTTCATATTTGTAAAGACAGTGATCATTATCTAGATCTGTAACCTGTGATGAGTACAAGTAGAGATCAGCACAACTATGACTCAACTGTGAGTAAAATATAACGTTATGATAGATTTCAGGAATATGAAAAGAGAGGTATAGGATCCCATGCCATGAAGCAATGAAGCAAATTTGTATGGAGAGGAAGACTGTATGGTGGTTACAGTACAACTGCAATGGGTAGGAACCATTCCCCATCACTTATAAGGAACAGTGAGTTGAATGTCATGGGATCCCACTAGCTAATGTTCCAATCATGAGAAGATTATCCAGGAGTAGCCACTATTTCTCAACATGATAAATTTTCTTCAACTAAAAATAGAAATCGCAGGATATTTGTCATTTAAACATCCACATGTAGCTGTAAGAAACACTTAAATATCATTTTAATTATTTATCAAGGAAAACACAAATATCAAATATTCTTCCACATTCAACTGTATATGGTTCACACACTTAGGTGTGCTCATTTTAAGATGGTTGGAGCAGTTTCAATGTTCAGTTATGTACAGAATTTTAGATATAAAATTTATGTTTACAATTTTATGGAAAAGATTCCAAGATGATAGGAACAATTTATGTAAACAATAAAAAGTGAAAACGGATTATTTTAGTCCATGGTAGAAACCAATTATTGAATCTCTACCTAATATAAACGTGCTGTAAAAAGTCTACTCTTTTTGCCAAGTGACTGCTAAGTTACATAAGTCTACTCAGAAGTAAAGCCCACTGAGTTTGACGGGTGTTACTCCCAACTCAGTCCCTATGGGATTGCAACCTTTATAGCCAAATCCAATGCATGTATACTGAAAAAAAAGTTCTCTAGAGTTCAGTGGGACTTATTCTGGATAAATATATTAATATATTAATTTAAGGCAACAATCGTTTATTGTTAATTCTATCTCCAGGTTCCTGATGGTTTCTTTGCACATTTCTATGCTGTCTGTGAACACATTAGTCCTGTTCTGGCATGGGGCTTCCTGGGTCCTCGAAATTCTCTGTATGAATTTTGCAGCTTCTTCAAGGTATGAAACTTCATTACATTAAGAGTTCTTATTGTATGCAAAAATAAACAAGTAAATCAGTAAAACTAGAAAGAAGTTTTTCTGTAATAAGTTTCAAAAATTACAGATTCCCCCAAATAATTGAATTTGCTGTGCATTTATTTTCACTAGGATCAGGTTCTCTATTTCCTGAAGGACATTTTTGACTTTGAAAAGGTACGGTTTTCAACAATAGACAACCTAACTGAAGACCTTACACAGTTGTTAATTCGGCATACTGAACTTCTCCTGGCGTATCTTGGAACCGAGTCACTAAGACATGTCAGTGGCTGTGTGAGTGCATGTGGAAATACAACAGCCAGTGGTCTTTTGGAAGCAAAAGTACAATAAGTTTCTCTATTCTTAATATGAGCACAATTTTTGCCTTTTTCTCCCTCAAGGAAACCTGCCATTGCTTCTGTTTCTTTCTAGGCAAGTAACTGATATGGTCTCAGGGAGGTGTAAAAATATGGAAATCATTGCTAAAATATTAATCTATATATCTCTAAAGGGCAAACTCAACTATCTCTGGAGCTATGTCCCAATCTTTTTAAAAATAATTAAGTTAAATTTATTTGTAAAAATACTGTACTTTTGCCTCAGATAAATTATTTGTAACTGAAAGTGATACAGAGATATGTGGTATAGTGACTATGTTCATCTCAAAGGTTTACATAGTATGAACTACTCAGTAGAAAGTTTCAAAAGCTCTGCCTGGCCATATGTTTGCCAAATTATGTACCTTTTTTCCCCTCTTCTTTGTCTCAAATAGCATTTGCAGTAAAATTACATGTACAGTGATGAATGATTTAACTTTGTCTTCACATTTTGCATGTGTAAGCTATCATTTATAATGTCGTAGAGTGAGTAAATGCATTTAGCATTTAGAAAACAATGCTATTCTGTAAGGCACTGTTACTATACTGAAGTGCTAATTCATATACTTCTGTGTAAATTACTCTTCATTGATCTTTTATTGTTTGAAATCAGATTCTGGTGAGGCCTTAAACAATAGTTTAAAATCATTTAAAATTGGTTTAATCCCCTCCAACTTTAGAGAGCTTTTAAAACTTTATACTACTTGTGAATAAGCTAGAATGTTGTCTTGTTTGAATGTAACACTGAAAGTCTATTTTTAAGAAGAAAAATGTATGTCAAAAAAGATAATCATGCAACAAGCATAAATATATGTTCCTTTATCATTTTAATTTTTTTGTCTTCTTAAAAAAAAATCCAAGATTTGATTTAGACAGGGACCATGATATTCTAGATATGTTTTTCCTTATGTA
The DNA here is from genome assembly GCA_948472985.1 of Iguana delicatissima. Lineage (NCBI taxonomy): Eukaryota > Metazoa > Chordata > Lepidosauria > Squamata > Iguanidae > Iguana > Iguana delicatissima. The sequence continues at coordinate 134,055 of CAOKZL010001372.1, forward strand.
TGTCATACAATAAGATTCATCCTTGAAAATATTTTTGGAAGTATCACATGTGAATCCTGCAGACTTTCAGAGAAACTGTGTCTTGGATAGCTCTGAGAAATGTGCTTACAACACAGGTTTATCCTACAGTATAACCTGACCAGTCAGAACATTTTGATTGCTGGCTCTAATTGAACAGCTGGTATTGCTATCTGGTGCTGCTCTACATGTTCTTTCATAAAGGTGCCTGTATGACTGTTTTACAAGTGTCTTTTTGGTGGGGTGGTGAAGAAGAGAGGATTGTCAACCAGCCATTGCACAGCAACCTATTAAAACCCATTAGGGAAGCCCTACTGGTCTAACGCTCTCACTGTTAAATCCATGCAGAAGGACTTTTAAAAAAAAAACAAGAGGTACAGTGCTTGAGATCCAGCAGAGTGTAGTAGTGGCTTGAGTGCTGGACTACAGCATTGGGAGATGAGGATTCAAATCCCCACTCATCTACAGAAATCAATTGGGTAACCTTGGGACTCTTAGCCACAGAGAGAGGCAATGACAAGCCCCCTCTGAACAAATCTTACCAAGAAACCCCTGTGATAGCTTCACATAACAACAACATGGGTATCCTCTCTCTCCTTCCACAGTATTCTTATTTTATATTTTTAGATATTTACACACCAGGTTTTTTTCTTCAAAATGTTGTTGCCCATATATTATTTAATCCGCAAAAATACTTACAAGATACTGCTTGTTGATGCTGTGAGAAATAACAATACTCCAAAAACCATGTAGTAAAACCAGTTCAAAAATATCTCTCTTAAAAATGTTTGTATCAGGCAGCTTCAAAATTTTTGTGCTGCTGTAGGGAGAGCATACATTTTAAGGTGATATGCTGCTATGGAATTTTCCTTGTTTTATATTGTGAGCTATAAAAGAAGACAACAATCTTTAAAGTTTTTTTTTTTATGATATGGCAAAGTGAACATTGAGAAATGTAACTGTAGTCTACTATGAATTTTAGGTCTCTTTCACATCACACTATTATAGCACTTTGATCCCATTTTAACTACCATGGCTCCATTCCACACAATGCTAAATACCTCAAAAGGCTACAGATCCCAGGATTAAATTGGTATCAAAGTGCAATAAGTTGCAAATCTTGGTTAAAAAGCAGTGTAAGGAAACATGGTACTGTAGCCAGGGGAAACATCTAAAATTTGAGTAGAAGGCTTTTGTAATGAAGCAAATTTTTGATGCTTTTCATCTGCCATGTACTAATGTTGTGTATGGTGCTGGTTTTTTTAATGACATAATTATCACCCAGTCAACCTGATGTCAATACCAGGAAAGATCCTAGAGCAGATCATTAAACAGTCAGTTTGTAATTACTTAGAAAGCAATGCCATAATCGCTAAAAGTCAACATGGGTTTCTTAAAAACAAGTCATGCCAGACTAATCTTATCTCTTATTATGACAGAGTTACAAGTTTGGTAGATGAAGGGAAAGTTGTGGACATAGCATATCTTGATCTCAGTAAGGCCTTTGACAGTAAGGCCTTTAAAATGCGGGCTGGACACTGCTACTGTTAGGTGGATTTGTAATTGGTTGACTGACTGAACTCAAAGGGTGCTTACCATTGGCTTCTCTTCTTCTGGAGAGAAGTGACTAGTGGGGTGCCACAGAGTTCTGTCCTGGGCCTAGTGTTATTCAACATCTTCATCAATGACTTGGATGAAGGAATAGAAAGCATGTTGATCAAATTTGCAGATGACACCAAATTGGGAGGGGTTGCAAATACACCAGAGGACAGGATCAAAATTCAAAATGACCTTGACAGGTTGGATTGCTGGGTCAAAGCTAACAAAATGAATTTCAACAGAGAGAAATGTAAGGTGCTACACTTAAGCAGAAAAAATGGAATGCACAAATATAGGATGGGGGACATGTGGCTGGATAACTGTACATGTGAAAGGGATCTAGGAGTCTTGATGGACCACAAGCTGAATATAAGTCCGCAGTGTGATGTGGCAGTCAAGAAAGCCAACACAATTCTTGGTTGCATCAATAGGAGTATGGTGTCTAGATCAAGGGAGGTAACTTTTGTAGCAAAACAGTTTTACACTCAGTTACCTCACAGTTCCATCCTCCAAACTGTGGACCTACTCTATTCTGCTTTGGCTAGACTTCATCTGGAATACTGTGTCCAGTTCTGGGCACAAGCTGGAGCATGTCCAAAGGAAGGGGACCAAAATGGTGAAGGGTCTGGAAGCCATGCCCTATGAGGAGCATCTTAGGGAGCTGGATTTGTTTAGTCTGCAGAAGAGAAGGTTAAGAGGGGACATGATAGCCATGTTTAAATATTTCAAGAGATGTCATGTCAAGGAGGGAGCGGGCTTGTTTTCCGCTGCTCCAGAGACTAGGACAAGGGGCAATGGATTTAAGCTGCAGGAAAGGAGATTCCACCTAAAGCTCAGGAAGAACTTCCTGATGGTCAGAGCTTCTGGCAGTGGAATATGCTGCCTTGGAGTGCTTTGATGTGGGTTCCTGCATGGCAGGGGGTTGGATTGGGTGGCCCCTGTGGTCTCTTCCAATTCTATCATTCTCTGAGTCACTAATTTTGACATTCTTCAAATTGAGTTTAGTCTTTGTTATAGGAAGCTTGGAATATATTGTAGAACTGATGCAGTTTCATTAGCTACTGAAAGAGATTCAGACACATACATATGGAAGAAGGGACACTGATGAGACAGCTACATGTCCTGGTCATCAGGAAACACTACCCTATAAGAATTGTTTTGATGAAAGCATCGTGTATCCAGTCTCATGTCACATAAAATAAAGGGGTTCATTAATTCTGATAGATACTGAATTTAATAACCAAATACATTACTCCCATAAGAATTATTTAGGTGTGTTCAGCCTAATTAAGTCTGTTGTGGGGAGGGACTGACCTGAAAATTTTGAAATATGAAATTGTACAGAAAATTATGTTCTTAACCATCTGGAAACATTATCATGAACTTTTGTAGCAAAACAGTTTTACACTCAATTACCTCACAGTTCCATCTCCAAACCGTGGACCTACAGAAAAGCATGTTTAACATTACGTCTGGATCCACCTCTCTGAACCTCTGTTTTGTCTGGATTCACCTTCAGTGTTAGTTGCTGGAGTCATAACTGAATTGTGCCTGGTAGACACTTTGGACTAAATACAAGGTGCTGATCTTGAACTTTTAAAGCCTGAAATGACCACACTTCAAACAACTTGAAACAGTAATTGTGCCAATACAGTCCTCCATAGCTGCAGATATCTCTAGATGGATCCCTGCTCCAGGTACTTTGCTTGGTTACCCTTGGGATTGATACATACTAGTAGTAGGTTTTTTTCAGAATCTATACCACTCTCTCTGTAATTTCTGCAATCAGCTTTATTTACAGAAATATACAACTTCCTTTGGCTTTTCCACGTTCAGCCTGGAACTGAAATTGATTTAATTGTCATTGTTACCACCTGATGTACACAAGATTCTCAGAACTGTGAAGGTACAAAATAGTTTTATTAGAAAAGTTAAATAAGTGAAAACAAATTGGTATTTGTTGGTTGCATGTGTATCCATGCCCCTTGAGTCAATATTTAGTAGAAGTGCTTCCTACAGCAATTACATCTGCAACTTATCCTAGGCATGTCTCTGTCAGCATTCTAAATCTAGCTCCTGCAGTTTTTGTTCATTCTTGGCAAAATTGCTGCAGCTCTGCCAGGTTGGATGGGGACTGTTGGTGAACCTTCAAGCCACAGATTTTCAATCAGACTGATTTTCCCCCAGTCAACACTCCTAAACATAGGTGGTACCATACCTCCACCCAAGTTACCATATGTTACAAGAATGTGTTCTAATCTTTACTATAGTGAGTGCAAGCATATCAAACCTTACTTTCTCATGTGGTGGACTTGCTCTGAATTCAGAGCATGCCAGAATTAGGTTCTAGAGGAAACAGAATCCAACATAGAAAGGTCTGTCACACTTGCTGCAGAATTCCCTTTGCTCATCGTTAGTTTACCCAGTAAGGATCTTTATCACTGACATGATTATCTTACTTCCACTAACAACTTAATTTGAAGAGACCATAGGCTAGGATTGTTGTTGTGTGTCTTCACATCGTTTCCGACTTACGGTGATCGTAAGACAAACCTGTCGTGGGCTTTTCTGGGATTGAGAGTGTATGAACACCCAAGGTTACCCAGTAGGCTTCCATGTCTGAGCAGGGAATTGAACCCTAATCTCTAGTTTAATCCTGGTACAGATGAATGTGAGGTATTGCACTGGCTGAAAAAGCAAATGTGAGAGGCAGACAGGACAACATCATATAAATTAAATTAAATAAAGCTAATCAGCTTGGGGGAGAGAAAAGAGAAAAGGAGGATGGACATTGCAAGACATCAAAAAAAAATTTGTGGAAATTGAGGCAACCTGGAAGAAAAGTAGATGGCTAGGGAAAGGAAAGGCTGCCACTGAGCCAGAGCACATATTTAAAACCCTGTTTCTTTACTCATTCCCACCCTTTAAATCTGAAGTTTACTGAGTATTTCTGTTAAGGAGAACTATAGAATGTATAGTGGTATCGGGCTTTAGTATGGTTGAGAGCTGCAATATGTGTAAGGAGCTTTCTTTCCATTTTATAGAGAGATAGTAACAAGTTGGCAATACTGCTACAGTTTAGCTGCGTCCTAGGGGTTATTGTTACAGTCACTATTTCATTTGTATTTGGCCTGCACATATAGTACCTGGGCAAATATTTAATATTTTAGATCACTTTGAGAATTGTGGGAAAGAGATTACAGATCACTGAATGAATGAACAAATGAATTAGTTATTATGTGTGGGTTTGTGCTCCACTAAAACCATTTACCATCCCTTGCTGTTTGAAAGAAAGAAAGAAAGAAAGAAAGAAAGAAAGAAAGAAGATAATCTAACCCATTCTATATCCAGACAGAAGTAATAAAAATACATAAATACATACATACATACCACATCCTTAGATCCAGCACTGGTATGGTGGTTTGACGGTTGGACTAGGACTCTGGGAAACCAAGGTTCAAATTGCCTCTTAGCCATGGAAACCCACTGGGTGAGTCTGGGTAGGTCACAGACTCTCAACCTGGAACGGAAGGAAATACAAACCCTCGTGAACAAGTCTTGCCAAGAAAACTCCATGAAAAGTTTTCCTCATGGTTGCCATAAGTCAGAAATGATTTGAAGGCGCATGATACATAACCACACCCTATTTAATAAGAGCTCACGACAGGCACTAAAATTATCTGTACTGATAGGTATTCCTCACTCTAAATCAGAACTAGAAGTAACTTGTCTTGGATGTTTAAACAATGTTACCTCAAAGGTAGAGCCATTTATAAGTATGGAAGTTCTGATGTTAATAATGGTCTGACCCACTATTCTAAACCCTAGCAAAGTATTGAGAACACATAAGTAGTTTCATAGATCTGATAGTGACTGGACTTATGTTGCTACAATTATCTGGTAAGTTACTATTATTAGTTGCTTGTTCTCCATGACTTTAGTGCTATAAAAAAGCTACCAGGGTCTTAGTCTCCTAAACTGTTACTCTAATATACAAAAGTAAGCTGCTCAGGGGTCGGGCGCTGTCCTAAAGAAGAGCTGCCAACAACTGAACCAGAAGCATTTTTGTACTTGGAAGAACAGGACAATTTTAAGTAAGTATGGTTTTATAAAATGACTAAATAATGGGAGGATGGGTACATTTTCGACTGAAGCTGTTGTTTAAAAATGAGGCACTAGTGCTGGAAACGGTTTCACTGTAGTTGTTGGAGGTGGCAGTGATTTTGTATTTGGCGTTTGTACATATTTGGGTCTATATGGCGACTGCTAGATTGCCTAACACTGCCTAGTGCCCTTCAGCAGATATGAACTCCGGCAGTCATCATTCCTTGCTAGCATAACGAATAGTCATGACGGCTGGAGATGATGGGAGCTACATACTCATGGATTTGCTGAGGCTCAGCCCGGGAGAAAAGCTAACATGGCTCGTGAGGACACACTCCACACAGCAATAATATAAACCAGACCCCTTCTTGCCCCCGGTCTGGAAGCGGAGTCTGGTCTCCAAAGAAGGCCCCCTCCTTCGTGTTGGAACGCATTCAGTGGCGAAGGGAAAGCACTCTGCACCTGCTCAAGGACACTTTTGCAGACCAAACGTGCGCTGGCCTGGTTGAAAGGCAGCGGGGATGGTTGAGGCAAACCATTCTGGTCTCTTCCCCCCACCGCATCGCTGTTCCCGGGTAAACTAGTGCCCCATGCGAACTCGCAAAGGGGGGGATTGTAACGTGCCCCAGCCCCGGGATATTTATAGCCTAACGGCGCTTCCAGCCCAAAATAACCCGGCTGGGCCAGAGGGAGGCCCCATGCGGCGCGGCGAAGGCGCTGAGGAGGGGGCGGCGAGGAGGGGGCGGCCGCTGCGCCAAGGGTGTGCGTGTGCGTGTGCGTGTGTGTGTGTGTGTGCGCGCCGGGACAGCTGCGGCCGGGGCTCGCTTGGAATGCGGGAGCGGGCTGCGCACCGGGACTTTTATGGAAACTTGCAGAGGCCGGCGCCGGAGCGGCAGCCAAGGGGCGCGCATCAGCAGCCACGGTAGCAGCGGCCGCGGAGACGCTCTCCAGCCTCTCTCACGCCCACCCAGCCGCTGGGATTAACCGGAGGCGACGAGCGAGGCGCACGGGGGCCCTCAGGTAACGGAGGCTGCGGGGCTGCGGGGGACATAAAGGTCGGCCGGAGGCGAGCGCTTGGCGGGCGGTGAGGCGAGGGCGCCAAGGGGAAACGGCAGGGGCGGGAGTGGGGGTGCGGGTGGGGGTGGAGAGACACATTGAAGCCGTGTCTCCTGAGGGAAAGCCCCCGCTTCCAAAGTAGAGACCCTATGAGGTCTTCGTTTTGTCTTCTGACCGATTCCCGTTTGCTTTTTCCCTTGTTCAGTGAGGTCTCTGGTTGTGTCACTTCCCTCGCCTCACTTGCATTATGTTCAGCTATTAGGTATTTGTATGACAGAACACCCACACACACACACACACATAGTCGTTACAGGGCTTTTTTTTTTTTTTGTAGCTGGTATATTGCCTGCCCCGCGCCAAGTTCGCGCGTCTGCTTAGTGTCTCCCCTCAGGAAGGCAGCCGCTTCGTATCTGCAAATCTTTCCCGTCCCCTTCCCTGGCGGTGGAGCTTCAGTGAGTTATTCTTTCCTTCCGAAGCGCAACAGGCGGAGATTTTCCCAACTGTACGGTTTTATGTCGGAGATAACTCTATACTTCAAGTATTTTCGAAGGACAGAATTGCAACTTCTACATTTGGGGCGGGAGGGGGACGACGGCGAGGGGAGAAAAATTTAGATAGGGCCAAGCTATTGTGTAATGGAGGAAGTGCCGTGAAGAAACTGTTCCTTGAGCGTGTGACATCTTGAACGGGGTAATGACCAGATGTCCTTCATTTCAAAAGAGGGCCCCCTTTTTCTGAAACCACTCGGCTTCAACATATTTTAACACTCCAAAACAGCACAAAAGGTTGCCCTCCCTCCGTGCCGTTTCGTCTCCCACTTTTTATTTTAGCAGACTTGAAATTAAATTCACTTCTCTAGTGTGGGTAAATCAGGACAAGAGGTAGAGGAGTTTAACTAAGTCTTGAAGAGAACAGCTTGGATTATGGTGCTGCTTCCCAGAGGTCAGTGTGAAGGGAACCTTTTACCGAAAGGTGTAGGACTGATCAGTGGCTAAGGAGATGACAACTGGAACTAAGGTGCTGAGCTAATATTAGATCCAAAGTTGTGGTGCTTGATGGTGTCACCAGATGAGTGGGTGGGTGATCTCTAAACCCTTGCTCTCGTCATTTGCTTATCTTGTGGAAGTCACTGTGCCCTTGCTAAACCTAGAAGAGTGTTATGGGTGACATCGATGATTAATAATAATGATGATGATGATGATGATGATGATGATTTTTTTTAACTTCTCTTCCCCCCTAAAAAAATTCCTCTACGTGTGTTTAGCTGACCCCTTGTACCCACTGTATAAGTTTAATTCACTGTATAGCATCGCTCAGGAGAAGATAGTTTAACAAAAAGTAAAGGCAAGAAAGAATTTTGTCAGTGAAGCAGAAGGTGGCAATGACATTTTGCAATGTACAAGCAAAACTGAAAACCTAACCTAGAAAACTTGGGGCTCATGTTTAAGAAGTATTAGAATGTGTCAGAGATGTAAATATGTATAAAAATATCAGCAGACTTGTGAAATGTTTTATATTTAAAACAGTGGAGTCCTACAAGGAGAGAAAGATAAGATATAAAATAAATATTTTACTATATTTTACACAGACAACGGCTACATGGAATGTGATAAAATGAGTGAAATCCATGAAGGAGTATTCAGAAATAAAACATTAAATATGAAGCCATACATAAAATAAAAAGACTGCTGTTAGACTGTAAACCATACTACTATAATTTGTGTGTGTGCAAATGAGAGAGAGAGAGAGAGAGACCACGTTAGAAAGGAGTGGAATGTGTTCATTTGTATTAATAAGGGCATGCTATTCTGATCATGCTATTCTGAGATGCCTTTACTTAAATTTTAAAACATATTTTATATCAGCTTCGTTGTTGACAGTGAAAGGGTGTATTTTATGTTGTGTCAAGGCACTTTTCATCATACCTTATAATAAATTAATGTAACTATTGTGCATTTTATTTTACCACATAGCTGCTGTATTTTGCTCAGTTTAAAATGATTTTAAGTATAAAGCTTCTCACAGCTATACTAGTACATATGGATGTATAAGTATACATATATATTTTTTAAAAAACTCAGTAGTGGGTAAGACATTAACATGCAAACTTTTCATTCAGACCATACAAAGAAGTACTTAAGCAAGCCACTAGTTCAAACCACTAGACTTAAAGCCGTAGCTGTCTGTGATATTAAAATTTACCTTGGTCTACCAGCTACCTCCTTTTCTGGATGGGGATAACCTAATCACAGTAATCCATGTACTGGGATTCTTCTAGGTTAGATTACTGTAAATGTGCTCTGTTTGGGCCTGCCCTTGAGAAGCTGCAGCTAGTACAAAACCCAACAGCTAGAATCGTTGACAAGAATGTTACACAGAACCATGGAATGCTGATCTTAAAGGAGCTTTGCCAGGTGCCAGTATGCTCCCAGTTTGAATTCAAGGTGCTAGAGAGTCAGTGTGGCATAGTGGTTTGACTGTTGGACTGTAACCTTGAAAAGCAGGATTTGATTCCCACCTTGGCCATGAAAACCCACTGGGTGAACCTTGGGTGCATCATATGCTCTCAGCCCCAGAAAACCCAGTGATAGGCTCGCCTTAGGGTTGCCATAAGTCAGAAATGACTTGAAGGCACACAACAACAGTGATCATATTCAAAGACCTAACCAGTTTTAGAACTCAATGCTTGAGGGAGTGTCTCTCCTTATATATATCTGCATAGGACTGAGGTCTGGAGAAGGGACTTTCCTCTGTGTCCCACCAGTGAGACTATAAACCATGGGAGGATGTGGGAGAGAGTGTTTTGTCCTGTGACTTACAAGTTGTGGAATAACCTCCCCTTAGGAGCCCACTTGGTACCAACACTGGAGTCATTCTCATGCCAAATAAAATCATGGCTTCTTATTAAAGGTTCTGGGGCCTAACTGATTTTACCCAAATCTGTGTGTGTCTTATGGGCTTCAATTTTTTAAAACTGTTTTAACCAATTTTAACTGCTTTAATTGTTTTCACTTGTCAAATTATTCATTTTTTAAAGTCTCTTCACATTATTTTTTCATGTTTTATATTGTTTGAATTGTTTGAATTGTTTAAACTGATTTTATTCCTTGAGATCCTATAACACAGAGTGAGGTAAAAATTTAATAAAATGAAATAAAAATGCTGGCTTACCTTAATTGTACTATTGTATAAGTTACTAAGAGAATTCATAGGGAGTATTGTGAAAACTGAAAAGTGCTATATCAAAACCTCAGTAATGTTGTTGTTAGTAATTATTCACTTGAATTTTATATTCTGGATGCTAATTTATTTACCTCAGAGACAAGATGTTGTTGAACTACAGCTCTCAGCAGTCATCACCATTGGCTAAACTATGTTAGCTTATGGGAATTGCAGTTCAACAACATCTGGAGAAGTACTAAAATTTCCATTTAGGTTTAGACCCTAAATGATTTTCCAAGATTTTAAGTAGCACAGGGAGTGTAAATGTATTCGCTGCAGAATTTCATCCTTAACAAATGAAATGGAGACAGGGATACAGAGCATGCTCATCATCAGTCACTACTTGTCTCGCCTGTTGATTGTATCCTAGAGCAGAAAACCCAAAGAAAGCCAAGGACTTCCTGATGTCCAGGTTTTCCATTTGTTTCTTGTTTAGAGCGGCCTTTTTCAGTTTTTTTTACCCTGGAGGAACCCTTGAAATCATTTTCAAGTTCCGCTGAATCCCTGCATAAAAAATATTGTATCTACAGCCTTAAAAAGCGTTCTCCCCCCAACAGTCATAGTTTTTTGTAGAACCACTCACAACCTCCAGGTGGAGAAACCTTGGTTTGGAACTTTTCCCATACTGTCTGTCCCATGGTGTAAGCTCACTGGTTCCTGACAGACCGGCTTTCTCTGTTTGTTTCTAATGTTATTTGCTTTTAGTTTCACAAGTATTTTATGTACATCTGGGTGCTTAAGGCACTTCAGAAGTATGCCTTATTTATGGATGGCCCACTCCATTTTGATTTCATTATTAGGTTAGATATTTGTTGATTTTATTATTAGATTAGATATTTGAGGTTTCCCCAGGCATGTGGATAGCTCCTCTGCTTCTCAATCTCCCACTGTCTCTGATATTGTGAGCACTCAGAACCCAGTTGCCATTAGAGGAATGGAGTACTATGGCACACAGCTGTAGTCTTTGCCATGAGTGAGAGTGCAAACCAACCAACTTAGCTCCCTCTATGTCAGTGGTTCTCAACCTGTGGGTCCCCAGATGTTCGTGGACTTCAGCTCCCAGAAGCCCTGAGCATTGACCATAGTGGCTGGGGCTTCTGGGAGCTGAGGTCCACAAACATCTGGGGACCCACAGGTTGAGAACCACTGCTCTATGTTATTCTGCTGTACCACCAGGAAATGAACATCTTTTGTTCTTCTTGGCGTTCTCCTGTAACATGGCCTTTTTTCCTTTGGAACTCTGATGTTCCCTGTGCATATCTTTACTGACTTAGTCAACTTGCTGTATTAGGTACAAACAGAAGTTCAGCATGCAGTCAAAATCAGTTCATCAAACCAAGGTTAAACTATTGATAAATTCAAACTGTCAGCTGATGAAAATAAAATGTACAGGACATATCCATCTGAATCACAGATGAGGAGATACTTGGCCCTTCGGATGTTGTGAACTACTGCCCCCAACAGCTATAGCCAGCATAGCCAGTGCTTAAGAATGATGGGCATTGCAGTACAACAAAGTCTGAAGAGCCACACGTTTTCCACCCAATCTTAATTTTATCTAGCTTCATCAGTATTCTACACTGTCTACTTAGTAACAAATCTGTAACTAAGTAACATCTCATGGCCCACCATAAGAGCCAGCAGCTGCATCAGGTGAAGGAAGTCTGTTCAGCTGCTGATGGCAGCACAAGGAGGAGGATAGTTCTAGCCTCCTACCCCCACTGAGTGAGAATGTGATAAGAAATTGTGACAGGGGTCTTACTATTGATTGTCACTGAATGCTTTCACTTAGTGCAGCTGCTGGCTCTTAAGGTGGACCAAGGAGGATTTACTATTGTGGCAATAGTGTCACGATCATGATTATGCAGTCTCTCTGAATACAGAGCAGTTACAAATCTGTAACTCCAGGATATGAATCAGTAATTTCAATCCAGAATGCTAGCCATTTCCCCCCTTTTTAGACCAAATCATAGGAGTAAAGTATCTTTATATAGCTCATTTTTGTTCTTTGGCCACATGGTCTTAGTCCTGGCACCCTTCTTTTGACTTCTAGCCGTTGGACTCCCTGACAGCTTGACAGGTTCATGAGGAGTGGGCAACACATGGCCTATATGGACTATATACAGCCCCATCTATTTTTCAGCACTATTCCAGGGTCCCGTGCCATTAAAATTTTTATAAATCTTCCTTGGTATTTTCACTTTAACAATGTCATTTAAAATGGCATATAAGACACACTTTTTTCTCTGAAAAATAACATTTAAAAATGGGGCATGTCTTATATACTGGTATGTCTTATATGCCAGCAAATACCAACCCCTTTCCTATGCATTTTGCCACTGTACAAATTCTCAGTGCCAAGGCAAAATGCATAGGAAAGGGAAGGAGAGCTCTAGGAGGCTAAAGGAGTGCTCCCGTGAGGCTTCCCCCAGCCATCCCTCCCTTCTATTTTGCCTCAGCATGAGTTCTCCCCGCTGGGGCAAAATGCATTGGAAAGGGAGGGGAAAGGAACCCTCACGTGAGGCTTCCCACACCTCACTTTCCCTTCCATTTGCATGGGAAGGGAAAGGATGTAGGTCTTTCTTTTGCCCTTCTGGAGCTCCCTTCTTTCCCTTCTCCTGCAAAATGGGAAAGGAAGGCGGCTGGGGGAAGCCATGCTATTTTTTAAAAAAACTAATTCTCCCCCCAAAAAACATTTAAACATTTTTAAAAGTATTTACAAATCTTATATGTTGGTGCATCTTATATGCTGGCAAATGCGGTACTTCCTGAGCATCTTGTTTACAAATAGATTCATGCTTCCAGGAGGTTTCTGAGAATACATGTCTAAATGTAAAAAAGAAATATAACTGTTAAAAGAAAAATGGCACTTTGAATGTGGAAATACGTTGTTGCTGTTTGCTGCCGTGACAAAACTGGTGCAACACAACATATCCTCCACATGTTCTAAACAATGACATGAATCCCCATTACACGTAGGTTGCCTGCCTCTCCTAGACAACTCTGTTTCCCAGTTCTAAGATACTCAGGAAAGCAATAAGTAGACTTTTGGTTCCCATTTGACATTATTATTGTTGCCATTATGTTTCAATTTGAAATATTTCCATTGTGGCTTTTAAGGATATTTTGAACCACTGGGCCAAGAGCTGTGAATAAACTTCAAATAACCACATTTCTGAAGATAAAACAACCACTTTAGGATTAAAAGCATTATTTATTTTTATTTGGAATATTTCTATACTACCATTCCAAGGTGTTTCCCAAGATGTCCCACCAGTGGGAGCAACACATTATGGTAAAAAGAGTCTTGTCTGCTGTGGCTCCCTTGTTTTGGATGCTGTCACTTTGGAAGCCCAAATATTGTGACAATGCTGGCTTCATTTCAGAGTCAAGTGCGAACTTAATTTTTCAGGGCCCCTTGGCCTTAGCTTGATCTTACCCACTAGGTTGTGCATTTTTGTAATTTTTTATTATCCTGTTGAATTGTTTTAAACTGTTATCTAATTCTTTAAAGTCATTTAATTGTGTCCTTCTTTAACATCTCTAAGTATAGGACATGATATACATACATTTAATGAACAAATAAATAATAAAAGTAAAAAAACCAGTAAGGATAAATACAAAATAGTTTTATTAGTGCGCACTTGTGATAATTGATTTACTTCTTTTAAAAAATTCAGTTTTTATAATAAATTTCTTTAGAAATTCACTAGAAATTAGCATCTTTTAGAATAGCAGTTAAGAAAATAGCTGATATTTAGAGACAGATACAAGAAAAGAAATCTATTGGTGTTTTGTTAATAGGGAGCAGCTTACTTCATTGAAGTTGTATGTGGATTTCACCAGTACTGCTTTCCTATACTTAGTTTTCACTAACTTTAAAATGTTATGCCATCTACAGGCACCTGTATCATTCTTCCCATGTAGCTGTATAGGTAGGCAATATGAATAAGCTTTGGCTGAACACGCAAACACTTCCCTCTTCCATATAGGGAGGTCTTTCTTCAACCTCAGTTCAAACCATCAATTTAACTACTAACAATAGTTTCCTAGATTTGACAAATCAAGAAATATAATTAATAAAATTTATGTGTGGGTAAAGAATCAGGAAATGAAATTTGTGAAATATGGTTAATGAGAGGTTTGTTCACACCTTTAAAAGCATATTTTATTAAGTTTATTAAGCTAAGATTGTCCAAACATAGCTCTTGGAAGAGTGATTATAAATCTTTTGGTATGAGGTGCAGTTTGTCTCTAATGTCAGGGTTCAAAGGCTGTGATGTATGAGGGGAATTTAAGCTGCGGTCCTATGCACCATTAGCTGATGGTTAGTTCCATTGAACCAGAGACTCTTACTTCTAAGTAGACATGGACGTGATTGTACTGCTTGGTTTGGTTTTGTTGAACAATAGTGATCCCATACCAGATGCCAAATTCCTTTGAAAACTGGAGTTAAAAAATCAGTTTTTGATTGTGACATGGAGACTGCTAAAAGAAGAATGTTGTTTTGAAACAGTTCTGTTGGCAAGTTTCTTTTATGAACCTAAGCATCTCTTTGGATGCTGGCATAAAAACTGTGTTTTAATGGACTTTTCAGGGCAGAACTTCAGTGATGTTTCCAAACATGTTTTAAAGTGACCACAAATGGAATTTTGTCTGTTTTAAAGAAAAGAAAGAAAGTTACATAACTTCTTCAGTATCTTGGCTTACATTGTTCCAAATACCTAGTTTCCAGCTGCTGAAGCCAATAGTGGTAGATGTTAATTAATTCACCATTTGTGAGGGTCTGATGAAATGAAACTTCACTTTTGAATATTTGTGAATAGCCTGGGGAAGCTAAGATGGTGTGGCATATTTTCATTCATTTAATAAGCAAGAAAGTTGCCTTTGTTGTTCTGTGTTGCGGTTTTGCTGGTAGTAGTTGATATATACTTTCTCTGTTGTACAGATTCTTCTTAACGATCACATAGTACAACATCACTCTTTGTAAAATGGTGATGTAAAATGGGATGCTAAGGTGGTACATGTATGATAGTTTCCTCATATGAATGTGGAAAAAGTAATCTAGCTAACAAGATCAAGGAAGAAGTCTTGGAACAATATTCACCTTTTTCTAATTTACGTGCTGCAAGCTTGTAGTGAAATGGAAATTGGCAGCTATTCACCAGAACATGCTGTTATGGCGGGAGGGAGAGAAAGGTGGGGTATAAATATCACTAGAAATGTAATGTCTGGACAGCTGCTACAGCCTTAACAAATGCATTTTTTCCCTCAAAGAGGAATGTAAGGATAATGGTAAAGTTTAGCTCTATACTCTTTGAGAGGTTTATTGAAAGACCACATGGAACTTGTATAAAGAGCTCAAAAAACTCCAAAGAAGCAACCATGGAACCGCTTGAATAAAATAGGTGAGGGAGTGGTGGAAAAATAGTTTCTTCCTGCTTGTGGATATAAATTCCATTTTATATGGTATCTATAATAAAAAAATTGTATGCATAAATTTCAGTCCTTCTGAAATTTAACGTGAATACTAGAGATGAGGTTAGGGTTAAGAGTGTGCCCTTAGGATTATTTTTTAAAAATTAATTAATTTTTAAAATTATGAGCTGTCTGTAGTGCCATCTGTAGTCACTAGGTGGCAGACTTTCTAACTATACTGCCAGAGAGAAGTTTGCAGTCAGACCTGGGATTCCCATTCATCTAATTCATCTATATGCATCTCCATGTATTGGTCTTCTCTGCAGGACCCATACATTATTTTAAAAATGGAGATGAGATGTCCTGCTGCCTGGAAAAAGAGAGAGATCAGAACAGAAGGCTAGTCAGCCAGCAGTGTGAGAAAGAGACAATTTTGAGGGAGGAAACAGAACAAGAAAGAACAATGGCATACAATAATGGACTGAGGGTTTTTAGTCCTTATTAAACTGGGTAGTTCTATTATGTAAAATGAAAAAAGTACATATGGACTAACAAAATTACTGCTAGGTGAGCATCATCACGGTCCCTTCTTTCTGGTGCCTTTCTCCTTTCTATCTTTGTCTAGTAAGGGGTGAACAGAGTGTTTATTCTGTAATGCCTTTTCCCATCAGCTTCATATGCTAAAATACATCAGCCCTGTTTATGGTCTGAAGATAATATCTGTCCACCAAGTCTTGCTATAGAACCATAGAATCATAGAATTGGAAGAGACCACAAAGGCCATTGAGTCCAACCCCTGTAATTCAGGCGTACATCATCAAAGAATTCCCAACAGATGGCCATCCAGGCTCTGTTTAAAAAACCTCCAAAGGAGACTCCATCACAATCTGAGGCAGCGCATTCCACTGTCAAATTGCTCTTACCATCAAGAGGTTCTTCCTGATTTTTATATGGAATCTTTTTTCTGAAGTTTGAAGCCACTGCTCTGTGTCCTAGTCTCTGGAGCAGCAGAAGACAGACTTGCTGCATCCTCCATATGACATCCTTTCAAATATTTAAATATAGCTGTCATCATGTCGCCTCTTAACCTTAACCTTCTCTTCTTCAGGCTAAGCATACCCAGCTCCCTCAGCCTCTCTTCATATTGCATGGTTTCCAGGCCTTCGACATTTTGGTCACTCTCCTTTGCACATGTTCCAGCTTGTCAACATCCTTCCTGAATTGTGGTGCCCAGAACTGGACACAGTATTCAGGTGGGGTCTGACCAAAGCAGAACTTCCCTTGATTTAGACTCTATAGTCCTGTTGATGCAACCCAGAATCACACTGGCTTTGTTACCTGTCGCATCACACCGCTGACCCATGTTCAGCTTGTGGTCTACTAAGACTCCTAGATCGTTTTCACGTGTACTGTAGTCAAGCCAGGCATCACCCATCTTATATCTGTGCATTTTATTTTTTTCTGCCCAGGATATAGATAGCATTTCTTCCTGTTCTTTTGATCCAGAACATTCTTCCCCACCTTTTTCTAAAAGACTTCTCCCCAGGATGGTGCTGGTATGGTCTAGCATTACTGTGGAGTGTGCACAAAGTACTCCTGTGTGGTGAAAGGCTACAAGGTTGCTATTGTACTGGAACTATCTGAGTTCTGCATAGAGAACATATGCCATATTATAATTTTCTTATTCAATATCCTGGACCAATAAGTGGGTAGAATTTATTTTGTTTTCAAGTGAATAGAGTTTCTTAACATGGATCATTTTTCCTGGATTAAAACAAAACTTAATTATAGGAGTTAGGAACAAACTTATAAATGGCTTAAAATTACATGATGAAACTGGTACTAAATCTACTATATAAAAGTCAAAGTTTGTGAACGATCTTGTCTGTTTGTCTGCGTCAGGCAGGCTCAGACCTCATATGATTGGCTCTGTGAGGTGAGAAGACTTCATATGATTGGCTGACTGTGAGGTTTCTATGGAATCCTGGGGTTGGCAGTTCAGGGAGGGGCCTTTACCATTTTCAGCCAGAGAGCTCTGAATAGGCTGATGGCTATGGAGATGAGGCCTAGTAGAAAGGAGGAGGGCAGTGTATTCCCTCAGGAGTGCAACCTCTGTATGTTAATAACTCTGAATACAGATTGGATTGGGAAATATGGGGGGAAATTACAGGTACTGGACAAAGTTTAGGGAATTAGAGACACAGGATCTCAAATCTGTGTATTTCAACTGCATCTAATTCCAAAAGTAAGGTAAGGTAAGGTAATTCCTAAGGTATTTCTAACAAGTATTACCTATGAGAAAATAAAATCCCAGGCAATGCTGGGTAAATACAGCAGTAGTAAATATTTTTATATTATTCTAATATGTCTATGTTAGCATGGACGATGGGGTACCAGTTTGGATACAGGATGGGACTCCGGTAATTTTAAGATGGATTGGGCGCCAGGGTGACATACCATAAAACTCAATGAAACTGGACAAGGATACCTGTCTTCCTTTATATTTTGGCTTCAGATTTTCAGCCACAGCTGTTCCCTCCTACCAAAACTCTTGGCTTTACAGTGAAGGACATGGAGAGGGGCATAGAAAAGTGCCAAGCTCTGTTCTTGTTGCTGGCACTTCCGTGCTCATTCCCCTCAGACTTGACAAGGTAGGCAAGACCCATGTTAGGAAAGAATGGCTGTGACTTAAAACCTGGGCTGAAAGCTAAGGGAAAACTGCTACTTTCATCCCGCTTCATGGAGTTTCATGATATCTTGTCCTGCTTCTCCATCTGTTTGGGCTTAGTTTTACAAGAGGCTTGTCCTGTGTATAACCTGGCAACCCTAATCAAGGGGTTGAGAACATCCTCTTCTTCATTACACAACATACATACACAGTGTTTTATTTTTACATCTAAACCATCGTTTCAAATTGCTCAGTGTCTTTTGAAATCCTCACTGGTTTATTTTGTTAAAAGTGCATGGATAATGTATCTTTTAAATTTTGCAGGTAAACCTTTTAGATTTTTGTTTTTGGATAGTAGGGATGGAAAGAATATTCACTATTATTTGTTTTCTAGCTGAAAAATTGATTTCATGACACTTGGGAAACCCAATCTGGAACTTTTTTTTCCCAGTTTTCTCCTAGTATTCGCACATCCCGATATCTGGGAAATTATTTGGTGTGGAAATACATCTGGGTTTTTTGTGTGTGAATATTATGTTTTGTAATGTAAAAATAGTGTGTGTTTGTGTGTGCGCGCACATGCATACATGTACAAAATTTCTAGTTTTTGTGCAAAGCCCAGCATGTTGTACACACACACACACACACACACACATGCACAAACCCCTCGTGTAGTTATCTGGAAAAAGTTTTTGAAGAAAAATATGTTTTTGTATGAACAACAGATTTTTGTACAACCCCTCCCCCTAAAAACTCATTTTTAATGTAAAATTTTTGCACAAAAAGTGGATTTCTGGAAACAGTGTTTTTAACATGAAAATTATATGGGCTTTTAAATGAAAAACAAATTTTTCACACTCAAACCCAGCACCTCATTTCAGGTATCTCTCTGTCTATTGAATTTAACCCTGTTTTCTCCTGGGATGGGACCCAAGGCAGCCCTCGTGGTTTTTGTGAAAAATCCACAAATTTCACATAAAAAAAACCATGGCCAACATCCTGTTCAGCAGTTATGAGTCTGTAAGCTGGACTTAGGATCGCATTACTGCTGGGGATTCATATTTATGGACCTGAATGACTGTGAATGTGGTCTGAAAAGCCTACCCTTGAAGTGGAGCAGCGCCTACAGAAGTGTTTCCAGTGAGGTCTGCGTGCTCTTCAGGTCGTGGGGCGCATTCAGATACGGAGTTGTGGCAGAACCCCATGGGAGTGGATTTGCTGTGAAACCAGGTGTACTGAGATCAGAAATGTTATCTAGGTAATCTTCCACACAATTTACTTTAATAAATGAAAGAACTTTAAAAGTAATTACTTATGGGGCATAAGTTACCTTATATGCTTTCATGTTATAAAAATATTAAGGAATTTTATCATAAACTAGAAGTAGATTATATGCTTCATGTTTTTATCCCTTATCCCACTAAAACAGGCATGCGCTGCATAGAAGTTACGTAATCATTTCTTAATCTTTTTTTAAAAAATACTTTATTTGCTAGCCTGGCCAAAATCAGGTAATAATAAATGTGTCTATTTTGGGCAAAATTTCTTAACAAAATACAGAGTTTAAGAAGTAAATAAAGGATAATGGCTAATGAAATTAATTATTTTTTTCTTGATATTTCTGTGTGAAACAAATGTGGTCTCTAACCATTGAATCATCTCCCCAATCCTTTAAAAACATTATGATTAGGCAATGAATAATGTATTTTGCAGCCTGAATACTTCCACCTGGTTAAATACAGGGATAACTTCCATGTATTACAACTTGATGCTGATCAGTAGTAGTTTGCCAAGCACTATACATATACATACATACATATATATATATATATATTTTAAAAAGAGCTTGCTGGCTGAATTTCAATCCCCTTTATTTTTGCACTGATGTCTTTGGAGTGGAAAGGAGAAACTAGAAAAAAAGGGCAGGGTTCCTAATTAAGGAAATGTTCCTGCCCGTTTTACAGACTTGTAATTCAGGTCTTGTTATATCTGCTCATGCAGGTGTTCAGGCAGTACCGTTTGCCAAAGAATGCTTGTTCTCACTTGCGTTGAAACAGAAATATGGCTACATTTTCTTTTACATGTTGTTCTTTTCTGTAAATCATAGTTCCTCTTGCTGTTGAATCATTGCAATATGCTCTGCATCTAGGGCTTCATCTTAACCATTCCTTCTCTTGGTTGAATATCTCTGACTTCTTTCACCCAGTCAAAATGTTACACATAAATGAACATGTCTTTCTCCCACCTCTCAGAGTTCCCTCTGATTTCTGAGGGTGAACCCAAGAAAGAGATGTAAAATTTAAATATTAGGGAAGGCCATTGAAAGTGAACGTTTAGCAAATTCAAAGCATAGAGATATTATTGCAAAATTGCTGTCTCATTCATGGAATGGGGGTAGATTAAGTTTTCCATTTGTAATCCTCCCATGTTTTTCTACATGATTCTTTCATGTTTTTATATTTAAAAAAATCAATTGAACAAAGAACAACGCAATAACTGTACAGAACTGTTTGAGGAAAAATGTAGGAGCCATCCATCTGGAAGAGCATTGGAGGCTCACAGAAGCCTCTTCTGCTAAATCGGAGCCTGACAGCATTCCTTGGATTCTGGGGAGAGGCTGGCATCCAGCCTTAACATTACAGTGTAGTACCATTCTGCCCCACACTTAGAAGAAAATATCTGAGATCCTCAACTAGTGTGATATATTCTGCAAATGGCTAGGGTTTTCCACATCCCATACGGATTTGTCTGCTCTACATAAAATCCAAATTTTGCAAAGCCAAAGTGATTTTCCTCATCCAATAAGCCAAAGTCTGAAGCTGAGCTGATGTGACTGTAAGCAGCTGGAGTCATGCATCCAGTTCCCTATTTGGGAGGAGCAGCTCCATTTGTACCTTTCTGAAAATAGACGTTTCCAGCTTTTAACAGTAACTCAGAACAGGACTCTTGAATATCAAACGTTGGTACTGATTGACATACCTGTTTCTTTTCTAAACCAAGAATCAGAACGGTTAGTGAGTAAGAAAGGTGAGTTATTAACACAGTTACATTTATAGTTTTTGGTTTTGGATTGTTCTCTTTTCGTGTTTGCGTTAGTGCTTACATACTGGCATTTTGTAGTTTTAAAATTCTACAATTACATTACTTTATAATACATTTTCCAGAAGTTTTTAGCCAGATGAAGTCATGTTGCTGTCTATCGGATGCTAAGTAGAAAATCATGCGTGGAAAGTAAAAGACCATCAAAAGAATTCAGAAGTGAAAGGGAAAGGGGAAGACCAGGATCATGGGGTGAGTGTAGTCAGGAAGAATATGGATCATGAAGTTCAAAAGCTGTTGAAGTCCCAATACACTGCCTTCTTGCATAACCACTTCAAGCATTTATGGCTCCAGTTCCTGAACTTGACTTTTGTGGCTCAACTATGAACTCCCAAAATACGTCTCCTCAATCAATCACACTTGTGAGAATCCTGAACTGTTCCAGTTGTTACCTTTGCCTCTAGCTCTACAAGACTTCTCCTGTGTCCTGCGGAGCTGGAATTGCAGATAGTTGATGGCAAGGCAGAATAATTTGGCTTCCAGTTGACTGCTGACAGCTGGCATTCTATCCCATGTTTCTTCTTAATTCTGTCCTTTATCTCTAGTTAGTTGTTCTATTGATTTATTTGTTGAACAAGTTGTTTTTATGTATTGGGGAAAGGTATATGGTAACTTAAGGCTACCCAGCAATTGATATAGCAGGTTGTTGGGGACAGAATTAGTCATTATTTAATATGGGTTCCTATGAAGAGTCTGTGTCAGGTTTGTGCACTATACCTTCCTTGTAAGCGAGGCCTAACTGCTATTTGCCTATTCCTCCCACCCCAGCTATTATTATGTACTGGTATTTTTAGCAGCCAGAACAATCCTGTTAGGCTTCCACCCATCACCCACCCAACAGAAAAGATAATATTGTAGATGTAATCATTGTGGATATCAATAGCAGACTATTGAAAAAGCAGACTATTAATAAACTTGCTATCCCACATTTAAAAAGAAATGATTTCTACTATCAAGATTTTCCTAGGCAGTCATGTATATTATACATGGCTATACAGAAAGACCCTGTGTTAATTTGGAAGAAAGGTTTTCCAGCTATTGGTTAGAAGTGAAGATGCTATGATGGCAGACGCTGTCATTATATCCAGTCTGGTTTTCTTTAACCTACCAGCATGTGGCCATATATCCATAAATGGAATGGTTTAACTGCATGACAGGCCTAAGAGGATGGTGCGTGAGTTGCTCCAACAAAACATACAAAAATTCAAAGTATGCAAAATGCAAAAATAAAGACACAGGCCACATGATGAACGAATAAAAAGAGCAGATAGGCTTTCAAAATGTATCTGTCAAAGTGTCCATTTGAAGGCAGTCCCTGGAAAGCAAAACCAAGTACCCAAGTATCCAAAACCAAGTTAAATCAAACAATTTAATTGCTCTTATGTGGCAATTCATACACTTTGATTCAGGTTTCAATAAATCAGATACAGCCATGTGGCCACTCTCAAATCGGAAGCATGACTTTAAAAAAAAATGCATACATGACAGTAATGTTTCTGTTTTTTATGGTTGGCATAACAGTACTTAACTGGAAAAGAGATACTACTACAGTTTTCCCAATAGTATGGTTTTGAATAGAAAGCTGTGAAAGCTGTTACTGTTACAAGAGTATTGTAATAAATCTGGGGCTTAAAGTAGGCAATATTGTGTGGAAAAACTAGTTTTCTACATAGATCTGGGCCAGCAGTATAAGAATCAGGGTGACCCATCTGAGGGAGTGCTTTCCTTTCTTCTTTTCTTTCTGGTTCATTTTTGCTCCAGAAAATATCCCCCCCCCGCTTTTTTTTAACAAAAGATTTAATAGGGGTCAATTTAGAGGAGACAAGTGGCAAGGTGCTTGATTTTGGCCTTTCCATCCCTACACGAAGATCTGTGGTTTGATTTGGCTTGTTTGTTTCAGATTACTTTCCCTTATACCTGAGATCTCCAGTCATAAAGGATGCACTAATTGGTTCTTGGCAGCAGAAGAAATACCTCGGGATTTACCCCTACTTACCTTAAACCCGTCCCAACTTTTCCTTTTACCTTACAATGAGCCAGCCTTGTTTGTAAGGGAAAGCAAGACTCTGGAGCGTGTTATGGGGATAAATGGGAAAGGGTTTTGTGTAATTTGGAGGAAAAGAGAGAATGTTAAATAAATCCTTTTTCTTCCTTCTTCTCTACTCCTGAACAAACCATCAGATGAGGTTTATAAGTCCTGTAATTCCAAGTAACATTTAGTTTAGTCCTGAGGAAGGCAGAGGATAATATATGCAACGCAAAGAGAGCTTGTTCATGTTATAGAGAATGTATTTTACCTCCTCTTGCATGTAGAATTGTAGGGAAAAAAACATGGACTGCCTTATTTCCTGCTTGTCTCAGGGACAGGGAGCAGGGGCTGATGTTTATTTATAAAACTGAAATATTGTCTCCATTATATGCTCAAGTAGGGCAACAAAAGAAAGCAGTATGCATGCTCTCTAATCTTCAAGTGATTCTGGCCTGTAGCTTCTGATTGGATAGCAGGGTTTGAACAGTTTTGCTACCCAGTTTCCAGAGAGAAAGCTTCCCCTATGTGAATAGATGTGAGTGGTGGCTTCTAGTTTTAGCACTGGTGAATTGCACTGAACCATCTTCCAGTAAAATCACTCTCAAAAGGAAATAATTGCATCCAGGTTTGTAGCCTGTGAAGGGTCATTTCTGTACATTTTCCACATCCATTTAAAACCAAATGTGTTTCATTCTTCTCTTTGTAAGAATTGTTACAGTTAGGCAGTATTTTATCAACTTTCTTGGTAAGTTACTTTGTTATTTTGACAGGAGTTTTCATAGATATCATCCACTTCTTCAGATGCACTGATAGAGTACAATATTACAATAGTCACAAGTATTTGAGAACATAGTGAGAGCACTATCAGCATGGCAGACAATGAAGTTCGTATAAGAATAACAGGATATGATCTGAGTAACTGAATTTGGGTTCAGTTTAGTTTCTGGACAGTCTTCAAGAGTAGCTCCATGTAGAGCACAAAATAGTAAACTAAGTTGGAGGAAGGAAGATCAAGAATCATTGGGGACCAGTCTGGTTAAAGAAAAAGAAAGGAGACAGAGAAAGAGAAAGAGGTACACTTGATGAAGCAGGTAAAAAGGATTCCTTCTACCTGGTCATTCACAAAAAGAGATGGATCCAGGAGTTCTGCCAGACTGCAAGCTTGCTATTTTAGAAGGAATTCAGTCCCACTGAGAAAAGTCTATACTCTTATTTCTGGTTCAACAGAACACCTCATGAGTAATACTTCTATCTTGTCTGGATTAAATAAATAAGTAATAACACACAGACCACCATGGATCAACAAATATATGCCACAGCTCATTAGTAAATAACATTCTCCATGGCAAAATTATTCTATTTTCGCAAAGTAAACAATTTTAGTAGCATGAAAGTGAGAAATCTGTATCATTAGCCTCTCACTTTGTAACAAAAGCTGTCTTAAAGCTTTTGCAGATGAACAGTCTCCAACACTTCCCTTTTCAGCCATGAGTGCAAGGATTTAATCAGGATGCAGATTTTGCTGGCAGTAGGCTGTGAAAATAAATGAAAAAAAAAAAGAGGAAAAGGGAAAAATACAGATGGGGAAATGCCAGATAAAAGGGCCCCAGAGACTGAGTTGATGTGTGAATGTGTTGTTGCTTTCAAAGATATCATCTGGTTGAAGCACTGGACTCATCAGGTAATTCTGAGACACACTGTCTTTCTCAGAGGAAGCAGTAATCTCACACACAGGAGTCTGTGTGTAACACTTTCCCCATTCCATATCCACTTTATAAAATGGCCTCTCACAGGCTTTTATTAGCTATATTTTATAGTGGTAGTTATATCTGCATGCCCCTGCAATGAATTCAAAGCCAGATAACAAATCTGAATCAAAATCTTAGACTGAATCACACTTGCTCATGCCTTCTTTCCTATGTAAGCAAGAAACCTATTTTATCTTCTTTAATTGTTATGCTTGGTTGGGCTGAAATAGTTCAGTCTTTGTGCAAAATAAGCACTGGATTCAGTGTTTCACATATGGGAGAAGATCTTCTGCAACACAGTATCCCAAATTTTTTTTTAAAAAAACTTCTGAATGGTATCATATATAAACATGTGTTGATAGCATTCATGTTAGATTTTTGAGGCCATTTCTGCACTACTCTGTTATAGTGCTATTATTCCACTTTCAACATCCTGTGGGATTCTGGGGTTTGTTGTTTACTGAGGCCAAACAGCCTTCTCGCTGAGAATCCTAAATGTCCCTCCCTAAACTGCAAACCCCAGGATTCCATAGGAGGTTGAATGTGGAATAATGGCACTATAGCAGTGTAGTGTGGAAATGGCCTAAGTGTATACTACACTAATTTTAGATAGATACCTAAAAATGTGAAGTGGCACTGCAAGAAATTGTGTATACAAAGTCTAATAGGAGTTTCTATATTTCTATTAAGTTTTTTAAACAAATCCATATTATATTTAAAATGTTCTCAGACTGAAGATTGTGTACTCTGCCTAGGTCATATATATATTTGTGCAACGCTAGTAGGTTTTCGGAAACTTGTAGTACACTAAGTTGATGCAATACAGTGTGAGAGACTGGACAAAAAAGATCAATGGAAGAAAATCAAATGTTATTTTGGTGGGCTGCATTACAAAAACTGGGGAGGTAGTATTTGTAAAAATTACTCTGGGCCATTTGACATCCTGTAAGGTGCCATAAGCTTTTGTTTTTGCTCTGGATAACATTGAAGGTAAACTGTTATTTCAAGAGCAGCTGAAGTATTTCATACTTTGGAGCCTATTTATTCTTTTTCTGTATTATTATTACATTTAGATCAGATCTGAAAAAATATATTGCATTTTTTGGTTTAGTTCAGCTGTCACTTGTGCATTCTGATATTGGCTTGAATATTCTAAATTTTCATTAGATATTACAGATCAAGTGACGCAAGTTTATCAGGAGCATAAGAATGCATCTCAAAAGCACTGCCTGCTTTCTGTCTCAGCAGTTGTTACTGTGATAATCCCTGACATACATTAGAGTTGCCAAGTTGGGTATGGAGTAGGCTTCCTCTAATCCTGAATAGATTGTGGAGCAGGATAAGGTACCCTAAAGCTCCATTAAGCAGGAAGAAGGTTCTGTCCTCCCTCAGCTCCCAAACCCCAACTTCCAGCTGCAGCTGTCCCCTCAACACAGCTGTTTCCACCCTAGTATGGGGGGGTCACAAAGAGCACCCATGACAAGAACAGAGCTTGGTGACAAGAATGGAGGAGGGTGCTCCTCCATGCCTTCTATCCCTGCTCTCCACTGGCAAGGCAATAGCTGTGTTGGGAGGGGACAGTTGTGGCTGAAAGTTGGGGTTTGGAGGTACCTTGGAGGTTGGGGTTTGGAGGCTGGGGAAGATAGGTACCTTCACTACACTTGATGGAGCATTATGGTGCTTTGTCCTCCTCCATGATCCTTTCAGGATTCAAGTTACAGGAACGCCATCCCATATAAACTTGGCAACCTTGGCATATGTCCAGTGAGACTGGGTGAAATCTTAATAGGTCAGAATTCAGTACATACCTGTAGCACATGGACACTCAAGCGTATAGTTATCCCTTTATTATTAAAACACCTTTTTTTTACAATATATTACTCAGCTGATGTTAATTTGTTTTCTTATAAAGGTGAAAACTGAAAGCATACATTTTTGCACTCATCTGTTGCTGGATCACAGAACATAGCCATGAATGATATTGCACAGAAGGCAGAGGTATGTATGAGATTTAAAGGGGAAATAGTCATAATAAATTGCAGCTTTATTGTATGACCCTGGAACAAGTAATGTGAAGAAGCTTTAGAGCTATAATTCTCATGACATAACATTGACATCTCTAGGGAAGTAGCACAGTTGCTAGGGAAGGAAGGCACATATCTTAGGGTTTTATTGTATTAGTTTTTGTCCAGTCCATGGAAAGATAGACAGACAGATAGATAGGTATCAGTAATCATGACTTGTTCATTACCTTTTAACAATAAATTTTACACAACTTAAAACCACGTGATACAAGTTCTTCTGGGATGCTCATTCCAACATGTGTTGTTTAACTTCCAAACAATATAACCATTTAGAAAGTTAGTGTCTGCTATATTTGAAAACATGTACATTCAAACTCTGGATGCATTTCTCGTAGGAAATAATGATATGTTTTAGGATTCTGCATTCATCATGGTTTATTCATGATATAACCATTTACACAGTCAATGTCTACTATATTTGAAAACTTGCACACTCACACACTATTGGTCACTGTTAAATCATGCCTGTGAAAGTGTATGTGGAGACCATCCTGAAAGTGCAACCATATGTAGCTCATTTATCAGTTACATTTTTCTCTGGACTCAAAGCACCCCGTGTGGAAAACAAACTAGGTCCAAGCAGAGACAAGAACACTACTGCAGTCTCACATTTGAATGCGATGGATTATGCTGATGATACTGATGATGGGAGAGAGAACATATTTTATTGTGATTGTGTGATATGATAACATTGACTGCAAAAATCTACATTTAAAATTGTATAAGGAAAGTTCACATTGAATTGGTTACATAAGCCATAATTTCAAGGTTTTATTGATATCAGTTGGGACAAAAGTGTCCCCAAAAGCTGCAAGAATAAAAATATTAATTTTTCACTAGATTTAGTGGGAAAATATCACATAGCAATTGACACTTCATTGTAGGTGAAGAATATATGGAGCATAGAATAGAAAAAGACTTGTGATTTTCCTCCAAGAATTGTCAAGACATATTTCACTATATCTATTGATGTGGGGCAAAAGCAAGGGTGGAAAAAGAACAGCTCATGGGCTGCATGTGGTCCCCAAACCCCACTTTTGCAACCTTCCAAAGCCCCTGACATCCTCTTATTTTAAGATCTTTGTGGCATCATTTTATACCACCCAAATATGAAAACTAAACACAGACATGGCAGTTGGCCTTCCCACCAGTAGTCTTCAACTTCTCCTCAAAGCCTTTGGGGGTCTGGTTTTTAGTCAGAAATGGCTACCAGAAGTGATGTGATACCACTTCTGATATGCAAGGATGTGCCAGTGTGACCTGCTGATGGATGTAGGAGTGAAAATTGACTTCTGTCCTCTGCTCACATGCTCACCCCTGGGTATGGTAGTCCATTCATGATCTGGAATTTGTTATGGTAAAAGAGACCACATGCTTTCTTTTGATTTTAAAAATGTATACATTTGGATTGACTAATGCAGTGTGGAGTGCAAAACTTTGATTCCATTTATATCTCTGTTTCTATAATTTCACATTCTGTCTAATACTCTATGTAATTTCTCTGCTTCTACCATCTTTTCTGTGTCTTTCTCTTCTTTACACCTTCACAAAGATTCTGCTTTCTTCATCTAAACCTGTCCAAAAGTCCTATGTGCCCAAACTTCGAAAGGGTGATGTAAAGGATAAATTTGAAGCCATGCAGAAAGCAAGGGAAGAAAGAAATCAAAGACGATCTAGAGATGAAAAGCAAAGAAGAAAAGAACAATATGTTAGAGAGAAAGAATGGAACAGGCGAAAGCAGGAGGTCATTTCCTTTGCAAATACTTGTTTCTGTTGCTTTTTTTCCTTTAATACTTTCACACTGGTATAGAGTTTTTTTCCTGTAAAAAAGCTCTGAAGTTTTGATTTCAAAATCTTAAATGACAATCAACATTAATATCTCTGATCTATTATTCAGATGAAAGAACTACTTGCTTCTGATGATGAAGAAGAAAAGTCTTCTAAAGTAGAAAAAGCTTATGTTCCAAAACTGACAGGTAAGAATGTAAAAGTTTAAGTCCATAGTTATGAAGAGTCTGGCCTTCATTGTCCATGCTTTGGCATTACTGGACTCTGCATTTCAAGACAGCAATAGTTAATGCAGAATATTGCAGTTGGATTCTTTAATAATTGCTGCAAACAGCATATCTGTGTGTTCTGGTCAAACTCCTCTGCTTGCCCATTTGCTTTCAGGACCAATTCCAAGTGCTAGAGATTACTTATAGTGTTCTCTAGGGACTATGTACCGTATAAAGTTTCTTCTTTCTTATGCTCCTTCCCCCTTTCTTAGATGTGTTGTGTTGCTCCAGGTTCCTTATCTTGTGAAACATACCAAGGGCAAGAATCTATGCCTTCTTATTCAAAGTGCACCGTTATTACTTCCCTTCTTGCATTGCAGTGCCTGATTAATGCTTAATTGTCATTTTTGAGTGTTTTAAGAATACCTTTTTTAATTTGAATTTTTAAATTTTAGAAATAAAATATTCTAAATTTGTGTATTGTGACCATTTTTCTCTTGGTGGCTCTTCAAGTGCTGGTAATGATAGTTTAAAATAAAAAGTGTGTATACAATGATAACTTCCTCCATCATTGTCAACAAATGAGAGTCTGAAATTAAGTGGAAACTTTCAGTTTTGCCTTTGCTGTTCTTAGGAACTGTCAAAGGAAAATTTGCTGAAATGGAAAAGCAAAGACAAGAAGAAGAAAGAAAAAGAATGGAGGAGGAAAGGCAGAGAAGAATTGAACAAGACCTGATAGAGAAAAGAAAAATTCAGAGAGAACTGGCAAAGAAAGCACAAGCGGTATGCTCATAGTAATAGATAGAATACTTTTCAAATGCAAAAAAACCTAGTCACTGATAAATGTACAATCAATATTCACTTCTGGTTTCTGAGACATAGATCATTTGGAGCATCATGCAGCATAAAAAAGGCAGGAACTTTGCAATGTGCAAGTGGTGTGCTAGGGCCATGGTGTGGACCCCAGCAAGCCAAGAAAAGAAACCAGCCCCAAAATAGATAACTGCGTCTCCAGAAACTTCCAAGGGGCCACTTTTCCATTTTAGGACTTTCTGCTCCCCTTCCCTGAAATACCATTAGAGCCTGAAATGGAATGTTGGATATTTTACTATTCTGAGTTGGAACCTGTGAATAGCATTTGTTCACCACCATCACACAAGTAACTATCTGGAACATTAATAGCTGTAGCTCATGGAGATCTGGGTGAGTAGGAAATAGGGTGGTTTTAGCTGTTACTATTGCTGCAGCTGCCCACTCTTGTTGTATACAATTTTTTTTAAATTACCATGTATTGTATTTACTATTACTAAGAGCCGTGTGTGTGTGGGTGTATTGTGTGTGTGGGTGTGTATTTGTGTGTGTGTGTGTGTAGTGTATATTCTACTATCTGGTTACATT
This sequence comes from Iguana delicatissima, assembly GCA_948472985.1. NCBI lineage: Eukaryota > Metazoa > Chordata > Lepidosauria > Squamata > Iguanidae > Iguana > Iguana delicatissima. The sequence goes on from CAOKZL010001372.1 coordinate 164,495, forward strand.
GTGCATTAAATCGGATTGGATTCACCAGCTGAAAGACATGGAATTCATGATCATTTGCTGAGCAAAAGTTCTTACTAGAGCCACCACAATGGAGACCTCTGCAATTCGCTCATGCTTCTGTGGAGGGTCTCCTAGACCGTCAAAGCAGCCTCTTAAGTGTCACAGAGGCAAAGAGGGAAATTGGCTCAGATCACCACCCCACCTTCCTGCAGCAAGAGAGGCATGGGAGCAACTCCACCATGGATAATCAATCCAAATATAAGCTTAGTAGTTGAATATTAGAAGCTAATTGTCTCTGGTTTCACCGCACCCAAATCTTTAGGCCAAGTTTTAATTTCTTTGTTGACAGAGAAGATTATTTCTATAGATATTTGGAAGTACAACATGGTATTCTGTGTTGTGACAAATGTGTGAAACCCTAATACCAAGCATATGTATTATCTTTTTTTGAAATCTGCATGCTGGCATCAGGCTCCTAATCCTTCTGTCCTTATCCTATTTTCTCAGCAAAAAGACAGGATTTTTTGAGTGAGTATGGTTGCTTATTAGATTATATTGTCATGTGCCAGTACAAAACTGGTAATCGAATTGTGCTGCCAGTAAGGTACAACATGTTACAAGATTAGAGATAGAACCATGAATACTTTCAACTAATATGAACTGAGACTGGATCCTGAAAGAGTAAGGGGATGGTTCCTAGTACCTGAAGGAATCAAATAAGAGGCATAGGGATGATGTAAGGCATTTTTGTCTGCTTTATACAAAGAGAGAATAAAAATGCTTTTCTAATGGCATACAGGTTAGGTATGGTATACTGTGGTATACTAAAATGTAAAATGCATATGGAATTCATTTATAGGATTTATGCAATTTAAACAAGTTCTAGAATCTCAAAATTGACAACTTGCAGTTCAAAGGCATTTCTGAGGCTTTATAGTAAAGTAAACAAAAATCCTTTGCTTGGTTTGCATGGGATGAAAGGCAGCCAAGTGATTAAGATGGCTTTGACCTAATGCTAATTTCATAGTATTTATGGCCTCACTAATGACTGTGTCTATGTCTAAGAAGAGAACTGTAGCCCATGCCTAAGTATTAAATGCTGTTAGATGCTTTGGTATCCCTTACAATCACTCTAGCCAGCATTGAGTGAGACTGCCCATATTGGCCTCCTAGGTTAACAGTAAGGCCGTCAGCTCTTTAACTTACCTGTTCGCCTCTGGATTAACTGTGTAAAGCATTTCTTTTAACTTCTTATCAATTTCACTCTGTGGTGCTTTTTAGACATTAGGATCTCTACAAGGAAGCCACTGAAAAACAGGCACAATGTTCTTGCTATGTGCAACTTTAACAAGCTGTTACTTCATACTTCCGGTGGTGCAACTGCTAAATTACAGATATTGCACATATTAAGGGTGGCATGGTATTTGGATTAAGTACTGTATGTACCACAAGGAATATCGTCATGGATCTTTTGCAGTGGCTTTCTGGTATCCTTGAAGTTGGAGCTGTAAGAATTCAATTGGCCATAGCTCTTTTAGTGGAAAGGTACGGGTTGTATACCTTATCTTTTTGGAATTTGCTTGTTTTAAAATGTAACAATATGCATATTGTTGTAAACTGTAACTGCCAGGATCCCCCTGGAGTATTATTAGCATTGTCATAATGTAAAGTAAAGTATATTTGCTAATAATTGTGTAAATAGGCAGTTAGTTTTACAGTCCATGTAGATGGCTGTTGCCAATTAAATTCCAGTGAGTTTAATCGAATCAGACGGGTGTCACAGGAATGGATTTACACCCTAGGTTTTGTGCTTGAGAAGCATGCTTGGGTAGAATCCTCCCAGATGTGAAGGGCACTTGTATGTGAGTTTCATGAAGATTCCTCAATAATGAGGAAACAGGAACTTGATAGCTTCTGAGTGTTCTTAGAGGGGTAAGCCACATATGTTCCTCATAGCTGAGTGTGTGCATTGTGTGCGCACATGGTCCAAACAGGACGAAGCATGATATGTGAATATCTGAAAGAAACAAATATGTGAAAGCTTTGGTTATATGTCACCCACAAGAGAGAAATATCCCAACCTAGTAAGGACATTAGATATGGAGAAGGAACAAAGCTGGGCAGTATTGTGGTTATGTGTACATTAAATATCGGTGACTAAAGGATCCAGCCTTTCTTTTTTTGAACAAAAACAGGGATTGGCAACACCAGACACATCATGCTTTCCAATAAAAGGCATTCCCATTTCACTCATTACCAAACCCACGCAGCTTGTGATCACTGGTGTAGCCCAGCTTGCCTAAAAGTATCAAAACAGGGTCCTAATAGTAAATTGGTGAGTTTTGTTCAGTCTGCTGTGTTTAGCATGCCTTTCAAAATCCTGGCTCCATACCCTACACTGAAATGGGAGGATGGGAAGGCTAACTTTTGGACCACAGTTCCTAGAATCCCCTAGCTAGCATGGCCACAGTTACAGTCTACAGGGATTTAGGCCACAGTTACGGTTCACAGAAGTAACTTTCCTAAGCTCTGGTTTGACTTATTAGGTTGTAAGCTGCTCCATGGCGTTGGTTAGAGGTTGTTGTTCTGTGCCTTAAAATCGTTTTCACCTTATGATGAATCTAGGCAAACATAGCATGCAGTTTTCTTGCCAAGATTTTTTTTGGGGGGGGTTGCCTTTGCCTTCTTCTGAGGCTGAGAGAGTTTGACTTGCCCACGGTTGCCCAATAGGTTTCCATAGGTGAGCAGGGATTCCAAAGCTGGTCTCCTGGAGTCCTAGTCCAACGTGCAAACCACTACATCATGTTAGTTGGAGGTAAGGTAAAGCCTGAGTTTCTGATGAAGCTGAGATGTATTGTCTGAAGAGAAATGTCTGGCCAGGAGTCAAATAGATATACATGTGTACACTGTAGGTTGAAGCGTACCATATTTATACCTTTTAATGTCACATTGATGATAATCATACATCCATTTGCACAATATTTTCGTTTTATGAAAGAAAAAGAACCAAAGTAACACTGTTGTGTAAAATTCTTATTTAATAGATTGATGAACAGTTAATCAATTCGGGAACTGACTCAGCATCGGAGGTAATCAGTCTTCTTTACAATGAAACATTCACCTATATATGTCTCATTGTTATCACTGTAGAAATAGCTGTGTTTAAAGTGCTCTGTGAGTGTTGGACAACATTTTGGGAAAGACAGGAGATCAGATTGGGTAGCAAAATATTTTCAGCTTGATCATTGTCCCTAGTACTTAAGGTAAATGTAACGTCAGAATTACTGTTACTCTCTCTCCATTTTATGTGGTGTCTTTTGTTGGCTTTTTGATTTTTATTTACTATGCTTTGTCCTTTGCTTGGTAGAAGTAAAAAAAAATTTATCTGCCTGAGAATTTGAAGTGCTATGGTAATTTGAGGGGAATTCTGAAATGCCATCTGCTGGTTGATCTTGGAACAATGTGTTGCCTAGAACTTTCCCTTTGGCTTAGGCTGGTGAGTGGCCGAATTACTAGCATTAGATAGATGGAATGTCATTAACTATATAGTTCCAAAGAAAGTGTTGTGCTGTGATAGCAACAACAACAGCTATTCCATTTGTTGTCTGCACAATGTAATGCCATTGCATTCACATTCTAAATGGATACCTTCAGATATCACTATCTTAATACCAGTGCATCAGATGAAGTCTACCTGTTTACAGTAACAGGATTAAGATTTCATCTGACAACTATTGTTTGCAACTTTTTTCATTTTTTAAAATTTAATAATCCTCATACAAACAGCATCATACAGAGAAATAAAAAGAAAGTTTTAACAGACATACAACTAAAATAAGTCTTTCCAAGTGATTTACTACCCATAACTAAGTCTAAGGTCCTTTCCACACAGGGGACGGGGAAACGGGGCGGCACATGCAGGGGTGGAGCTTACCTGGAAGCGGGTTGCTCCGTCCCTGTGGGGAGCGCGCGTTCGCTGCTCCACACGCTGGCGAATTTCGGCAGCGTTTGGCGGTGCCCAAAATGGCGGCCGGCGACTTCTGGCGGCACTCTGCCAATCAGGGCAGCGCGCCAGCTGGAAGCCCGCCCCCAGGCAGCTCTCCAGGGATGCGCTAGCGCGTCCCTGCAGTTTCAAACGGGGCGCTGCAACGGGTTAGCGCACTCGTGTTTTTTAAAAACCACATGAAATGTGGTTTTTAAAAAACACGCCGCGCCACCCCTTGCGGCTGTGCAAGGGTGGTTTGAGGTGTGGAACCTCCACTTTTCAAACCACCTTAGCGCACCCCACAGTGTGGACGACCTCCGGGTGAGGTCGCCCTAAGCTGTTTTTTTTACTCCGTGTGGAAAGGGCCTAAGGCCCTTTTCACGCTCTATCTTGTCCCAGCAGTGTCCTGTGGGGACCCTGGTGGCAGCTTTGCTGAGAGGGGAGTGTGACGGGAGTGCTTCCTTCTGCACCAGCGGCCTCTGAGATCCAGGAAGTGTGATAGCCCCACTTTTTCCATTCACAGTGCAGCTGAATGCTTTCCCATGCTGTGCTATGGCAGGAAGTGCAGCCATTGCGCTTCCAGACCTGCCGCACACCAGGTAAGTGCGGGATGGCAGCATGATTGTGAGTCAGATTTAATCCATGATTGCGCTTTCTGGGAATGGGAGGAAGATGGGACCATGACCACATGATGTGTAACCATCATTGTGGTCTCATCCTTCTCCCATCCCCATTGGAGGATGACAACATCCTACAGAAAGGGCCTTAAAGTCAGCAAAAATTCAAGCTTTCAAAGTTAACTAAGCTCGATTTCTAAGGATTTCTAAGGATAAATGTTTCCAGAGCCTCTTATATTAAAATTATTTGCAGGATCATTTAAAATTTATGATTAGTCCAGCAAATTGTTACCTTTTTAATGATTAAAATTTTGGTAGCTTATGGGGACCTTGGTGAAGCTGAGTAGCTGTTGGCTGGTCAGTCTTTAGATATGAGACTGAAACTTTGTATGTATCACTTTGAGCAGAAGGATGGAAGAAGCATGGGATATAAATGTAAGTTTAAAAAAACCAAAATCACACTTCTAATGTCCTCATGAGAGAACTACTTATCATCTTGAGTAGTTTTTAAACTTGCAAAGGTACTAACAACTCAATCTGTAATACTGTTAAGCAGAAACACTTGTACCTTAGCTTAAAATAGGCCAAATAGCAATTTTAAAATATTCTGCTATCATAGTTGCTGCTAGGACTCCCTTTTTTAGTGGCATTCAGATAGCAGCTTTTTAATGGACATAACTCTTCTGCACAATGGATGAGTTGCTTTCAATTAAATTCAAGGACTGTTGCAAGGCTGCATGATTTAGGCAGTTTTGCTATGGCTTCTATGCTGGTGCACCAGAATGTAATTATGAATCCATATGACCTAGCAGTTTGGACTTGAGGGGAACGGGAGAGGGTGGCTTAAGAAAAAAGCAGAGAGTTGGGAGAAAGGAAGGTGGCACTGGGAAAAATATCTTGCTTGCTCCCCTAAACAGCTGTGAGGATAATTGTCTCTCTTCAACAACAGTGCTGTGATATGCTTTTTAATGTACTGAGTAGCAGAGCTGTGCTTGAGTGGTGATTCCATATTGCAGTATAGTGCTCCATTTGGACCATTATCAGCTAAAGAAGAAAATATGAATGTTTTCCCCAGAAGACAGCTAAATATGGAATTTCTACATTCTTTTTAAAAACTGACTTTAATAATACTTGTTTGATAGATGTAGGACCTTTCTCAGTAATGTAGATTACCGCATCTAATCTAATCTATCAAAATTTCTTGAAATCTATCCAGATCAGTATTTGGAAGAGGTACTAAACTTGGTTTTCTAGTTTTGTTTTGTTTCTTTAATGCTTGAAACAGTACAGGTCATGTCTTTAAAAATGTCAGTCTCTTTAAGATGATTCCCATCAGTTTTAATACCTGGTAATTAGTATTTCTCTTGCAAATGAGATGCTCTGCTTCTCTCTGAACTTAATTTTTACTGTAATTAACTGAATTGAATGTTTGAGGAAAAGATCACTGGAGTTAGTATTGTAGATGGTACTGTTAACTTGTTTTCAAGAGAGCTTTTCCCCTTATATATTGTGCTTTACAGCAGTACTAACTGTGGTTGCTGGTTTTTGAAAAAGTTTGGGATATTTTAGCATAGATTCCTGTAGTAGTCAAAGTGGCATAAGCATCTGAAATATAATAGCAGTCTGATCTAACAATGAAGCGGTCTCCACAATCGCTATCTCACCTCTGTCATGAACTTACTGGGTAGGACTTACTGAAGGGATTGTCTTGCAGCCTCTCCATCAGCAATATAGGAACAATACTGCCCTGCCTTGCAGGGTGGTTGTAAAAACCACACAGCTTTATCTACACTGAGCACAACCTGAACATTTTGTGAGCAGAATTCCTCAGAAGAGACACTGTCCTAGAAAAAGGGAGAATATGCTTTTCATCCTTTTGCTTTCCCCCATCCAACCCTCGGAGTAGCTTTCTACAGGCCAAGGGGGAAGGAGAAACAAAAATGCCCTCCTTTTTTTCCAGTAGGAGTGTCTGCTGGATCCAGATCTCTTCTGCATATGGAAGGAGCCCTTCTGTTCATTCAAATATATATCTCTAACTCATCCATTATCCTTTTCATCAGTCAGAAGTGCAATGCAAATTCAACATGTGTTCCTGGTTTTTATGAATGTTTGCCAGATACTCTATTCATCTTCCCAGAAGTCTTCTTACTATCTAAAGGCTAGCTGACTATTGGAAGATGGTTTAGTACTAATTGTGGCCATAGATTGGTCTACCCACTCTACAGGAAAGAAAACATTTTGGTGGAATTGTAACTATTCACAGGCAGTAGTAGCTGCACTGCCCAGATGTTCATGGCAACATTTGTTTTTGACAACAGGAAGGTGATGATTCTTTGCTAGTGACAGTAGTTCCTGTAAAACCTAGCAAAACACCTGGGAAGATGAAAATAAGTTTTGAGGACCTAGAGAGAGAGAGAAGAACAAGAAAGACGAAAACTTGAAGAAGAAAAACGTTTGAGATATGAGCAGGAAAAGCAAGCTCTCAGGGAAGTCAAATATTTTTCACCAGATGTGGTAAGCAAAACTTGGGGGAAACACCCCTTGCATGGTGATCATAAGCATGTTTACTTGATAGTAAGCCCTGCTAATTACAAGGTAACTCACTTCCAGGTAAGTGGGCTCAACATGGCAGGGAAAGGTGAGATGCATTTTGTATATTACTACTGTGAGGGTTTAAGTCTGAGTAATAAACTTTATATACAGGATGAAGATGAAAATACTGATGGTGAAAGAAAAGGTTCTCCCTCTCCTGGTAAAGTGAAATTAACATTTGAAGAACTGGAAAGACAAAGACAAGAAAATCAGAGAAAGCAAGCGGAAGAGGAAGCAAGACTACGTTTGGAAGAAGAAAAACGTGCATTTGAAGAGGCAAGGCAGCAAATGGTAAGCATATGGGGTATGTTTCAATATATAAGGGGATGAGATGGTCTTTATGAAGGGCAGGTATAGGAAGATGGCTTGTGTCACTGCATTTGTAATGACTATACACTGGAATCACCTTGCTAAGAACATCAAAGAAAGTTTACTCAGTCAATGATATGGAGTAGTTCCCATTTCTCAGAACTGCAATACACATGCACACACAGACATCTTAACATACTTACTCAATGGGAAACCAAAACAATGGACTTGCTCTAGGCTTTAGTTCTAGTCCAGCAGAGCATTCTATGTGGACTTCTGCTCAGGATACATTTGTTATCAAAAGAAGGGTTGATCTCCTTGTGCCCTTGAAGTCTGTAGCATCATTCAAAATTCTGCTGCACAGGGCTGAGAGATCATTTGGAACAGTTTGGAAAGCAGTCATCAGAATTCACCCGCTGCCTCCTTCTGGTGGTTGGATTCTTTGACAGATCAAAAGCCTTCCATGGACAGAAGGAACCCTTTCTGAATTGCAAAGTCTCAATCTAACACATTTTTTGTAATATTGCTGCTTTTGCTTTAGCCTCAGCTAATGTAAAAACCCAAGAATCCAACTGTTACTAACCTATTTAAGTATAGATTAGACCTCAAGTAGTTTATTGTTTTAGAACAAGGATGGGTGACTGAGATCCATGGGCCACACAAATTCCCTCATTTGAATCTGAAGAGTTGCCTCCCGTGCCCTGATCCTATTTTTGATTTTTTTTTAAAAAAATTTTTTGTTAAAATGCTTTGGAGACATGTGGGGGGAAATATGCCACATTCCTCCCACCACTACCATCAGCTGCCTTGGGACCAAGCGAACTCTTTTTTCCAAACCAAGAAGTGAAGTAAAATTCTGAACAAAAGCTTCCTGACCTAAAACAGCCAGGGAAGGTCCCCTCAAAAAAGGGAGGATTTTCCCCTTCTCCTGGAGGAGGTGGAGGCTTTTTGAAAAATTTGGTAGGTGGGGGCCACAAAAAAAAAAAAAAGTCCTGGTAGCTACATGCAGCCCGTGGACCATAATCCCCAACCTGCTTCAGAGAATGGTAATTTTCTGTTGCATTTTTGTTCTATAAAACCTGAATGTGTTCTCAGTATGTTATTTGATAATATACAGACACAGAGTCATATCTCTACTTTAACTATTCCCACAATCTTTGGTAGTCAATGATCAATAAATTCTAACAATGTTGTTGCTATTTGCCATCAAGTTGGCTTCAATTTATGGTGACCCTATGAATCAAAACTAGCAAGAGCCCTGCTTAGATCTTGTAAACTCAAAGGCATGGTTTCCTTAATTGAATCAATCTACTTGAAGTGCCTCTTTTCCTACTGTCTTCCACTTTACCAAACATTATTGTTCTTTTCCAATGAGGCATGTTGTCTCATGATATGTCTGAAGTATGACAGCCTCTATTTAGTCATCTTCACTTCTAATAAGAGCTCAGGCTTCATTTCCTTTAAGATCAGTTCATTTGTCTTTGTAGCAGACCATCGTATCTGTAGAATTCTGCTCTAGCATCATAATTCAAATGAGTTCTACATGTATTATATTTTTAATACTGAAGTTCTTCCTAATTTCTACATTTTAGTGTTTCTGCAAATTATCAGCACCATTAAGGTTTATCTAAAAGTTTTTTAAAACATGTTTTTTCCCCAAAAGGCAAATGATGAAGGTGATAATGAGAATGAAAATTCTGTAAAGGAATTCCGTCCTGGGAAACTGATACTTACCTTTGAGGAATTAGAAAGACAAAGGCAAGAAGAAGAAAGAAGGAGGACAGAGGAGGAAGCCAGAAGGCGCATAGAAGAGGAGAAAAAGGCATTTGCTGAAGCCAGAAAAAGCATGGTAGATAATATAGTGCAGTTATTCTATCTGTTTTTTGCATGCCTGTACCAGACTGTACATTAGGGATGAGTGATTTCAGTTTTTAAGTTGTTGCTGAACTATAGCTCCCCCTAGCATAACATAACCAGGTGATAAGCTGATAAGCTGCAATTCAATAACATCTGAAGAGTTGTACTTTGCCCACTCCTGCTCTACATGGAAAATACAGGCAAAACAAAGGGCTAACTTGTAAACATACAGAGAAATTACAAAAGAAATCTGCCCAGATGTGCTGAGACAGTGAGGACTACTACTACTACTACTAGTTGCTGTTTTGTTGTGTGCCTTCAACTTGTTTCTGATTTAACCCTAAGGGGAACCTATCACAAGTTTTTTCCCCCTGCAATTTGTTCCAAGGGGGTTTGCTATCACTTTCCTCTAAGACTGCCATTTCCACATGGGAGTAAAACCCCACGGGGAGACGACCGGACACGGAGGTCGTCCTCACCGCGGGGTGCGCTAGAGCGGTTGGAAATGGTAAGGCCTCACACCTCAAACTGCTGTAGCGCAGCCGCAGGGGTGGTGCTGCGAGTTTTATAAAAACCACCTTCCCAAGTGGTTTTTATGAATCTCGTCTGTGCTGCTCTGTGGCAGCCCCCGGTGAAGAACTGCAGAGACGCGGTAGCACGTCTTTGCAGATCTGCCCGGGGGCGGGCTTCTGGCTGGCGTGCTGCCCTGATTGCCGGAGCGCTGCCGGAAGCCGCCGGCCGCCATTTTGGGCGCTGCCAAATGCCCCGAACGCCGCCGAAATTCGGCGGTGCCTGGAGCGGAGAATCTGCGCTCCCCGCAGGAATGGAGTAGGGACGGAGCAACACGCTACCAGGTAATCTCTGCCCCTGCGTGCGCTGCCCTGTTTCGGCCCACCCCCCCATGAGGAAAGGGCCTCAGAGTGTGATTTCTGTGGCCAAGTGGAGATTTAAACCCTGGTCTCCCAAAGTCCTAGTCCAACACTGAAACCACCATACAGTGCTGGCTCTTCAAGTGAGGCTGGAAGGAAAAAAAACTGACTCGCTTTAAAGTGGGAGATACTTTGCATAAAGTAGAAACCCATGGCCCTAACACCTACACAGTGCTCTCCTACTTCTCCTCTGATCTCTTCTCCTGTATCACTCTTTTTCTTACTGGTCTTTTGATTCATCCCAGTGCTTGCTCAGGCTTACTGTCGATTCCACCCCCCCCGCCCCGTTTATGAGTTAGCAATACTGTCTCCCTCAGAAGAAAGCATCATTTTGAACAGCTTTGTGGAAAAATCAATCTTCCTGGACCACCTTCCTAGATAGGGAAGTTCTGGCATCTACTGGCTGAAGGTAGTACTGCAGGTTACAGAAAGTTTAATTAACCAGTTCACCCCTGACGAATTTATTTATGCACCTCTGAAATGCACATGTCTGCTGTCCCCATGTATCCATTACAAGTTTCAGATATCTAGGTTTCACATACTTAGAGCTAAAAGGCTCTGACAGATAACCAATAGGCATTCTTATTTATTATTATAGATTAATACAAATATCTCTGAGTTGCCTTTTTGCTATGTAAGGGCACCCTTAGTTACTTGCAGTTTAAACCATTTTTTTAAAAGAGAAAACATGTTAAAACATAGTAACACAGAAAAGTTAAGGACAAGAGAAAAGCAATCATTTAAAAACAGCAGGTCAGAGCCCTAGCCTCATCATGGCAAAGCTAGGAATGTGCACCTGAGGGTTTGTTTTTACTGTACATTCATTAATTTAATTAAAGCAAATGTCTGCATTTAAAGCCTGCAATACTACTTTCAGTCAGTAGCTGACACAGCTGCCTAACCAACCATAGCTTTGGAGTTGAGTGTGTGAATCTGGAGAGAGCAGAATACAGAACGGAGGGGCAGGGCTGTTAGCCTCGCCACTCCTGTGGGGAGATCTCTTCAGGGGAGTGTTTGTGTTTATGGTGGGTGGTGGCTGTGCCTTCACTCCAAATCTGACAGCTGTATGACTTTGAAGACTTTGATGCATCAAGTCGCATAGTTTCATTATCACAGGATAAACGAATCTCAGATTTCCTGAGTCAAATAGCAGCTTGTACATATTCCTTTCACTTAGTGATGACGCAGATGAGAGCAATATGAGAAAACTGATCTTTCAAATTCTGTAGTGCTTATTTCTAAGAAATGGTAATGACTGTTTTCAGATAATTCTTTAGCTTATTACTCTCAAACCATGGTATTCTTGCTGGCGCTGAAGCTGTTTTGTTTGGACAAAATGGGGAAACAATATCCAGTTGAAGACTTACAGGTTTTCTGGCTCAAATGAAGGGGCTAAGTTTATCTCAGTAAATTTGTGATATAGACTTAGATCCTACATTGGCTTGGCAGAGCATAAAGCTCCAGCAAGTCTACCTCCACTCTGTGTGTGACCTCTCAGCTGCCACAGCATATCCTAATGGTCATTTAATGACTGGTGGTTGTGGTGGGGACACTCAGCATTTGGTTGCATTTCACCATCCTTCTGAATTGGATACTTCCTCCCAGATTGACCTTAAAGGGATCTATGTAGGTATATCAGGAGTTTCCAGCTGCTTCTCACCAACAGGATTCCAGCAGTGATCGTCCAGATTTTCAGCAGTTTCTGATCAAATCCCTGGTGTAGAATTGAAGATTAGCAAATATATCACAATTATAATTTAACATAGCTGTGTTTGAGACCATAAGATATTTAGCCTATATGATTTTCTGAAAGTTAGAGATTTCAGTAACTTCGGTTGTCTAAATTACAATGTAATGATAGCTGATAACTTATTTTGAATCTATCAATGGTGAGATGAAAAATTATTTCTAACAGGGCCTAGAAGATGAGCTTTCACCTATGTCAAAAACTGTATCCCAAGAATCTCTCACACCTGGAAAACTGGAAATCAACTTTGAGGAATTACTGAGACAAAAAATGGAAGAAGAAAAGAGACGCACAGAAGAAGAACGCAGACAAAAACTGGAAATGGAAAAGCAGGAATTTGAACAGCTCAGACAAGAAATGGGAGAGGTTTGGCTATTACTGAAATTGCCCCCCAACACCTGTTTCTTGAGTGAGAAGAGTATTCATAGTCTCAAAATTACTGGCTTGAGCCAGGATCAAGTTGGATGCTTGAAGCTCAGCATTAACCCTGCCTCTCTCCCCAGAGAGTGTTTCCCAGCTCTCCAGAACAGGTTTTTAGGGCTTCTTGGTGGCTGCAGGGTGGGGTGAGGATTGCTGATTCTGGAGGCAATAATTGGGTACACCATGAATATCCAACTGGATCCTGGCTATAAATCCTAAATTCTAAGGAACAAATATCATTTTACAGGATGCCTTTGTTTGATGAAGAGAGACAAGTGACTTTTTCTGGTTCCTTTTTCCTCTGTGCCACCTCACAATCTGTTCCAGATGGTTTGGCAGCAGCGTTAAAAGTGATGCTGGGAGCAGCAGTAGGAATCAGTGGAAATTATCCTTTGTCTTTTACCAGTGGGAATCTCTGCTTGATTGGAATTCCTCATTTTTGTTCAGAGGGACAGCTCAGGATTCAAGCCACAGCAAAAACAGGTAGTGTAGAAACTGTTCAGCTATCAATATTCTTGGTATATTTTTCTTTAACAGGAGGAAGAGGAGTGTGACACCTTTGAGCTCAGCAGAGAATATGAGGAGCTAATAAGATTGAAAAGAAGTGGTTCAATTCAAGCAAAGAACTTGAAGAAAAAATTTGAAAAAATTGGGCAGTTATCTGAAGAAGAAATACAGAAAAAAATTGAAGAAGAGAGAGCAAGGAGGAGAGCTATGGATCAGGAAATAAAAGAAAGGGAAGCAGAGAAGTTTCAGGAGGTATTTTTTTTTTTAATGCTCAAAGGAAAAACTGCACCTACTTAATTTTTCAGTAATATCTTGGCTAGTACAGGCATCCAATTGTCACTATTATTCTTTTCTAAAAAAATAAAAGTGTGAGTATTATATACTGGCTTCTGGAATTGCGTGTATAGCCACTACTAAACAGAAATAGTACTGAAATAAAGCTGGTATGAATCTGTGTTTCCACGTGGTTGATTGCCTCACCATAACTGGATCCAATGGCATTGTGATAATGAAGTGTAGTAATTACAAGGCTTGGACATATCACCCATGATTCCCAGGTGTCAGTGTTACTACAGGATGCAGCTGACTCATTAGAAAATTGTGACAACTGCAGACATATAATTCCATCTTTTAGGAAATCAGGATTCTCACTCTGCATCAGGTTGTTTCTCAGAATCTCACTGACTGGACTAAACAGATCTTTTGATGGAGAAGCACTCTGTTTCTACTAGATGCTGCATGCAATTAATGCTTGTTCAGATCTGCAACAAATTAAATTAAACTTCAGTATGTGGCATCTATGCAGAATGTCCTGCAAAACACCTCCATACATGGTGTATGTGGGAATCTGTGAGATCCCCGAGTTCTTCCAGGACCTGCTAGGCCAGCATATTCTGACCTATTTATGTGGTTCTATTAACTTTTCTATTAGCTTGGTTTTAACAGTACATAAAAAAGGCCTTGATTTCCTAATAGATTCAGGTCTTAGAAATAAGTGAACAGTGATATGTCTGGTTTGCTATACTTTCTCCTTTTGAAATCAGATCTTAGCAAAAAGAAAGAGCTAGTAGACATGGCATGGTGGTAGGAAGATAGAGACTATAATGTGAAGCAGGACAAACTGGTACTAGTTATAGAGGTACAGTGTAGATGTGAGATGCATAGTACGTATGGGTTTTGGTACAGCAGGAAAGAACAGCGTGGAGCTGGACAAAAAGTACACACAGACTGGCTTATTTTGAAGATATCAGCAAACTGGATATGAGGGAAAGATAGGTAGGTAAAATGCACATTTTGTTTTGGCACAACCAGTAAATTTCCTCCAAATTTAGAAACATAAGATAATACTCCATCAGAAGGAAAGGCTTCAAAGGAAAAATGTATGCTTTAGCATGCATATACAGTATATGATTTACTTCACAAATATACCTTTCACATTTTTAGAATACATATTCTCAGCACAGGAATGCTTTGAATAGCTTCAGATTCCACTTGGTACACATTAATGCAGTGAGAGATGAGAGATAGATACCTTTCAGTTTTACTTGGTTTCTAAGATACTTATTTTACAGCCAGCGTGGAATGAGTTGAAGGGGAGGGCATGGGAAGTACATTAGTATGACAGAGGATATTCATTAAGGCTCGCTAACAAAAATTTATTTTCCATTTTCCCGACTTCGCCGGGTCAACTTTTTTCCTCAAATATATTAAGGACAGAAAATAAATACAAAATGCATGTCAACAAATATTCTTATCCTAGAACCTTATTACAATTATTCTCATATTACCATGTATAAAAATCCCACCCTGCCTCCAGATTTTCCCTCATCCTCTATCTTCCATCTTCCTGCTTTTTGCTTGGAATTATCATTTTAACAACTATATTTGTTCCTCTTAAGTTTACTCCAGGCCAACTTTTGTAGATGACCATGACCATGGTTCAGAAAGAATGAACCAAAGTTTAATATTTCATTAAGATTTATTAAATATTTTATTAAATGTTTTCAAACTACGAGCACTGGAATGCAATTATTTTTGTCAGGAGAGGAGTTTCAAGTAACATCTTCAGATACAGACTGTTAACTGCACGTCTGTTTTGAAATTGCATGAAATATTATATCCCATTACAAGTAATCTCTAATCGACGACATGTGACAGAACTTTCATTTTAAAACCATGCTTTTCTTCTGTGGAAAGAGGGATCTCTAAGAGCTGTGGCCAAAGTCCTCTATGCCAGTTACAAATGCATAACCAAGAGTTGTGCACTCATGACTTGTTACGTATTCGTGATCCCTATGTAGCTCCCACAGGGATCATGAAAGCCTCACCACAGTCCCCACTTACCAGTCAGCAGCCACTGTGGTTGGTGGGGGTCTTTCTCCCCGTCACTCAAGAAGCATCCGCACCTCTCCTTGTGCCAGAGATCCTGGGCACAATGGGGAGCTGCAGCAGGGATCCTGCTTTTGCCTAATGCTGCAGATCACTCATAAGAGGGGGTGGAAATGACAGTCAGCTGCTACTTGAGTGACAGGGAACAGATCTCCATTGATTGCAGCAGTGGCTTTCCAGTAGGCAGGGATTCATTAATGTAGCATTGCAACTACAGTAATTAAGCACACATAGCTATCATACATGACTCCGACCTTATATGTGCTTAAACGCTCACTTTATTTGTCCCCCATTTGCTTTGCATTTATTAACGTCTGTGCATCGAGGCACTATTTGTGACCCCTGTCAACCTTCACATCAACTGAAACTTGCCCAAAATCACAGTCATATGAAGACAGAACAGATTCTCCGTGATAAAATGCCATCATATTCAGGATTTTTTTAATGTTATGATTATGATTTTGAATCTTTTACAAAAACAGTCATATAAGAAAGATACCTCATTACATGTATCCTGCCAGCTTTCTACTCCAACTGCTAAAATAGTCTGTCTTCTTGCAATTATATCCCAAGAGTTCCACAAGTGTATTTCCCTGATTTCAATCAGTTCACTACCTTTCCAGAAAAGGGCAATCCTATAATTATTTTGTCAGCACTTTAGTAATGCTAGGGAACAGGGCAGGCCAAGTGCTGTTCTTCTCCCTCGTATGTACTTGTTAGCTGCTGCAGTCCAACCCTTTTTTAAGACCAGACAGCTGGTAGTCATTTGTAATTCCTGCTTTATCTTTTCATTCATGCCAGCTTACTTTTTGTAGTCTCATTTTGACAAATGTATTTTCATAGAATGTTAACACTTTAGCACTAAATAGTGTTCGAATGGTGTTAAATGACTGAATTCTCTTCTAAGAGTTATCAGTGTGATAATCAGTGATAGCTCGTAGGTATAGTCAAATTAATGTAATGTAATTAATTTTAAGTGCTAACTAACGTGGTAACATTTAATTAATTTTAAGAGCTAACTTCAAGTGGCACTAAATAAAAATAACAAACACCTATTTTGAGTTCAACATATTTACATTTTATTCAGTCATATTTTGAGTTTGGCATATTTTTTAGTTATTTTTTTCTCTATTCCTCCCATTTTTCAAAATTTCCCACAGGAAGATGAAGTAGATGTGAAGCCACCCACAAAGTCTGAAGCTCCGTTTACCCACAAGGTTGACATGAAAGCTAGGTTTGAACAAATGGCAAGGGCAAGGGAAGAGGAAGAGCAAAGGAGAATTGAAGAACAAAAATTGCTGCGTATGCAATTTGAGCAGAAGGAAATTGATGCAGCATTGCAAAAGGTACCAGAGGCTAGTGGTCTTCCTTAAGAGCACTGATTTTTTTTCCTAATGTGGTGAGTGGGAACAGTTAACATGTATTAGGTTACCTCATCTTTGTTGTATATTTTACACACATTCTTTCTATGTTCTCTTTTGGTGCTGGTCACAAAAGCTCACCCACTGATGGAAATGATTGGCAGGTTTTTGTCCAAGGTGCAGTGGAAAGGGTATAACTGAAAAATAATGATCCTGTTGAGTAAGGAG
The DNA here is from genome assembly GCA_948472985.1 of Iguana delicatissima. Classification (NCBI taxonomy): domain Eukaryota; kingdom Metazoa; phylum Chordata; class Lepidosauria; order Squamata; family Iguanidae; genus Iguana; species Iguana delicatissima. The sequence goes on from CAOKZL010001372.1 coordinate 181,435, forward strand.
CAAATTGTACTTTTCAGTCTTTTTTTCAGGGAAGCATGCAAAGTTCTCCATATCTCATTTTATCCTCAATCCCTGAGCTTTTGTCAAGCAGAAAGATGGCAAGTGGTCTAATGCTACCTAGCTTCCTAACTAGATAGAGGTTTGAACCATTACTAGACCAACGCTATAAACTATTACACAAGACTGGATCTTAACAGTTTCTGTGTACAGAGGCCACTGCCTTTTGACACCCTATTAACTTACAACTCTCTTTCAGGACTTCCAAGTTAAGGACAATTAACTGACGGGGGTTCTGTGCTTTTATCAGTTTTTCTTGCCTTTGGAGGTTCACTTGGGGCTGTTCATACACACACACACTGCTTGCAAAGTGAGCTGAGGGGGAACAAGAAACCAACCCAGCTGAGACTTTGCAAGCAGCATGCATGAGGCCAGTCCCAAGTGAGTTTCCCCAAGTGCTTCATGCTCCCTACAGTACAGTACATGGCTTTTGCTTTCCAACCAATTCCATTTTCTGACAGCGCTCTGGTCCCTAACCTGTCAGGTAACTGGAGGAAGCCTGTATGTGCCTACAAGTCACCTGTCGACTTATGGCAGCCCCATGAATTTCATAGGGTTTTCTTAGGCAATAGTTCACAGCTTTTTATTGCGTGCAACTCAGTGGAGTCCTGTGAAAATTGAGCCGGTCACTATCTGTTTTTTCCTGAATAATTTTTGTTAAAATACCAATTCATTTTAAAGTTATTTCCAGACTGCCACTTAACTGGTGTGTGGCAGGCAATGGTCTTCACATCTAAATGCTGTTAGAATAAAAAATTAATGCAATTTAACAGCAACCTTATATTTGCATGAGGGGACAGTATACAGTAATGTTTACTTTTTAAATCTGCAGGCAGAGGCTGTTGTTTCATCTTTTATATAAGACCTACTTAATTTATAGCTTTCCAGATAAATGAATTTCCTTAGAACCCATGCTTAGATTTCTCCTTCTAGGAGACTGAGAAAGGTGTTTACATTTCAAAATTTTTTTTAATAGAGTAAGCCTTTGAATATCACAGCCTAAAATCAGGTGCAGAAATTGTGCAGTTCTCAAGACGTTAACAGCAATTCCCAGCAGCAACAATGGTGAAAATGTTGGCAGTTGCAGTTTAATTTCATGATTCCATAGCCTAAATCTTATTTGCTAGTTCCAGTTAGAGTAGAGCTATTGATTTATCCAAGCCTGCTGATATAGTGATAATATATTGGAAGGGTAATGTTGTAATTAAGAGTACGTGCTTTATCTAAAATAAATATTGGTACTGCAGGTACTGAATCACTCCATAGGATATGCAAACATTGGAAACTGCTTCACAATTTCTGTTTTAAATGCAGAAAAAAGAAGAGGAGGAAGAGGAGGAAGGGAGCATTGTCAATGGCTCAGTATATGAAGACGAAGAACAACAAGCACGGTCAGGTGCTCCATGGTTCAAGAAGCCTCTTAAAAATTTGTCTGTTGTGGATAGTGAACCTGTGAGGTTTACTGTGAAAATAAGTGGAGAACCAAAGCCAGAAGTTACATGGTGGTTTGAAGGGGAAATGCTTCAGGATTGTGAGGACTATCAATATATTGAGAGAGGAGAAACATACTGCTTATACTTACCAGAAACCTTCCCAGAAGATGAAGGAGAATATATGTGCAAAGCAGTAAACAGTAGAGGAACAGCAGCCAGCACATGCATTCTCACTATTGAAAGTAAGAGTTAGCATAAGTTCTCAGATCTTGAGTTTTTATTACACATTCTGATCTTTTCTTAACTCTTTTCTCTCTTCTCTTCTCTTCAGCTGATGACTATTAAAGTATGCTTTTTCTGGAGCCTTCCTTCCCTAAATTTACTGCATTCATCTTTTTCTTCTGTGGCGGGGCCAACAAGAAGTTGTCTATCATTCCTCAAATAAGATACCCAACTGCCTGAATCCTTCTTGATTTCAGACTGAAAATTGGCAACAGAAGCTTTAAACAGTGGTTTAACCTACACACATAATCAGCATAAGAGTGGCTGATTGCCTATGCCACTGCAGTGCTTCAAGAGCCAGGCATTTAGGCCAATTAAGCTATTCATATGAAGCAGTTTGGCATTTGGTTCCAGCAGCTTTCCATCATGAAGTACATGCATAGTGTGGTGAACAGTGATCGAAGCGTAGAACTGGTTGCTTAATAAACAGTCTGCTACTGAGAACAATAGCTTGGTGAAACTAGCCCAAAGTTATATAAAAAGGCAAAATTTAAACAATGTTCCTAGAGCCAAAGACTAATTGATTCATTCTCCATAAAAGCTGATATTTATTTCTCTGGTCCTGGTAGCTTTGCGGGCAATAAGTATGGTCTTGGCTAAACAATTAGGAAGCCAAAAGGTTATGTAGTGGTTTAAATTAGCCTTTGTTTAATGCAACATTTTTCTTTTCTTCTATGTTAATAAAATTACATCAAGATTTACATCAAGTTTATAATGGCTTAAAAAAAGATTTATGTAACTACAAATATACACACAGTTGCAAGTTCAAGTTATTTGAAATCAAACATTTGCATTTATTTTTTTTTAGACAGCAGACACTGTCAAGCATCTAGCTTGAAATACTGAACCATATTTGTTATAGCATTATAGTGGATGGGTTTTCAATGTTGCATCTCATCTTGTCTAATATAAAATCATCTCATTAATTACATTATTTACAACTAAATGATACATATGTGATTCATACATACCCGCTCACCTACCTATCAACCCACCGCTAAACAGATATTACAGCTATGGATTTTGCAATAGGAAATGTAATCTGTTGCACTATCAGCTAAAATATGCACTGGAAGCTCAGAATGAAGAAATATGTGGCAAGTTCACAGAAACTTCCATTTGATTTCGGTTTAATATTGTATTTTGTGCAGGAGATAACTGTTTCTCTTTGAACATGTCAATGTACCAAATCAACTGCTTGTATCCTGAATTAATAGGAAGGTTAATAAATATGTTCAATTCCTAATATGTTCAATTCCTACTTTTCTTCATTTCACAAAGGCAGGTTCCACTTAGCACTTTATTCAGATACAGAGCATTAAAAAATGGAAGGACAACTGATAATATTTATTAGTTTACATTTATTGAGAACTCATACAAAAACATTACAATTAATGGGTATTCATGAGTACATACAATGTCAATATTGCAAGCTCAACACAACATACTGTAAAGCATTTGATTTACCTCATGTCCAAGCTGCATCTCCCTAAGATACTTCCCATCACAGTTGCCTTTAAAAGACAGTCTTCTTTTTTTAAACACGGGTAGTTTCTGTAGAGAACACTATCTCAGGACAAAAATGCATCTTGCATGCATATAAGATAAAGGTTGCATAAACACAAAGAGTTTTATAGGGTACTACCAGTAGAAAATGTAGACCTACATTGTGAATTCTGTAGTACCTAATGCTCTGGCTTAAGAACTGCTAGTACACAAAGAAAAATGAACAGCTCTATCCTTTAGCTTACAAAAATAAAGATTTCCTAGTTGCTGACAAGTCTTTTTTTTCCAAGAAAAAAGGATTAATGAATGATGCAGCCTACCTAGCAACTGAGATCACTAGAAGGTGATTCACACAAATAAATCTAAAGACTGCTTTTTTTTAACTAGAAAAGCATATCCTCTACAAAACACATACTGAAGGGTGATCTGTAAATGTTACTATCAGGTGAAATCAAGATACTATTTAAAATATTCATTACTTTTACCTAGCATTCTGTTAGAATTTACATCCCCCCCCCCCCGCTATAGCACATGAACTGCTCACAGATAACTAACCACCTGGATCACAATGCTCTGTGTTGGAACCTTTTGATGCAACCTAACATTTCTGAAAAAAATCAGTCAAGCTAAACAGTAGAACTACTCCTAGTGCAAGAAGATGCCGATAGGTCCATCAGCAAACTTACAATGAAATATGAAGATAGTAAAGCAGAACTTCTATCATCTCCTATGCCAACCATTTTATTACATCCCTTGTCCTTGAAGTTAATTTCAGTTTAGCTACATATATTGAAAACTGGAGCAAAAATAATCTTTACTGTAAAAAGGTGAAATAATCCAACCAAAATAAAGCTCTTCAACACATATCTAGTTGTTATATAAAAATGCAATCTGACATGTTGAATTATAACCAAAAATGAACTGTCCTTGAGGGAATTCAAGTACAACTATTAATTTAGATGTGAAAATGCAAAACATATCTATGCTTGACTATTTAGCAAAGTGCAAATTGATAGATGGTTTGTATTATTACCACATAACAAGTTATGGAACATTTATGGTCAGGCAAATAGCACTTTAAAGAATGAGAAGCGATTAAAACAGGCAAATTATACCCTACACCATTAAGTATGGGATACATTTAAAATCGGTATTGTTTTGCCAATTTTACCTTCTACATGGAGCCCTTCTATGGTCCATGCTCATCGGCTCACCATGGCCATACACTCAAAGGAATCCTCTTTATTGGAAGTAACTATCTCAGGACCTGATTTTATGAGCTATGATTTGGTGCTTGCAGCATCTTCAGCACTGTGTGTGAAAATGAAGGCAGGATTTTTGAATATTTTTCTTTGATGCAGATAAAAGCAGGACTTGACAAAACCAAAACATTTTATTAGGTGATGAACAAAAAAACTGATGGTACTGCCTCAGCATTGTCTACTTAAACTGAAAAATTGTACCAGTAAATCTATCTAGATAAGCCATACACAAAACATTTAAACTGGCAAAAATATACAGCAGTTCAGCTGAAATAGCAAGGTAGGAAGGAGATTGCTATAAAAAAGAAAGATTTGCCAATTGTTAACATTTCACTGGCATACATGCTTTCTAAAACTATTCTGCAAAATTCAAGTCTAATTTTCCTCTTTATAAAATAAGCAAACTACATTAATTTATGTTTTATGGTGTATACCTTAAGCTTGCCTTGGGATTAAGAGAAACACACAGTATGCTTGAATAAGTAGTAATGGGTATAACATCCTTGAACATTATAAAAACATTTTTGAAGGCTGTTGAAGTTCTGACCAATATTTCCTGTATCTTGAAAAAATATTTTATATTCATATGTAACAACTCAGCTATTGAGGGAAAAATAGTAAAAATGACTTACTCAAAAATTACTGCAGCAATCCACTTATCTTTTAAAAATAAAGATACACATTTACCCAGAAATGTCAGTAATTGTTTCAGACTTTCCACTGGAATGAAACCATGAATAGCAGAATACATTTGGGGAAAGATATCAGCAGATTGCTTTTGAATACACAAGCACAAAAAAAATCTCACAGGGACAACATTAATATATTGAAATATGTATTTATACACTTCCTTAGGTTGTGCTTACCTGTGCTTTTTGCAGCAGAACCTAAGGTGGAAGGTCTGGGAAGGCACTGTGAAGTATAAATAATTGCACTGTTTGCAATTAATAAAGATTTTATACTTTAAATGAATCAAAATCAACAGCCTCCATTTGGTGAATGATAAAGAATCTTGGTGAATTTTTGTTCTGTTTAGTTAGTAAGTACACCATTCTCCAATAACTACAGACTAATCATGCAAAATATTTGATCTAGAGACGTCAATGCCTACACTACATATATTTATTAACTTCCTAGCTGGGTTTTTTTTTTCCAAAATTTAAATCCTAACCTACATTGGGATAAAAATAATTCCCTCCTGATTCTACATTACAACAAAATGCATTTCTATTTATCTGTGCAGTAAAACTACTTTATTTTAGACTTTTTTTCTTCTCTTGCAGCCACCCTAAGTGTATACTCCAAAACAACAAAATCATTTTCCAAAGACTAATAAAGGTTTGCAAAATTAACGTATACCTGTATCACCAAACATATGTAGACAACTGGACACAAAACAACCTCCACCTCAAAAGCATTTTAAACTTTTAACAATGCACAAGTTTATATCTCAAAGTATCTTATTTCTGAATCCCTAATGAGTAATGTTTCTTAGGCAAATGACAATTTCTTTAGCTAAAGCTAAATGTCTCAAGAATACTTACCCATAAAGCTCATACAAACAAAGATTTATGCATATCTAGGTTTCTGAATTAAGAAGCAATTATGATTTTCTAAGATATGAGCACTGTATTTTATTCCAACATAATATTCACACAGGTATGGCATTTGCATTATGTGGAACATTGACAAAAAGATACTGTTGCAGTTCATCATTTTGTCATTCTGATGTACTTACAGTGCAATGCTCCTTGAAGGAACAATCAAGGATGATACACAGCACAGTCCTCCTCACCCCTACAGAGCTAGTTCTATACTGGCTGGATCAAACCTGCACTTCAACAGACAATGGCAAGACAGACTGTATTGCATGTAATCTAAGATATGCAAAAAAGCAAACAGTGGATTTTATCAGAATACCAGTTTTCAGTAAGGATTATTAAGAAGGTTATTACGGAGACTTTGCAAAATTTCACTTATTGGCTAGACTTCAGCATTTAAAAAAGACCTCATCTGCAAGATGTTTTTCTGTTAAGCACTCCCACACTCTGAAAACATGTTCCTAAGACAAATGCAGTTTTGATAACTATAAAACATCATCCTTACTACACTGAATTTTGAAGCAAAGTGCTGCAAACTGATTGCTTAGCACATTTTGCCCTCTACAGTATCTGAGTTTAGTAACGGTGCCTGAAAAATATACTTAAGAACAAAATCACGTATAAAAACAAATGTTAACTATAGCAGCTGTATGGGTCTGAGACAGTGGTCATGAACAAAACAAAAAAAGAAATTGCAACTGTTAATGCAGTAAAGTATGTCAAGAAATGCCTTCACATACATGCAATTTTTAATCACGTAGAAAGAGAAGACCAAGATACTAAACAGAAAAATACAACAAAAGAGATCCTTCTATAACTATTCTGCAAGGGGAGAATATCATTGTCAAGCCCCAAAATTCCAAGAGGGAAAAAAGTCTTATTTGTGTACATGTACAGCATTACTAACAAATCCTTGCATTCTCAGAGTACCCACATATCCAACTTACCGACACAGGAGGTTTCATATTATTTATTGTAAAGCACAAAACAGGCATTTAAAAGTGATCAAGTATACATTGAAAAAGTACATTTATATCACAAAGCATTGACCACATAATAGTTGCAAATACATTTGCTGGAATGTGTACATCTACACTAATGTACTAAAAACAAACCAATTTCCATTTCTACACAGAAATATTACCTCCTATCAGAAGTGATAGATATTTTGTACATTTTCAAAACACTATTTTTAACCAAACAAAAATTATGATCTTCATCAAGGCGTCTGCATCCATACATTTAACAAAGGTTTTTTTCCCCCACATAATGAAGCAAATACTGTATTGTCCACTTCTTATTATTGGCCCTGTGCGAAGAAATACATAAGAGATACACAAAAAGTTAAAGAAAATCTTTTTTAAATTGCGCTAACTCAGGAGTGAAGCCTTTAAGAAAGAAAATTTTGTTAATGTAATGGTGGTGGCTTCCTGCATGGCTTTCAAATACCCTGGGAGGAGAAATTTTTAGATCAAAAGCACTGAATGTATGCAAAGAAAAGACAGAACTCCAGTTAACAGAGAATGAATTCATTTACTAATTACCCATTGCCAGGAGGAATTATGCATACTCCAGGAAGATACCGAAGTGGGAGACATGCAAAAACCGAAAAACAAAAAAACCCACAAAATAACAAAAAAAATCTCATCCATGTTATTCAAGACTGTTGTACCTGTGGTGCTGGAGGATGTTGCGGCATTCCTTGTGGACTTGTCTGGGCATAATAGGCTGCCTGCTGTCTATAGTATTCAGCCCACGCTGCACTGTAATCTGGTTGGCCTGCCGGTGGGGCTCCGGCTGGAGCCGGAACTGCCTGACCTAGAATAAACACAGATTACACAACTCTGGTGCCATAAAAGGGACAGAAGAAGCTCAAAATAATCTCATTTCTAACAAACATTACCTTGCTTCTTGTAATATTCCTCCCAAGCTTTTGAATAATCTTGTGGCTGCCCTTGTTGACCTGAAAAACCCCCCATATTTTAATGTAAAAACAGCTCCCAGGTACACCAAAATTACAGACAAGAATACAGTGGAAGAGTTCTTTGCTGTTTAGAAACTCAATACAAAGAAAAGATAATATTAAATCTTAAATTGAAATGTTCTTGTACATTTAAGACTTTTAATTTAAACCCAAGACCATCATGTCTGTATTTGAATGCAGCATTTGTAGGGTGCCTCACAGAGTCACACTCCTCAAATGCATAATCTATGGCTAAGTTTGAGAACAAGCTTATACTCTGTGCTGTAACATGCAAATAATAAATATGAGTTAGACAATATAATCCAACCCCTCCTCTCATACAACTTTCGAAGATTCATCTCATATGTGCAGGAGTATACACTAACCAGACACAGGTTTTGAAGAGAACACTGAACTATGGATTACTAAGGCAGTTTGTACAGCAGCACTTCTGTTAAGATTACTTCAAATTTTAAGCACACATACCCTGTCAAACCATGTTTAAAACATTTTAAAGGTTGACTTTGGTACAACAGTGACTGACCTATTAGCAACGGCATGCAGAATAACGAGGGCAGAAAGAAAGGAGTCAAGTGGTGTAAGTTCAATGTGACCACTACTGATTAGTTTTGTATGTTTGAATTATGTAATTTAAAGCTATCTTTTTCAAGCATATTCTTATGCACATAAAACAAGATCACCACTGTTATGGAGAAAGCAAACTTAACCTGAACCCACAAGGTACATACGTATGGGTCAATAACTTTTAAAGGACTGAGAAAATGAAGTTATTATCCTCACAACAAATTCTACGAAGCAGGCGAGGATGTATGATAGGAACCAAACCTGGATTTATAGGGTTTGTTTTGAATCTAGGATTCCTACTCTCTGACTCAAACTTTACCCATTATTATCATACAGGCTCTCTCTGCTATGTATAACACGCAGTTCCACCTAAACATTAGGAAAAACTTCCTGATGGTAAGAGTTGTTCAACAGGGGAATATGCTGCCCCAGTGGTGGAGTCTCCTCCTTTGGAGGTTTTTAAATAGAGGCTGGATGGCCATCTGCTAGGAGTGCTTTATGTATTCTTGCATAGCAGGAGGTTGAACTGGATGGCCCTTGTGGTCTCTTCCAGCTCTACGATTCTAAAGAAAAGAATGGCACGCCATACACCTCACAATGGAAAAACTTGCTAAAAAGCTAGGTGTCAGCTCAGCCATATTCATGATGAACAGAAGTTCTCTACTTGGTTTGTACAAGTGTAACTTTTTTTGTGACAAAAACAATTCCAAGGATAGCTAGAAGGATAAAAAATGGGTAAAGAAGAAGTAACATCCTAATATTTACAGAAGTATTTTCTAGCAATCCTTATCAGAGCAAAAGAGCAAAATGCCTACAGCTGATTCCATCTGTGAAACTATTAAAGCAACACTGCAAATAAGCCCAAAAGTTGCTAGTCTCTCCATTTTTTTAAAAAAACAAGGCTGCTGGACCAATGAATTTTCATACTGCCAGCCTTCTCTGCTTGCCTAGTCTGATCAACTGCCTGCATGGAATTCTGTGTCACCTGTGGCTACTTGGCTAACTGATAATACCAGGCACTCTGGTTGAGACAGAAGAATGTTTGATAATCTTTTGCCAAGTATTGGGCTCTTTGGAGAAAAGGATACAATTATTAAAGTGATACGTATCAGTAAATACAGCATCTAATTTCCAGGTATAAGTGCAAGCTTATTTTATCAAAATATGCAGTATGACATCAAGCTGAAATTTTGAATAGAATGCATTTTACAGAAATTGTAAATATGCTGTTGTAAAAATACATAGAACTAGTGTGTTTACCTGGCGTTGCCCAGGATTTTTCTCATAAGTAATACTTGTTAGAAATACCTTAGGAATTACCTTATCTTACGTTAGGAATTAGATGCAGTTGAAATACAGATTTGATATCCTTTGTTTCTAATTCCCCAAACTGTCTTGTCCAGTACCTTAATTTTTCCCCATATCCCCATATCCCCCAATCCAGTCTGAATTCAGGGTTCTTAAAATACAGAGGTTCAGTTTCTGAGGGAATACACTGTCCTCCTCCTCCTTGCTGCTAGGCCTCATCTCCATATCAACTGGCCAGGCCCAAGAATTCTAAAGGGCCTTCCCTAAAATGCCAAGCCCAGGATTCCACAGAATCTTCACAGGCAGCCAATCATATGAGGTCTTCTCACCTGACACAGCCAATCATATGAGGTCTTTGCCTGCCTGACACACGGAAACTCACAAACTTTGACTTTTATATATTAGATTAAGAGACTACATAACTGTCACATGTTTTATGCGAAGAAATCAGTTCCAAATTACACCAAGACACAGAAGTAGCAAACATATATGATCTCTTTACAGTGTAAAGCTGTAGAACATCTAGCAAATTAGCCTTCAGCCCCATCTGGTTTTATGAATGCTGGAGTTGTTAAAAACAAGTATGTATTTTCTGAAACAGAGCTACTGAACTACTTTATATTTGAAAGTTCTCACAACAATGAAACAAATGCCTCGGGGGTCCATGCTTTGGTCATGACTAGCCTGATCAAAACTTGAAGATGCCACTGCAACCAGTGTGAGGCAATTCTGGTTTTCTACAATGGCATGCTGACTTCCCCCATCTACCTTTGTTAAAAGTAACTCTCAGACCTTGAAGCCAAAGAACCAGATTACAATGTTAAATAAACTTTTCACTTGTAGCCAGCTGGATCTTTGGCTCTGAATCAAGATATTTTGCCTCTAAGATTTGATACAGCAGCATATGGAGTTGAATGGCAGCTTGAAAGATTATTGTGGTCAACTGCAAGTTGTACCTATGGTTTATACCCATCATTACTGTGATGGGTGCTTCATTTTTAGCAGACAGTTTCTCAATGGAAATTACACCCAATATTTTGCTTCCTACAGTCTTAATTAATGAATATTCTAAATTACAGAAATACCAGAATATTCTGCTTCAAAGATTTAGGATCACTGGGTTAAAACCCATGTTTCACTGGTGGTCACAACAGAACTTTTCCAGTCTCTTTCTTTCTGCACCCCTCTTTGCAGCCTGAGAACTGCCTCTAGAGAGTGTTCCAGCCCTACAGTTGCTTTTGGGAGGGGGAATACAGTGAAGGAGAGTGCTGCTGCTTCCCATCACCAGAACTCCTCTGCTACATTCTGCCCATTCCCAGAAAAGATTACACTACTTCCATTGGGAACATCTACAGTGATGAACCTATGCCTTGTAACTAGAGTTAACTTAGCATCTGTGAACAAAGAGCCGCATGAGAACCCACATTATCCTGCTTTGCATGACCACATGGAAATGTTCAATCACACACAAGACAGATTTGGAAGCACGCTGCTTGCTGGAAACACGCTCACAGTGGTACAGGAGTGAGAATCGAGAAGCCCTCCAGATGCTGTTGGCAGCAGCCCCACCACATAGAGTTCTGGGAACTGCAGCCCAGCATCATCTGAAGGCCAACATTCCCACTTGCAGACTAACTGCTTCTAAGCACTGATGGCTCCACAAGGTAAGGTTAAATCAAGGGTTTTCCATAATGTCAAACACTGCTGGGTGCCACCAAGCAAGACTTATTCTCCATACAAAAGTGACATTTGAAATTCCATCTTTAGATAATTTAGATGGTATTTCATGCTATTAGATGCTGAGTACAAAAGCATAGAATGTAGCTTTCCCAATTAAACATAAGAGTTCATGAAACGCTGTCCCAATTTTTATTTACCCTGGGCAAACAGACTAAAGTCTTATGAATATCTACTGAGCGCTCTTCCTAGTTTTTCTTTTAAACTGGGTATGAATCAGTATCTTTTACAAGCAAAATCATATATACTCAATTTTAAATCACAGGCAACCATATATATCAAGGCTTACCCATTTTTTTATAGTATTCTTCCCATGCCTTGGTGTAATCTACTTGCCCTGCTGGTGCTGGATTTGGCTGATCTCCTAATAGAAAGTCAAAGAATAAAATGGTTTTGGATGTATGTATGTATACATACACAACACATACACACACACACAAACACAGACTCAGCTCTGCATTTGGATTTTATGCCACAAAACAGCTGAAAAGAATCTAAAATTCTATAAAGTAAACTACAATATATTTCATATAACACACAAAAAAATTAAATTGAGAATAATTTTAATTATTTATCTAACAATTAAAAATTAACTCAATTCAAATTATTTGGGGAAAGTATTTCACTGAGATGCAAAAATGTGACTGTGGTATCAAATTAAGGCCAAATTCAGAGCACTTGCTCTGCACAATTTCAACCTACAATTTTGGGTAATTTGCAAAACCCAGATTCAAATTTATTTGCAAACAGAGTTTCTGACACAGAACACACGTCAACATTTCAATCTAAGAGTGTGTCCCACATCCCTTAATAGCTATCAACGTTCCTTCCCCAAAAAATACAACATAAATATTCTAAGTTTAGTTTTGCTTGATCACTATACTATGCCTAGTTTTTCTAATCATCAAAACACTCATTTGTTCTTGCACAAAAAGCCTTTACCAAGTAGCCATCAATCTTAGAATTTACAGGGCACAAGACAAGACTGTGCATTTTTGGCAAGATAATGGCTTGGATATTAAGGAACTTAAGAGAAGAAATACTTACTGCACAGCCCCTGTAACCACTTGTATTCCCCCCCCCACTAAGGTGAGGCATGGGCTAATGGAAGGGAACTACTGAAGATGTAGATTTCTGTCCAATCTGGAGAACTTACACTAAGATCCAAGCCAGTGTATACAAAATTTGTTTAGAGAAAATATGTTTAGAGAAAAAGGTGTATTTTGTGTTCAATGAATACAATATTGTGAATTTGATTTTACAAGGTAAGCGGTGTTTTAGCGGAATCTATTTTCTTGTGAATGGTAGATGACTGCAAAGAAAACACCTCACAAAGTCAACCGCAACTCTTTACTACCTTGTCCATTGGTCTGAGTAGCTGGTGGAGCACTAGGTGGAGCTGCAGGTGGTGGTTGTGCTTGCTGCTGATAGTAATGAGCGTAATAGGCTGCCCATGCTGCTGAATTAGGATCTGTTGGCTTACCTAGGAAATCAAGTTATTTTCAGTTCAACATTTTTTTGATCGATGTCATTAACTATCCCTTTCTTTAATATGGTTTCATACTTCTTATCATTTTAACTCTACAGTGCTTTGTTTCATCAGTAGTCTACACAGGAACTGACTCAACACAGAAAAAAACCACCCTAACCAAAAAGCAGCAATGGACAACTTGATGCTTTGGAGTATCAACCAGATGTTTTGGACTCCAATTCCCACGTGACCTTTGGTCATATCTGGAACAGATGAGAGCTGTAGTCCAAAACATCTGGCAGGCATCAGGTTTCCAGTCCCATCTGCAAATTTATTTAAATCCATCAGCTTGAACTCAGTTGAGCCAAATGCAGTTAGAACACTTCACTGTCATTTTCTGGCATAGTTTAACTAACTCCACCATTATATATGTAAAGTCAACAAAGAGAGCTCACTTTGTCAAATGCAGTCCTATGAACATAATATCTAGGAAACTCAATCAAGACACTAGACGCATCCATTAGTAGCCTTCCTCAAGACTAAATGAGTATGCTCATATGTGGCAGGGACGGACAAATATTTTAGCACCTTATGGAATGACTACACAAGCATGTTTTTCTGCAAACACATCTACATGAAGTCAGTTTTTTCTTACCAGGGTCTGGAGGATTTGGTGGCTGCCAGTGTGGGTATGCGTTACCCCATCCTTGTGGTGCGTACAGTGCTGGAGGCCCACTAAAATGGAAGTATGATAAACACTTAGATCATTATTAAGCAGAAATGGAAATTACGTTCTTTATACAAGAGCTAATTGAAACTGGCATCTAGAAACGATTCCAGCAGTTCTAGGTCTAACATTCTGCATAGCAGTGGATTACATTAATGGCCTACAACACTCTTTGAGAACCATGATTTGCAGCACATGCTCCACTACACAAAATTCTTTCAAAATGATTTTTAAAAACCCAGATCTTTTAAATTCAGTGCTACTCTTCCAATTTAGTGCACTGACCCAGTTGAATTAATGTAATATGTTTGCAAGTAATGAAAACATTAATACTTCATTTGAGTTGTGATCTTTGCTCGGAGCTGTTATCTACCTCTTCCTTGTCCTGAGAAGGTTCCACAGAGTGAACTCTGACTTTCCACAGTTTTCATTCCTACACCAAATCCACAGAATTTTCCTGCCACAGGAATTTCATGCATATATCACTAAGCAAACTACTATCTTTCTTTCATGCAAGTTAAGTTCTCAAAATGTATTTTCAACAGAAAATTACTCACTGAGGTGCAGGGCCAGGAGGGCCAGGTGTATACGGAGCTGGATTGTAAGGCCCCATTGGAGCTCCAGGTGGTGGTCCAGGAGGCCCATGTGGCCCAGGAACAACACCATGAGGTCCATGTGGCACAGGTGGACCCAAAGGATTTACTGGACCCTGTTAGAAAAGACAAAAAGGTAAGTTAGTTCCAGTAGTCACACTGATTTCTTCCTATCAGCTGGAAGAAGCAGCTTGTTTACATATTCAGCTAAGTTCTATTCTCCTTCATGGAAGTAACTCCAGTTTGCTACCATAATGACCACTGCTGGGATAATGTTTCCCTTCCCCATCTACAATACTTTTCATAGTCTACCAAATCTTCTCTAGTGGATTGAGGTATCCTCTGGGGCAGATGCAGCGGAAATTCCATGGTACCAGCTTAGGTCTGTTGATATGCAATTGGGGGGTGTTCTGTTTCTATATAAAAATTCTGCAGTTGATTTTTCCATAATGCGCACCACTAGGTTCTCTGTAGTGACTTCTTCACATATATGCATTGAGAGAATTCAAACTTAATATACTGAATGGCAAGTTCACAAATCAGGTCTGCAGTTGCAGTTCCTAGGACAAGCAGTAACTGTTCAGGGCAATGACGCCATAACAGATGTTCAAAATGCCCCATGACACAATGGAAAGCTTGCTAGTGGCAAGCCTATAATTGTACCCAGGCGCAAAGCAATCAATGACTGACTGTGTGTGTGTGTGTGTGTGTGCGCGCGCACGCGCGCGCGCCTTTAGGTCGCCTGCTGACTTATGGTAACCCCACAAATTTCATACAGTTTTCTTAGGAAAGGAAGACTCAGAAAATTTTGCCAGTTCTTTCCTTTCAAATACAGCCTACAGCACCTGGTATTATAAGACAACAAAACATTATGCACTAATACAGTTTAATTCTCATCCACCAAGCAAAACTATCACAGCTTTTAACCTATGAAGCATTACATATAAGTAAAGGTGACATTCCAGAATACTCACCCCAATCTTTTCTTCTATGAGCTGACGAGCATAATCAATCTGTTGTGGAGTCCCCCGAATAGTAAACAATTTCATGTTGGGGTCTGCATTTGGTGGAGGATTTCTCTGAAGTTCTATTCTAGCACCAGATTGTTGGCTAATGCTCTTGATAGTTTCACCACCTAAAATTTAAAAAACAAAAAACCCCACCAAGTGCTACTTAACATCTTAAACAAAACATGACCCGCTAGAAACTTTTATCACAGCCTAAAACAAATGGGACATATGTTACTATTTTACATTAACTCTTAGCACCAACTTTAGTGAAATACAGCATTTTGTACTGTATTTCATCTCTGTGCCACTCTCTTCATTTTATCAAAGTTTAATGGTTCGGAAAAGGAGAAGCAAGAGGCCACAAACCCCTTTCAAAGAAAAATTACATCACTATGCACCATTATCTGACAAACCATCATGAAATATGGCACAGATCACTCAATGCTGATAACATCTACTTTATTTAGAAAACCTTTTGTTTTTATGACTATGAGGAATACAAGTGAATACTGGTATTTACTGGGAAAGCTCCCTTCTTATTTAAAGTACCAATAATGGGCTAAACCCCCATCCACTCACTTCCTATTAGGAAATGAGGAACGATGCCATTTATTTTCGTGTATCCTGCCCCTTTGTAAATGCCGCTTTACTTAAGTCCTAATATGCAGAATGAGAAAGAGTACTAATGCCTGTATAAAATTCAAAGAGAAATGAATGAAAAGACATACATACATCTGAAAATAGCCAATACGTCTATACCAGAGGTTTTTAACCTTTGGTCCTCCAGATCTTTTGGACTTCAACTCCCAGATGCCCTGGCAACTATGGCCAGTGATCAGAAATTCTGGGAGTTGGTAAAACACTTGGACCAATTTCCCGTCAGCTCTGGAAGCTATACTGTCCATGGACGTACAACATGTGCTTGTTTGATAAAAGCTTGATGAGCTAGCATGATAGTGTGAAACACTAACCAGTTAATGATAAGGGGATGCATTATTTGACATCTCCCAGCCGTGGAGATAATGCTTACCTATTAGAGGAAAATGCCAACTTATGCATTATCAGTAATTCTTTTTCTGGTCAGATAAGGCTTCGTGTAGTGTTAGAGTGTATGTCTGCATCTTCAAGTGGTTGCCACTACAATTCCTTTCCATTTCAAAGGCACAGACGACTAGTGTGAGCTCTGAGCTTGGAGTCTGCTCTTAGAAAGAAAAACTTAACTACATGCAAGGGAAGCTACTTTAGCTGAGCAGATTTGAAGATTTCCTTCTCGGCAACAGACAGAATTTGGAGTTTTGCTACAGAGACTTATCCAGGAAAGAGTGGGGCTTGTGGGAAGATGACTTACAGATGGAAATTTCTCTCAAGTGGAAAACTGTTTCCTTTCCACTTTTAAAAGGCTTGAAAATTTGGGTGTGTACATGGAAGCTGATCTGTTGAAGCGAAACTTCAAAGAAATGAAAACATATATTTAAATAGAAGGACAACTAGTAGGTTAAGAGGGTCTGAGGGACAGAAAGAAAAGGGGCTGGGTTATGGAAAGAGAAACATCAGCTTCCATTCTGTGTTAAGTTCTCCTCACTATTTTCTTAAAGCATACATAACCAATGACAGTCTTTTTTCTTTCTTCCTGTAGTCCAAAATGGCCTTTTCTGCAAGTTGAGCTATGAAACAGAATTGATGTGGAGTTGGAAGAGGAAGGACAAAGTATAGGCATGGGGAATGTGTAGTCTTCAGGATGTTGCTGGACTGCAACTCTCAGCAACCATCACTATTGACTAGGCTGTCTAGGAGTGGAGATCAGCAGTTCAACAACAGTCTCCACAAAGAAATTAAAGAAAGGAAAATAAAATAAAAGGCATAGTTGGGAGTCTTCAAAACAGCAGTTCACCTACTATGCAAACAGAAGAAGTTAAAGAACCCACTTCGTTAAGTATCTTACCTTTCCCTATAATTAATCCTGTCTTTCCTGTAGGCACAATAAAATTGAATTCTTGCAGTCCACCAGGTGGTCCCATATTCCAGTTGCCTTGACCTCTACCTCTTCCACGACCTCCAGGCCCTGGACCACCAGGATTGCCAGCCTGGTTTGAGATGGAAACGCAACAATTAGCTATACTGAAAAACTGCTGCAACCTGAAAAAAGTGAATTATTGTGGTCTCTGACAACATCTCAAAAATTGATTCAGTTATCTTAAACATGATTCTCTCAAAAAAAAGAGCTGACATCTCTGCAGAAGACAAACATCTGTTTTATCTTTTTGATATCATAAGCAAGCTGCTTAAAAAGTCCCTGAAGCAAGAGTAATGGGTGAAGGGTTAAGCCCACCTCATCAGTTTATTCCTTAAAGTCCAATACACACATGGCATTTTTGTAGGTAAGAATTATTTAAGAAATTTTCTTTCTCTAGGAAACAAGATGACATAAAATAGCATTCTATCTTGAGTTTCTCTGCAATATGCCACCTTTACCATGCAATCAACATGGTTTTACTTATGGAACCACACTTCTTCAGTATCTTTTTCTAACTATAAAATGTGTCCATGAAGGGTATGTATGGGTTACAAATTCTACAGTCTTAAGTGTAGAGCAAGAATTCCAGTCATACAGTAATGATTTATGAGACTGTTTCTTCTAAGCGAAAAGGAATATTGTTATATGTAGGCAGCTGGGCTGGTAAATCTTTTGGTTGTACGCTGAACACTCGTAAAACAAGATATCCACACACGTATTTAAATAATGTTCACAAATAGCAGCACCTTTTCCTTGTTTCTCCACTTCTTTGAATTTCAAAGGTAATTTCTAAATGCTGCTATTAGAAATGGCAAGAACATATGTTGATCTGAATGTGAAATTATACATGCAAATTCTGAACAAAGATTTTGCAGATAATCAAAACCAGTATTTTACAGTCAACCAAAAGTGTTCCTACAACTGTTAACCAACCTGAACACTTCGAAGAAGATCCGTAATAATTTCTGCCGCATGCTGGCATCTGTCTGGTGGTCCTGTGATCTGTGCTATTCTGTCTGGAGTTGTTCCATCATCTGAAAGATGAATGGAATATTTTAACAAGTTTTTCTTAAAAGATTACAGAGGGGAATAAAATTGTAATTTTTTAGTCTTGCACTCAGAGGCAGCCCACCTGGTTTAAACTGGATCCTTACACCAGCATCATTCTGTATCTTTTTTATCATTTCTCCATTTCTTCCAATTACAATCCCAACAGCAAATCGTGGTATTGGAACCTTATGAAACAATACATATTTAAGAGAAGTTTGTATGAAACCAAACCCTATTTGTTTTAATGTGCAGTTTATATAACTCAAACCATGATTCTGACACACCTCAAGACTTACTAACAACCCACAAGGGAATAGAAGAGGTTAAGTAAAGCTGTCTGAAGAAAAAGGCAAAACAGTTAAAAGTTCTTAGCAATCCTGTCAGGTTAATCTGATTATGTGATATGGGATAAAATGGATCCTGACCTAGGTGTTGAGAAATGGTTTCACAAAAATCAGCTTCTTTGAAACTTGACAGTATTACAAAAACTAGAACAAATCTGCAAATTTGCTTGTCTCTTACAGACAAAAGAAAAAAAGTGCATTGTACAAAATGTTCTCATACTTACATCTAGTCCTTCATTGCCTCCTATTCTTGATCCATATTCATTGCGCACCTCTCTAAAACCACCCTGATCACGAATAAGGTCTAAAACCATTTCCTTGGCTTGCTGAAAGGGAATTAAGTATAATTGAGACTCCATAATCCATAGTCTTCACATCACTTCACGTATAAAGGGAAGTTTAAATGTCAAAATTTCTTCTTCTTACTTGAACTTTGTAAGGATCTCCTGTGATCCTAAGAGGTTTGTCTGCTCCAGTGTTCTGTGGCCCATCTTGAATCATTACCATCTTAACGCCTGCTCGCTCCTATTTAACAAAATTAACTTGTACAGATTATGCAAATTTAAAATTTTAATGTATTTACCCAAAAGTAAAACACCATCAGCTTACCTGAAGCTGCTTTATTGTCTCTCCACCCTTTCCAATAACCAATCCTGCTTTGCTTGCTGGAATCATGATTTCCTGGACTGCATTGCCCGGACCATCACCATGATGGAATCCTGGTGTAGGCCTTCCTTTTTCAACTATTTGATCAAGCAATCTCTTTGCAGACCTTGGAAAAAATAGTAATTTATGACAGTGACAGGATTGAAAAACAACAACAACTCACATCACTGCCAACAGATAGCAACTAGAAAAAGTTTTTAGTAACCAGGAAATTATCAAGTAAGGTGCACTTCTATGAAAAGGAATACTGTTCTAAGATATATAGTCTTTTCAGTCCTATTCTCATCCTACCACATAACTGGAACTGATATTCTATAGTCTGTCGAAATATCAAGTATGATAGGGTTGAGATGAGAAATCCCACAGTTTTATTTACACTGTCAGCAGTCAGTTTAAAATGAGAGATACAGTCAGATAATATAGTTTCAGAACTGTGTACAGTAATTTGACTGTAGTTTAAAATGCCTGCAGTCTCAGTTGTTTCAGAATAGATTTGCAAGTCGTGATAATAAACCACTGAATTCAAGATCGATCATTCCTTGTACTCACTCCAAAGCAGAACACAGTGAATTAAATGTATTTAACACATCAATGTTTTTGTCAAACAATTTCCACCTTGAGTAGAACATATGGAAATTTCATTCATGAGAAGTTCACAATCCAAGAACATCAAGAGAATGTTCAAATTCCTTAAATACTAAAAAGAACACGCAACTAATTAACTCTGTGAAGCATTAGGATACATGCATATTAAAAATGGAAGCAAGGTCATTATTTTCAGTTAGTAGTATGCTTCCTTCTCTTAAAGAAAACACTGCCAATCACCTGACAACATGCCACAAATTTCTTCCCTTTTACTCAGCTGCGCAGCCCCCTTCAACTCAAAGAAACTAGCTCTGGAGAGTTCCCAGCCCTTCAGTGCATAGGATATATACACGTAGCCAAGGTAGAGATGGTGAGATTGCCCTCCTCCCAGTTCTACTGGGCACTAATTGATATCCAAACTCTGGACAGAGACTGAGGAGTAGAGGCATAAGCACAAATACAAATTTTAATGAGCAATATAAACTAATAAATATTCAAAAGTACTGCTGGTCAGGGACAACTGCATGCTAGTGAAAAGCTAAAACAATAATGGAAGAAAGGCAATTATGGCACTGCCCATAGCAACTTTATAAAGACAGAAATTTTTTTGAAAATGGGCACTCAAAATGGAGCACGGTCCCAGATGACTGACTGAATACAGTAGGCCCTCCACATTTGCGAGGGATACATGCACAGAAGCCCTGCAAAGGTCAAAAAATGCAAATAATGCTCCTCCCCAATAAGCAAGCCGCCTCCCTCACTCTTTCAGCTGCTGCTGTCTGGGGGAAAGACAAAAAAATGCGGGGGAAAAATCTACTGCTTGTTGCCCCCATGCCCTGCCTTGTTTTTGTGCTCTTGCGCGGACAACAAGCAGGAGAGTGAAGGAGAAGGAAGATTTTCCCCTGTGCTCTCCTACCTGCTGCTCACGGTCTCTTCCTTTTCTTCCATGCGCCAAGACAAGAGGGACAAAGGAGTGCAGGGAGTGAAGATTTTCCTCTCTGCACCCTCCTGCCTGCCACTGCCAGTGTGGGCGATGGGCTGGGGAAGTGCAAGAGAGGTAAGATCTTCTTCTCTTTACTCTCCTGCTGCCTGCGCAATCACATGGGCAAAGGGTGAGACAGTGCAGGAGAGGTAAGATCTTCCTCTCTGTACTCTCCTGCAGGCTGCCGCACATGGGCCCATGCAGGGGTGGGAAGAGAATCCAGGGAAGGGACTATCTCGCTGCTGCCAGCGTGCCCCTTCCAGCATGGGGGCAGGGTGAGTACAAAGGAGTGAAGATCTTTCACCTTTCTGCCTCTGGGCAAAAGACCAAGGAATGGGAGGGGGAGGCAAGCGGGCATCATGAATAATCAAATTCGTGAAAGTGGAACCCGCAAATGTGAAGGGCCTACTGTATATAAAACCTGGAAATCCTTGGAGCAGTGGAGATGGAATAAAAGCAAAATTTACTAGATTACACTGACTGGATTTTTCCCTCAAACTGTGCAAATTAAGCTATAACTATAGAACAGTAACAAACATTCTCAATCCAAGGTCACACCAAACCAATTCCCTATAATGTATGGCTATGGCTATGTATCTCATACACTTTCCTCACAGAAGAGAACAAATTTGTGATACATTCACATATTTTGTTCTGATCAAACACTTTAAACTTCTAAGTAAACACTTACTGTACTGACTCTGGAGTGCCAGTTAACATGCAAGATCTTTCAGGCAGCCCACCACTATCTATAAAGTGGAAACAGAATAGAATGAAGACTAGTGAACACAAATAGGAAAGTAAACAGCAGTTGTAAATTAAAATTTAATAACTTTTACTAAACAAATATTAAAAACAAACTATCCAAAAGTTATCAAAACTGTAATCTAATGCTGAACTCCCCATTGCCTTAATTGTTAATTTATACTCCAGATAATTATTTAAGACTACCAACATGGTCATTTCCAGCACTAATCACTAGCACTCTACACTCTGAACTAGCAGTATAGGACATGAAATAATTACCAGGTGCAATCTGTATTTTGCATCCAGATTCTTGCTGTATACGAGATATCTGCTCTCCTCCTCTGCCAATTACTTGAGAAATAAACAAAGAAACTAGTTATTACACTAAGAGCACTGTCTGCAGTTTTTTAAAATTATATTATCATAAAATTTACACTACTTACTGAATCCAACCATTCCATCAGGAACTTTGTACTCCTCTGTCATTACAGACCTGAAAAAAAAGGCAAAAGCTAACATTTATACCTAGCTCAGAAACTAGGCTTTTTTGTAATCTCTAATGAGCTATACTGTATTCCATACTTCCTATTAAGCTTTTCATCTATGCAAAGTCTGTTGGATTGAAAGCTTTTGAATATTAACTCCTACTAGTGTACCAGTAGCCAAGTAGTGGATTTGCTACTGCATAAGATGTACTGGCGTGTAAGACGCACCCCATTTTTAAATGTTATTTTTCAGGGAAAAAAAATAGTTTACATTTTTTTGGCAAGGCTTCCCCACCATCCCTTTTGTTTTGCCTTCGTGCGAGTTCTCTGCACCAGGGCAAAATGCACTGGAAAGGGAGGGGGAGCTCTAAGGAGTGAAAGAGGTCTCGTGTGAGGCTTCTCCCATCCCCCCTTCCCTTTCATACAAGCTTCTTCCCCTTCCGGAGCTCCCTCCTTTCTCTTCCCATGCAAAATGAAATGGGTGGGAGTAGGGGAAGTTTTGTGCAAGGCTTCCTCTCCCTCTCTGGAGCATCTTATATGCTGGCAAATAAGGTATTCACAATGCCAAAGGGTAGAATATAAATGCTTCACATATTATCAGAAAGCACTCAAAATTCAACACCCTTGCATGAATTTGTAATTTACTACAAGCAATTTATATGCATTTACAGAAGTCCAAATATACAGAGAGTATATACTTAAGAGAGCCAGTGTGATGCAGGAACTGAGTTTGCGTGCAACACGCACTCTCAGCCCCAGAAAACCCTGTGATAGGTTCACATTAGGTCACTATAAGTCAGAAACAACTTGAAGGCACACAACATCATCATTTAAGAAAGAAAGCTTTTAATAAGTTGAATACATGACCTGATTCCTCTTGCTCGCAAATATAACACTGTCAAAAGGTGCAGAATTAAACTATATTTTAGCACTCAATTTCATAAAAAACTGGAACAGCAAAGTTCAAAGTTCAAAGTAGCACACTCCAAGTTTGAAAAGGCTAGCAAAAGTAATCAATATTTTTCTTGATTCTTTCACACTAACTCATGCAAGCAGCACAAGATGTTAGTGGTGCAATGCAGGGGAGTATTAACATGAAAGTGTTTTCTGTGCATCCTGCCAAACAGACTGGCATCTTAATTTTGAGCACATGTGAGGAGCAACAAGATTTGCTCAGACCAACAATAAAACTAATAGAGAACACTGCTTTGGGAACAGTAAGATAACTATGTCTGGATGCCATACCAAATGTTATTTTTCTCTGGAAATAACACGCTTACTTTCAGAAAAGTATATCTACATAAGCATTTTACCTTTACATAATAGCTCTTACTATTACTAATGGCAACAGTGAACAACTTGCCAAGAGAAGCCAAAAGGTCCTACCTCTGTTGTTGATGCATGGGCGGTAACTGGTTTCCAAAAGCTAAAATGAAAGATTGCATATTAAAATGAAGACAACAAAAATGAGATTTGGATTTAGAAACACACCTCAGCTCTATGCATAAATAGGAAGTTTTACTGTTTCTGAAGTAAAGCTACCAGTTGATTTCCATGACCAGTTTGAAATGCCACCTTTGGTCCTTGAAGCTTTAAATCAGTGGTTCTCAACCTGTGGGTCCCCAGATGTTCGTGGACTTCAGCTCCCAGAAGCCCCAGCCACTATGGTCAATGCTCAGGGCTTCTGGGAGCTGAAGTCCATGAACATCTGGGGACCCACAGGTTGAGAACCACTGCTTTAAATCAAGATGGAGAATCACCAGTCTGAATTGCTGTGACCTCATCTTGGTCTGTGCAGCAATTTTCAACAAAAAAGCTCCCTGACCTGTAGGACACTGAGGGGTTCAAGACTTGGAGAGGGACAGGTTTAGCCTTCGTGTACCTTTCTGCCCTTATCTCAGTGGCAATGGTGCCAATGTAAGTTACCCTACAAAGTCTGGTTGTCCTTAAGTGAAAAATGTTCACTATCTCTGTCCCAAGTGTCATAGCTGCCTTAGACTCTCTGTGAAGAAAAAATATAAACAAATATAAACATTAAAAGAGAGCCAGGATGGTGTAATGATTTCTGTGTTTGACCATGATTTTGGAGATCTCCACTTGGCCACTGAAACCTACTGGGTGACTCAGGCAAGTCATATTCTCTCGGCCTCAGAGAAGGCAAAGGCAAATCTTCTCTGAACAAATTTTGCCAAGAAAATCCTGTGACAAGGTTGCCATAAGTTGGAATGATTTGAAGGCACACAACAACAACAGGCATTAAGATACTGTCAAATGACTATGATAGACAGAACCTTATTTGTGGCAGTATTAATGTCTGGAACAACTCTCCTCAGGCTCCTCTACAGTCTTTCAGACAAATAACTATATTATTTAAATACAGTTTTAGTTTCATTCCAGGAATGTCCTAAGTTGACTAATGATGCTTTTTTATTGTTTACTTTTGTGATTTTAAATGCTGGGTGTATAATATTTTCCGCATATAACTTTTTGGTCTATCAATGAGTATTTACTGTTTACCAGTAGCATATTAAATATCTCACAACTGAAATGTCAGCAATAAAAATGTGATACTTAGCTCAGTCAAAATTATTATCAGCGTCAACCATCATACCCCTTCAAAAGATGCAACAGAACTAGTCATCACTCAGATCATTTCAAATGCAATCCCATACCTATTTACTGGGGAATAAGCCTGACTGAACTCAGTAAGTTCTTCCACCTCACAAGATAACCTTAAGACTGCACTACTAGGCAGTAATTATGGTGCTGAAAACATGACCACCACTTAAGTTTCCTAGCCCTATTTTAAACATAATCAGTTTCAGATATTAAACTTTCATTTTTAATTCATGAACTTGAGAAAACAGAAGATGGGCATGATCCAAAACATGTTTCTGAACAATTCTATTATATTTAATAAGTTTATGTTGCAGCCGCACACTGCTGCAAGGCTCTTAAGTAATGACACAGAACTTTGTAGATTAGTGAGTTTAATACTACTAGATACACCATTTTGGAAGACAAAAGCATGGAGGTATATGAAGAGGGTTACAGTGGAAAAGCTGCCTGTTAACAATGCAGTTAGAGATTTGCTAATAATTTTCAACACATTGTTTACCAGAGTATTTTGAACAAGTTTGGAGTACGAAGGCCTGAAAGATTTCGAAAATAAACTGGAATAAAATTAATACTGTTAACTGATACAAAGTTATATTAGCTAGATCTTTTACTTTCATTGGTTGTTTCCTCTCTCTAGATTCTACATCAGAGATTGGCAGCTGAGGGAGGCCAGGAGATTGCATCAGTCCTCCAGGCGATCTTGAAGCATGCATCCCCATCATACCCCAACAATTATTTTTGTCCTCAAACTCATTTATTTGCTTTCCAATGCCCTCTTCGGGATGGGGAACTTTTTTTTTTTGGGGTCATGCTTTTGGGTGACAGCAACAGTTACTTTCTTTTTACCTCTTGTCTTAGAAAACAGCCTCTTCTGGGCCTAAAATGGCCCAGGGGGCCAAACATGTGGCAAAAATGGTCTCATGCACTGGGGGCTTTTTAATTTTTTTTTTAATACTTGAGGGCTTTATGTGGCCCATGGACTACACTTTGTTCATCCCTGTTCCAAATGAACCTATCTTTACTCATAGTAAAACTTAACATTTGATAGCAATCTTGTCTTGTTGCTGTTTTAAACAGGTTTTTTTTTAATTTATGGAGAAACTTTTAGTTATCCATTCAAAAAAGAAAAGTGGAGCACAAAACGTCTCCCTCTGAATACAGGTACCAAAGCACAGGTACAAAACAACAACCCACATATAGGATTTGAGTAACTCATGTCTTGCTCACTCTCTTATTCTTTATTAGAGCTGCCCACTGCCTGAAGGCTCACGAAAATGAAGATGTATGAGAGGACTCTATGAAAATCAGGCGGGGCAATTTGTATAAACAAATATCTGTTCAAGGTTGGCAGTTTCTACACAAGGGCTCACAAGGGAAGAACATGTGGCCCACAGGCCACACTCTGCCAACACCTGGATTACCAAAGTAATCCAGGTGATGGTAGAGTGCAGCCTGCAGGCCACATGTTTCTCCTTGCGGGCCCTTGCATCACAGTTGAACCCAAAGCATTCACTGTCACACCTTTTACACTTGATATCCAAGGCTAGTGTTATATACAAGGGAACTAGAACACCAACAATGATTTGACAAGTCTGCCCAGGAAAACATTTGAGAACTGTATGTTGTTTCTAAATCTACCTTTACAGAAAAGGTAAGCAAGAAACTGAAAAATTAAACAAAACTGTAACTGACCCACATACACCCGCTTATAATTTTTGAAGAGACATCAAATGTAAGAAATACTACTAACTGTGTCACTTAAGTTTCAATCCCTGACCTACTTTATATGCATCCATTTCCACACTACGCTGTTATAGTGCTATTATTCCATTTTCAACATCCTGTGGAATTCTGGGATTTGTAGTTTTCTGAGGTCAAAGAGCTCTCTGGCTGAAAATTCTAAATGCCCCTCCCTAAACTGCAAACCCCAGGATGTTGAATCATAGGATCATAAGATGTCGAAAGTGGAATAATAGCACTATTACAGTTACTGCAGAAATGGCCAGAGAACTGAAAAGAAGCTGAGCATCAGTTTAGGAGGGAAAAAACCTTCAGGGGCCTAAACAGACTAGGGTGACATCACTTATGCCTTCTTACAGCATGTTTTTGGTCAGAAGGTTAAGCAGGATGCAGGCCACTATCAGGACCTTTAGGGGAGGACCATATGGCCCACAGGCTGCATTCTGTCCACATCTTCACTATAAAAAAGCCACAACTGAAGCACTAGTGATATAGTTAAGCAGAACAAAAGAGTGAAAATTGTATGATGTTTGTCTAACCTTCCCTTTCTAAGAGCTGCAGTTCCAAGCCCTTTGGAGAACTAGAGTGTCAGGCTCAGTTTGACGGAAACTTATGAAGATACAAAAGGCGGTTTTCGGCTACAGAAGAGGCTTTTCATATTCCTATCTACTCTGGACTATGGAATGGCAAAAGGAAAGATGCTCCAACAGTTCAAAGACATTCCATTCCAAAACAATACTGCTGATATTCTCCTATATAAGCCAATTTTTATGTATACTTGTTTAATAACAGTATCAACTTTGTTTCCGTTGTATATATAGAATATCTGGTGGAAAGACAAGTAAGGATGAAAGGAAAATCTGGTGAAAAGAGAGCTAAGCACAAGTAAACACCCTCCCCTCTAACAAATCTAACAACATGCACATGTTCAGAGAACTGGAAGGTCCTATTATGTAACATGACATCAGTGGAAAACAGAAATCACTTTTTAACAGAATGTGAACTGTCCACTGAATTGTGTACTAAATAAATAATCCTATTTCTGTTAAGACTGGAAAGCTCTTCAGGATATACTGGTCTGTTCAGAGTCTGCATATGATTTTTGGAGAAACTAGTTTTGTTGTATTGGCATTTTTTTAAAAAAAATTCTAAATCTTTATGAAGTGTAAATACTGATTATCTTAAATGTAACAGGATTTTCCTTTGTAGATATTACTTCTTTTCCGGTGTAGTCATCTGACTGTTGAACCATGACTCTAGAGACCAGGGTTCGAATCCCCACTCGGTCAAGGATAACCACTGGATGACCCTAGCCAAGTCGTACTCTCGTCCCTTTGACCAAATCTTGCCAAGAAATCCCTACAATAAGTTCCCCTTGGGGTTGCCATAACTTGCAAATAACCTGAAGGTATACAACAAGTGTGTATCTCATTTAATATTTTGTTTTGTTGTTTTGTTTCTACATCTGTCTGAAACTAAGATATTGAATTATCTATGATAACTTTTTACTAAAATAAATGAATATTCTAATCTGACAAACTTAAAATACTCTTTGTATACTTACTGTACTTCAAAAGTATACTAATTTTACTCATTTTTTAAAAAATCAGGTACTACTCTGATTCAAAGAAGTGTATGGTGAGCTTACCTGCCAATTTTGCAACCCACTACCCCAAACTCTATGAAGATAACATGAGTGGTTTCAAAAGTAATGTGACACACAACTAATAAATAATACTAAGTATTGAAGGGAGAGAAGAATTATGGCAACTCCATGAATTTCATAGGGTTTTCTTAGACAAAGAGTCCTGAAGAGATGGTTTTGCCAATTCCTTCCTCTGAAATACTGCCTATTGTACCAGATATCTAAGTACTAACAAGAGCTGCCACTAGTATGTGACTGTACTACATGCTGCAGGTTGAGTATCCCTTATCCAGAAATTTGGAAACCTCCCAAAACGGAAACTTTTTACAGGCAGACACCCACTTCTGTCTTTGAGGTGGCAGCTGCAGTATTCCTGCTTGTTCATCTCTCAGACCCTCAGTCTCTCTCCAGCTTCACATCTCATATATATCACAAGTAGCAAATGAACAAGATGCGAGGCTGGAGAGAGATGCAAGAATCTGTGAAATGGTAGGAATCTGAGCACACTACTCAGTGCAGATCCATGCCTCCTGCCATTTTGAGACCCTCATGTCTCTCTGCAGCCTTGCATCTTATTCATTTACTACTCGTGTTGTGTATGAGACGTGAGGCTGAAGAAAGAATGAAGATATAAGAGACATGACACCTGTATCGGGGGGAAAAATGAGTACTGTATGGAAGATCTCTGGGGAGCCCACTAGCTGCCTGCTTCTGCAATTGAGGTGGTAGCTGCAGTACTCCTGCTTGCTTGTTCATGGACTCCCCAGAGATCTTCCACACAGTATTGTATTTTATGTACATGTAAAGACAGGTATTTTAAAATATGAAAAATTTGAAACACTTCTGGCTCCAAGCATTTTGCATAAGGGATATTCAATAAATAAATTTCATTTAAAAGTTGCAATGAATAACATTAGGTCACCATCACCTGTAGATTAGGACACCAAACACTGGTTTTTGAAATGTACATTGATGATCATAAAGCAACTGATTAAAAAAAGATACTTACAGTCATTATTTGGAGGAGCTACCTTCTTAGGCTCTGGCTGATCTGCAAAATTAAGATTTTAAAAATATTTTTGGTAACAAATATAGGCAATGTAAATAAATGGCTGTTCCAGAAGTGCAAAATGCAACTTGTCCAATGCACTTTAGCATGTTTTTGAAATTTCAGGGAATAGATCATCTAAACAAGGAAAAATCTTATATGTTTAACACTTGGTTAGTATAATCAGGGGAAAAATACAAAGCACTTATTTATCAGATAAAATGGTCAACGTTTTAATAAGGCACACAGGTTTAAATGCACTATGATGGACGTCCAGTCACTACAGTGTAACAAACAAACATTTAATCATATAATTAGAAATTTGACACTAAAGCTAATGATGCTTCTGTAACAAAAACTGAAACAACCACCATTGTGAGAAATCATTATTTTACAATTATGTCTGACAACAACCACAATACTAAATAGAAAACAAAATTTAAAACTTAACCAATAGATAGCAATACAATCTCAATCTGGGAATTGTCATACGGACTTCCTAGCTAAACCCTGAAACTTTCATGGTGTAAGACTTCAAAACAGCAGCTTCAAAGCCACTACCATGACTACCATCGAAATCCGTTTAGTATGAGTGAAAGTCGTAGATAACTAATATCTGATAAAAATTACTTCAAATGCTTTCTTCCCACCCCATATTCAGGAATAGATGATGAAACACCATAATTAAGTGCAGTAAAAGACACATATTCCAAGAAATATCTGTGTCATCCATTTCAAAAGATCCACTAGTTCATTTCACGTTTACATACTAAACACAGGTAATAAATAAAAATTCCTGCCTTTAAAAGGAGAGGGCATTCCCTCCCAGTGTGTTGTACTGCTCGGACTTGTCCAAGAGCCATCTACACATAAAATAAAAAGAATACATTACATACATCATTTGAAGCATCATTAGCTCATTTTTGAATATTAAAAACCTCACTTTTAATAAAAAGGCACTTAAATAAAGTACACAAGTACTCCTTGTCAAGAGCCTTAGAAATGTTCTGTAAACAAAATTATAATCCTTCAAAACCTATATATGCCTCCAAGGTCAGAAAACTGTCTTCATTAATTTAAAAAATACTACACAATGCTTTTAGAAGATAAATATATTATAAACCTCGTTAAGTCCACAAACTTTAAGAAACAAGAACATTTGCTACACATTTTAGTAATACTTTTTAGAAAAAAAATCACCATATGATTTTATTAGGGTCTGAACATGTCACGAGTAAGACATTTCCCTCCCAAATGTCTTCTAATGCCTTCCTTTTTGATAAAGTATGTTATATCATAATATGCTGCACCTGCATAATACAACTCCAATAACAAACCATCAGGTTTGAGAAATAATGTGCATTAGCATTTTAATACATCAAGCAGAAGCTATTACTCTTTAATATAAATATTTCAAAACCATATTTTTAAGGATACATTGTGAACGATATAAATTTTACCTACCTTACCACAGATTTTAAAAATGTGAATATCATGCTATCCACTTAGAAAAGTAGATGCAATTTTTTTCCTGGCTATCTTTATTACAGTCATATCTAATGATCAACCTATGTTTCAGATGGATCATTCTGCTTTCTAATCAAAAACGATCATGAAGTTAAGAACACGAAATTTATAACATGCTTTTAAACATATTGAGTAATTGCTATTCATAATATTCAGAATGAAATATATTAGCATTTTATATGTCAACAGCATACCTCCATCTTCAAGGGGTCTTTTTTGTCCTCCATAGCTATAATCATTTGAATTCACTGATGTCCCTGATTCATTTCCAATTTTTGCTGCAATCTGTAAGAACAAAGGCAAAGATAGCCATTTCCTTAATCTGTGTTACATATAATTAAAACATAGTTATTAATGAATGCAAGTCCCCTAATTGTCTGAGTCCATTAACTGGCAAGTTGTCCTGAATGGTTTACAATAGTTGCTCTGGAAGCTTACAACCAACAGCTCAGAGTAACTGAGATGATGAAAGATTAAAACAATTCAACAGTGAAACTCTCCTGACATCTTTGGACTGCAACTCCCAGCATTCCTTACTCTTGGTTTTGCTGCCTTGAGCTGCTTGCAGCTGCAGTGCTGGAGGTCCACACAATCACTCTCACTTTTGGCATGTGTAAACATGCGATCAATTCAACTGAAAGTTACAATCAATGGTTATAAGGAACCAAAATATCCTGCCATGGGAAGAACTAAGCTAAATACTTGGCTACCACCATTACCATTATTAGCCGCTTGAGTCCTCCATGGTGTATATGCAAGAAATAAATTTACCAGCACTCTGAAGTATTTTTAAAGACAATTCTGCTGTCTACAGATTACTTGGCATGGCACTATTGTTGCATTACACTAGCAGAGCTTCCCTGTACTCATCTAGTGAAGTGGTGAGAATGGTGGGAATGGTGGGTGTGCTAGTGAACGTCTGGCTTCCTGGGAATGGGGGGTCCACAGAGCTGAAGCAGCACGAGAAGGCCAGCTTGGGCCACTGACTGTCCTGTGGCGAGGAGCAAGCAAGGTTCATTTATGTAATAGTTTGGTGTTATATCTGAGCAGCAAAAATCAGGATTTGATATAGAATAGGTACAAGTGAAACTATCCTCAACCCTAGAAGGATGACAGGAAAGAACCTAGCATTTGGTTGTTGCTATAATGTCTTTTCAAAACAATTACCATGCACTAACTTCCAATTCCAAGATTTATTTTCATACACTAAAAGTGAAAATCCAGGAGTGTTATTACTCAGTTTTATCTCTCCATGTAGCAGTTTACTAATACTCTACACTTCAAGAATAGTGAAGAAACAATCTACCCACTGCGTGTACAACAAAACATTGTGACAAATGTTCTTCCAAATGAACCTATAAGGGTGGGGGAAGAAACAGTGGGTCCTGCAATTTGTTGGAGAACTTCCTGTAAAGTAAAAGCAGCCACCGTGGCTGCTTCAAACTATGAATTTTGCCACTTCTCAGCAAGGCATCTAATCCCACAAACCTAATAGAATCAGTACTATCCTCACAACAATCTAAGTGGAGGAAAAGGACTATGTTGTCTGTCTCGCAAGTTTTTCAATGGTATGAAGTATTTATCTCTAAAAAGTAATTTGTTGCTGAAAGATATGAAAGCATTATACAATATACTACTTTAGCCTTTTTTGCTTTTACATATTAATGAAAGCTGCGGGGCACATGGGACTCTTATATATGTGTTGTATCCCTCGCTAAGCACAAGTTGCTAGGACCTCTTTAGCAGGCCAAAACAAGTTACTGTGAATTTTTTTTTTAAAAAAATGACAAATCACATAAACTTAGGTGAGCTTTATTTGTAAGAACGGCAGAAATGAAAGAACTAGCCATACTTGTTTTAGAGCTATTTCTCTCAATCACCTAGCAAACTAGTTCTGGAACCACTCACAGAAATGATTTTACTGTTCAGAAACTACTGTCTCTTCTGAAGGCCAGAGAAACGGGATTTCAGCAGACTTTCGCCAAAACTCATGGGAATACATAATTTGCCACACAAGATTCTCTAATTGCTAAGTGAATATAGAAAAAGAGAATGAAAATAAGAATCACCCAGTTGCAAGGTTTCCTTCTAGTATCTTACATTCCTCGTAGAAGGGGGCAGACATAAGAAATTAAGGGGACAGATCATTCTCAGAATAGCGAAGAAACTAGTTAACTAACGCTGCCATCTGCTACAATTGTTAAGTGATTCCTTCTCCACTGTGTGCAGTGAAAGCGTTAACGGTAAGAAAAGACCAAATCGTGTACGGGAAAGCTAGAAGAGTCTCCTCACAGACGCCAACGTGCCTGAGAAGGGGGAGCCGTAAGGAATGAGAAACGCCGGCATGCCCCCGTTACTTGTAGGTATGGAAAAGATACCACCATTGTGAGATGCGGAGAAAAAAAAAGCATTATCTTATCACCCCTTACCGGCCTCCCGTCCCCCCCCGCCCTCCTCCTTATTTAGTGCGGAAGGAATGAAGGCACTGTAAGACCTTCCTTCCACCGCTTTGTATGCGGGAACGCGATCGCAGCATCCAAGGCGAAGGTTCCTGAAAAGCCCGGAAATAAAATGCACCCCAGCCCTTAACGAAGGCAGCGGAGCGCCAACAGCGGCCTATGGCGTGGGGATAGGGCGTGCCCCGTTCGCCCTTGCGGGCAACGCCGAGCGGTTGCTGGGGAGAGTTCAGCGGCCTAGTCGGGAACCAAGTCAGGCCGGCCAGCCAGCCGAACGGCATCCATTGCCCAACGGTCGTAATAATACACACCTGCCTAGCCCGTTGCAGCGCGTCTTTAAAAGCATCATTGACTGCCCCGCCACCTCCGCCACCTCCCCCGGGCGCGCCTGAAGAAGGAGGGGGCACCGTCGAGTAATCCGACATGTCCGCTTCGCCGCTTCCTACCGCGCTCCCTGCCTGCCAAGAAAGAAAGAAAATGGCGGCGGGCGGGAGCCTTTCACATTCCTGCGTCGCATCGTGTTCTACGGGAGGGGTGAGGCCAAAAAAATCTCGCGAGATTACGACCTATTGAAAAGGACGCGAGATTTCCAGGCGGCAGAGGATGGAAGGATTTCGAGGGACTTCTCGCGAGACAGGAATCCAGGCCATGAGGTCGAGATTGTCAGAGGCGGGGCTGATTGATGGCGTGAAGCCTTGGTTGCGAAGAAGAAAGAACTCGCGCGAGCGGATAGGACCATCTCGCGCGAGATGTGATGATGACCTATTAAGGGAAGATGTGTCTCGCGAGAGTTTAGTTGAGAGGCCTGCCTTCTCTCCCCTCCGCCTTCTTTGGGTGTGTTTTGACGCCTCTTCAGTCGACGCGTTCGGGTAGTTTGCGGAGGGTGGTGTTTTGTGGGAGTTACTGTCGGCGCTCGGAGAGACGCTGTCGCTGCAGCGTTAGCCTCTCGACCAGCGAGTGAGTCCGTTGGAGTGGAAGAGGGAGGCCTCTGGCGGCGCGTTTTCCTCTCAGAGGCGTAGCCGTAATAACGGGCGTGCGGCTGCGGCTGTAGCGCGTCGTCTCCCAGTTACTCCAACCAGCTGAGGTGGAAAGGGGCGGTTTACATTGCTTCGTAATTTCAGCTTTGGTAAACTTCAACGAGCGAAGGCTACTTCTGTTTTGGGTCGCATCCGTATTCAACCAGGACAGGGTTGTTTTATTCCCAAGGAGAGCATTTTTAACATGCATTTGTCAAATTGCATTGGAGCTTTACAATGTGCACCCTTTGCGTTTCCTTAGAATTGGCAAGCTAGACCTAGTGTATGTATATATATATGTATGTTCTGGGGCTGAAACTGCTGCTATTGGTCGTACTGCAGAGACTTAACGAGGGTGCGGTTTTTGCTGCAGAGTGGTGAGGAAATGTATGGGGCTTTATGAAATAATACAGTGCTAATGAGAGTTTGTGTAACTGGACTTCTGGGAGGTGGGCAGTAATAGAAGAAAAACATTGTGGGCCTGTGATATTGTGTGGTTTCTATACCATTGCGTTCGTGGAATTCAGATAAGCAAACTTAACATGAGTTTTTGTGGGTCACATTCCTCTTCCTTAGATGTGTGAGGTACAGTATTTGAACCTCGGGTATGTACTGTATGCTGTTACGTGTGATGGATTAGAGTGAAATGGAATGCAGAAAATAAATTCATGACGAGGGTTACCAGGTTTTTAAAAACAGCAATAAGGTGCAGCCAGAACTGGTGGGGACACATGAGAATGGCCTGCCTCAAGTCTCCTGAGAGGAGGGGCTCTCTTGAAGAATTCTGGGGTCTTGTGAGAGCTCCTTGAAAGCTCAAACCCTGGACATTTTGAAATAGAGACATAGTGCCCAGCCTAGAGTGGAAAAAGATGATGTCAGCCATGCTCACAAGAGTGCCATTTGATGTATAATTTGCGGGGTGCTATGTTCCAGTATTTGAAAGTTCTAGATTTTTGGCATTCTTTGTAATGCTTGTGTGGGATGACCTTTCTGGCCATTAAATAAAAGACATCATTTACGAAAAGTGACATCTGACCATCTTTTTCTTGTCTTACGTTAATAATACTGTTGTCATTTGTATTAACGCACCCATGCAACCATATTCAACTTACATGCATAGCTGAAACTTGTATGTTGAACTCGGTACATCTGAGAAAATGCATTGTACTCCATGAGACCTGAGGTTAAAATAAATCTGTTAGTCTTAAATATGTCACAGTACTTTTTTTTTTTTTTTTGGTGCAGGAGTAGAGTAACACGGCTGCCTCTCTGAACACTTGAACACAATAGAGCTTGTTTCCTAACAATTGGGTTGCATTTAACAGAACAATCGCCAACTTAATATTTTTTCTTGAATTCAAAAGTGGTATCATGCATATTTTTTGGTTAGGACAAGGTCTTTTATCTCAGGCTCCAGTCTTGATTTTTGAAATGCATGCGATTGCACTGTGTTTCAGATCCAGAAGGTTCATTTCAATCCCACCCTCTAGTATGGAAACAGTATGTGAAATATGGGCAAACTTGCAGAATATGATTAAGGGCCTCGCTGCCACTGCCTACAACAGAAATGGTTCCTTGCCATCTGTGCAGTTAGACAGTAAGAGTAATGGTTAGTTATGCACAGTGTTTGCATGTCCAGAGGAAGGCCTGTTTCCTGTCTCAATCTATATGGAGACAATTGAAACAAGAAACAATTAATGCACAATTAAGTGGGCCAGAATATAGGGCATACAATAGATTTAGAAAAATGGCAAAATTTGTGGAATAAGAATTTGAAACTTGGGAGTAAAGAAAACTATTATAAAATGTTGTATTGCTGGTACATGACACCATGGAAACGTTCTAAGATTTATAAAAAAAAGAAAGGGGAAAATGTAGTGAAAGAAAAGAAACCTTTTATCACATGTGGAGAGGCAAAGAAATTTGGGTACAGATACATGAAACTGTTAGTCAAGTATTGAACATTAGGTTTGAGAGGAAGCCAGAAACATACTTACTAAGTATTATAAAAAATTAGAGATTGAAAAGAAGTCCAGATTAGCATTGTATATGATTTCATTGGCAAGGTTAATGTTTGCACAAAGGTGGAAAGGAAATGAAAAATCTTTAAGAATTGGCTATTGAAAATTTTTGATGCAATGGGGGTGGAAAAGTTGACAATGTTACTGAAAGCAAAATCACTGCAAAAATTTGAAGATGAATGAATACCTATAATGGATGATTGTAAACAACATTGGGGTGATATAGCAATCATAAATCTTGGATAGATTTTGAATATCTGTTGTTTAGGAAAGAGTTTGCAGGACAAAGGAAGATGGCAGAATATGAAGGAATGTTAAGAGAAAAAAGAATGGGTTAAGAAAATGATTAAATCCAAACTCAGAAACATGAAAATGGAAGGGAGGGAGGGAAGGGATTTAGAATGTTTTTCACTCCTTGAAAAAAATGGTGAAAAAGATGTAAAGTATTAATATGAATGTTATTTTTTGGAACAAGATTCCAAGATGTAATAAACCAGCATATTTACCTGGCATTACCCGGGATTTTATTTTCTCATAGGGAACACTTGTTAGAAATATCTTAGGAATTACCTTGCCTTAGGAATTAAGATGCAGTTGAAATACACTCATTTGAGATTCCATGTCTCTAATTTCCCAAACTGCCTTGTCCGGTACCTGTAACTTTTCCCCATATTTTCCCGATCTAATCTGCATTCAGAGTTGTTAACATACAGAGTTTGGGTTCCTCAGGGAATACACTGCCCTCCTTCTTGCTGCTACATCTCGTCTCCATAGCAACCGGCCTGAGCGCTCTGGCTGAGAATTCTAAAGCCCCCCCAACTTTCAGCCCCAGGATTCCATAGAATCTTCACAGCTAGCCAATCATATTCGGTCTTCTTGCCTCACACAGCCAATCATATTAGGCCATTGCCTGCCTGACGCAGACAGACAGACAAGATCACTTACAAACTTTGACTTTTATGTAGTAGATAATAAATAAAAAACATGTAGGTGGAGGGTAGCATTTCTGCTATTGGTGGTATTTATTTACTTACTTATTTGTATAGTGCTTTTATTCTGACAATGGGACTCAAAGTGGCTAATGGTAAAACAGTACAAGTTAAAAAATAAACATATAAATATAAAATTCAAAAAGCAATTAAACAATTTATAAAGTTGAGACATTAAATGTCAAAAACATTTAATACATTGAAATACATTTTTAAAAAACCCTTAAAAACAGAGTTGTACAGCATTAAAAGGCCAAGACTTATCAATTTATAAAAGCCTTGCAGCACAAAAAATGTTCTAACCTGCAATTGGAAAGAGAGTAAGGATGGGATCATCCTTGCCTCTCTAGGGACAGAGATGCAGAGTCCGGGAGGAGCCGTCAGGAAGGCCCTTTCCCCCCACCAAATGAACCTGAGAGGGTGGTGGGACAGAGAAGGGCCTCTCCAGATGACCTTAAGGCTCTAATGGGTTCATAAAAGGAAATAAAATCTTTCAAATAACCTAGTTATTTGAAATGAGAAGGGATACACAGGAAATTATTCTTCTCAGGCTTTAGGATGCCACAAGATTTAGATGGGATTGTATGATTCTTTGGCCCCACAAAAACAATCTTGAGGGCAGATGTGCTTTCCTTATAGCAATAGCATTTATTTCTATACCGCCTATCAACTAGCGTTATCTAAGCGGTTTACAATGTATTTTAGCTAATTGCCCCCAACAAGCTGGGTACTCATTTTACCGACCTGCGAAAGGATGGAAGGCTGAGTCAACCTTGGAGCCTGGCAGGATCGAACTCACAACCTTGTGGTTGCAGTACTGGCATTTAACCACTGCGCCACCAGGGCTCCTTATTACCTTTTGCTTTCCCCTAATGCTGAGATAGTATGTTCTTTCCTTATTACCATTACTTCTTTCCTTATTACCATTTTGTTATAGTGTTACAGTCAGATAAATCACAGAAATAATACTCAGGAAACAGGTTAGTAGATTGATCTGGAAGTTGGCAGTATAGGAGAAGTTACTTCGAGAAAGGTCCTGGTTTAGAATTAGGAGCAGTAAATATAAATATTCATAGGAATTAAAATTTGAAAAGTGGCTTCCAGTAGTTTGACAGGTTTGTTTGTTTTTTCATATACACTGGGGTCAGTCTCCCCCCTCCCATGATTTCTTTGGGCAGCATCTTTTTGGAAACACTTTATTGTTTTAAGTTAAAGAGAAGATTTTTGTCTCTGCGTACCCTAATAACAGTACTGTTATATTTAGTTAACGAATTAGTTGTGTTTCTGGGTGTTACTTGTTTAATAAATGGTTTGGTACCGGAGACAGAAATAATAGAAATGGAATGAATAGGGAAAGAAGAGCAGCTCAATATGTTTCAGGATTTTTTTAATTCAAAACTAACAATGTGCACATGTGAAATGAAACAACCAGGTCAAGTAAACCTTGTACTGTGTAAGTAAGAAAAAAAATCTTAAGCAGTCTAGAAGCCATTTAAGGCTTCTTCCAAAGTGCAAAATGCATTTTTCTTTCCCTGTCTTCCCCTCTTCTTATGAGTTCCATTTTGGGAGCTGGACTGTGAGTTTTTTTTAACATACTTGAAGTAGCTGGTGAGACAGGCTTATCTGCTCTTTTTTATCTATTTTTCTCTTTATCCATGCTGCATAAGGGATGCTACAGGCAGCTGCAGTTTACCTTGCCCATTTTAAGTAGGAACACACACCTAAATTAGGATTTATTCTCATCTTAAGCTTTATTGCCCTGTTTATTACAGATATACTCTTGCAAACGAATCCTGAAAGTCTTATGTTTCTTCACACCTTCTTCACGATCCTGCTAATGCTCATGTTGATATAAAACTTGCATCTAGACAGAAGGCAAGGAATAATGGGAACTAAAAAGGGTTTATAAAAAGGAGCTTCTTTGTCAGAGGCTTTGTTAACCAAGGAATGCCTATATAAGGTTCTTGTGGTTTGTATTAAATATCCGATATTCCAGCTGATTCGAGGCTATGGATTTCATAAGGTCCTCACATGCTCACTTGTGTGGGAGAGTCCAAGAATGGAAGAGGGTAGTTGGGATTATGTTCCTGTTGCCAAGGAGATGGAAGAGACTATGTAGAGTTGGCCCAGTCCCAGCAAGAAAAGATTTCTGAAGAGATCTGAAATTATTATCTTGTTCTTGAAAGTGGAACAATTTGAAAATAATGGACAAAGCTTACATCTGTATTAAGTAATTTTTGCTATTGTATTTAATAGTTTGTATTTTTACTCAATATTTTGATTAGGAATATTAATTTCTATTCATATGTTCTATTTCTCTTGTGGGGGTGGGGTGGAGTCTAGAAGTATATGTTATGCACAGATAATCTATATTTCAAGTTTTAGTCAGATGGCTACATGAAACCTGTAACTCTCTTGTTGCCGGAGTTTCACTGGTGCTGTTTATGACCTATAAAGCCCTCTATATAGTTTGAGTCTGAAAGATGGTCTCTCCCTATATGAGCATGCCTGAGTTTTGGGGCTTTCGGGAGGGCTTTTCGCATTGCCATTAGTGGCAAAAGCATATTGGGTGATGAGACATGGGATGGTCTTCCTGGTGGCTTCTCTCGGCATGTAGAGTTCTCTTTTGTGGGAAGCCAGTCTGACCACCTTTCTGTTGTCCTACAGAAGGACAGTCTTTTAATTTAGACATACTTTCTACCAGTAACTGTATTTTGCAGAGGAGTCTTTTAATAGGGTGTATGTGTTCTGTGAAGAGCCAGTGTGGTGTAGTAGTTTGAGTGTTGGACTGCAACTCTGGACACGGGGCTTGAATCCCCGCTCAGCCATGGAAACCCACTGTGTGACTTTGAGGAAGTTATGCTATCTCAGCATTAGGGGAAAGCAAAGGCAAAACCTCCTCTGAACAAATCTTTCCAAGAAAAACCTGTAATACACAGTTAGGCTTAGTGTCACTATAACTTGGAAATGATTTGAAGGTGCACAACAACAGCGTGTGCTGTGTTTAAGTTTTAAATGCTTTTAAATTGTTTTAAATTAACACTGGTTTTTAATAAAATAGTTAATTTAAAAAACTTTTTGTTATAATTGTTAAGCATACTTTGTCTTAATCTGCAATGCGAGATGCCTTGGGTCTCATGTTGAGAAACAGCAGGATATAAATAAATAATGTAAATCAATGGTTCTTAACCTTCCCTTTATCAGAGACCCACTGTAAATGTAATTTGTTGTTAGTAACTCTGAAAACTTAACTCAAAATGTAAATATTTAAATTTAGGTTTAAATATTCAGACATATATATTTAAATTTTTGAATATTTATTTATTAAAGGCTTCTGAAGACTAGGATTCAGATCCCTACTCAAACACTTGATCTTGGGCAGGTAAGTCTCATCCTCAGCAGAAGGCAAAGGCAAGCAAAAAAAAAAAAAGACCCCCTTTGATATGTTCACCTTAGGATTGCCATAAATTAGAAGTGACTTGAAGGCACACAACAATGAAGTGCCCCTGCAAGGAGAAGTTCTTTCTAGTTATTATGTCTCTCCCCTTTGAAAACTGACTGACGGTGTGACCCTAAGGTGATTCTGTCATGGGAGTTTTCTTGGCAAAATTTGTTGCCTTTGTCTTTCTCTGAGGCTGAGAGAATGTGACTTGCTTGAGATGTCATAGTAATGGCCAAGTGAGGATTCAAACCCTGGTCTCTAGAGTCATAATTTGGGTGCACACATGTCTGCCGTTGTGTTGTTTTCATTAGGGATATAACGTGTGTGCAGGTGCTGAAACTGCTCCCTTGTGTGCAAATCAGGGAGCAGTTTGGGCACATGCCTGCTGCTGTGTCCCTTTTGTGAGGAACTGCAGTTTGGGTGCATGCATATGCCTAATACTGTGTCCTTTAGTGCCCATACCCCCCGCTGCAAAGTCCCTGATGAAACTGAAATGGTAGCAGGTGTGTGTGGATGCCCAGACTGCTCCCTCATTTACAAACAGGAAGCAATTTCAGTTGCCCTCTGTCTGGTGTTTAACATCATTGGTACTGGGAGGATGGTGAAAGCGGGCTGGAGAAACACAGAGAGGGGGCAAAGGTCTGTACTAGAAGAAGCCACGAAAAGAAGACAGTAAAAGAATCTCATCCTTAGTTGCAATTTAGTATGAAAACAGTGTTTTTGTGAATAAAACTGGAGTGTTTGAATATGGAACTACTATCTGTCATGGCTTCTCTCTATTACACCCCCACCCCTTTGAGATTTAGAGTGTAGTGTTAATAATGCCAAGATCATAGACTCAGTCCCTGCCCAAGCTAAGAACTTTCTGATGCCTGATTTCCTCTTCCCTGTCTACTGTTTCAAAGTTTGATTTGTCTACCTCACCCTTCTCACTAATATACACTACTGAATGCTTTCTTCAAAAAATTTCTGAAGTAGAGGTGAGGACTCTTCCATTGCATCCAGTGGATTCTGCCCTGCAAAGTTTTTGCCCCTTGCGCTCTTGGATGATTCATGGTATCCATTGCACAGCCTAGAGAGATTCTTCACTCCCCTCTAAAAAGTGAACCTTATATCCATTCTTACACATGTGCGTAGAATGTGATGGTAGTGACAGGCTTGCCTGGAGATGACCTCAGAAAAGGTGGGTGACTTGTCATAGCTTTAGAGTGTTTATTTTTTTATCTAAACAGTGGGCTATGACAGGCTTTCTACCAAGCAGATATATGAAGAATAATATAAGAATGTTATTGGACGTGACTGAATATTATGATAAAAACCCAGGGAAGAAGATAGCTATTATTTTATTGGATGCAGAAAAAGCTTTTGATAATGTCTCCTGGGAAGTTATGCATCATGTCCTAAAAGAATACGGACTGGGAGAAGCCTTTTGTAAATGGATTGAAATGATTTACCAGGATCAGACAGCGAAGCTAATTATAAATGGAGATATAACGACAAGTTTTGGTATAAACAAGGGGGTACAGCAGGGGTGCCCTTTATCACCAATATTATTCGTAGCTGTATTGGAGGTATTATTGATTGCAATAAATGAAGATTTACAGATACGTGGCTTGAGAATAAAGAATAAGAAAATAAAATATAAAGCTTTAACCAATGATGTAATTTTTTGTTGGAGGAACCTCAAGATTCAATTCAGGTTTTGATGGACATCTTACAAAAATATGGACAAATGGCAGGATACAAGATAAACAGAGAAAAGACAATGATAATGACATTAAATATGACAAAAAAAGAACAAGCGGACCTGGAGAGAAGATCAGGATATCAAATTACTAAGAAAGTAAAATACTTAGGTATCATAATTACAAACAAAAATCAAGAATTGTTTGATAATAATTACTTAAAGATATGGAAGGAGATTAAATGTGAAGTGGAAAGATGGGTGCATTTTAATGTGTCTCTCCTGGGAAGGATAAATGCTTTTAAAATGTCTTTATTAC
The DNA here is from genome assembly GCA_948472985.1 of Iguana delicatissima. Taxonomy (NCBI): domain Eukaryota; kingdom Metazoa; phylum Chordata; class Lepidosauria; order Squamata; family Iguanidae; genus Iguana; species Iguana delicatissima. The sequence goes on from CAOKZL010001372.1 coordinate 224,349, forward strand.
CAAAACTTATGTTTCTCTTTCAGAACTTACCAATAATAGGAAGAGAAAAGATTTTTAAAGAATGGGAAAAAGAATTATGAAAGTTTATCTGGCAAGGGAAAAAACCCAAGAATTGGGTTTAAAATATTACAAGATGCAAAAGAGAGAGGAGGATTTGATGTGCCGTCGTTAAAAACCTATTGCCAAGCATGCTGTTTTGATTTAATCAAAGACTGAATACATGTAGAAAATACAACATGTAAAGAATTGGAAGGAATTAATAATAGGTTTGGATGGCACAGATACTTGTGTTACGACAAAATAACAGTGAATAAAGAGTTTAATAATCATTGTATTCGAAAGACATTATTGAAAGTGTGGTTACAAATAAAGCATAAATTTTATAGAGGACTTCTGATTTGGACCTCACCTCAAGAAGCACATAAAATTGCCCTAACAAAACAAGGAAATTTACTAACCTATCAAGACTTGTTGAAATGGGAAGGGGATAAGCCAAGAATGCGCACAGGAGAAGAATTAAAGGCTTTGGGACATGAATTTTTTTGGTTCCCATGGAGACAACTTAAAGAGAGATTTAAAATGGATCAAAAATTATATGGATTTGAAGGAAAAGAAAAGGAATTAGATTTATTGATGAAGGAGGACCAAACGAAGAGAATCTCCAAATTCTATAAGCTATTGTTGCAAAGAGAGATGGAATCAGAAACTGTTAAAGATAATATGGTTAGATGGGCACAAAATATTGAACATCCAATTGAGTTGGATACATGGGTGAGGGCATGGAAAAGAGACATAGAATTTACACCAAGTTTAAATTTAAGAGAAAACTTTTATAAAATGCTACATAGATGGTATATGACACCTGAAAGGTTGCAGAAAATAACTAAAAATGGAAATGAAAGATGTTGGAAATGTGATGAAAAGGTGGGTCGTTCTTTCATATGTGATGGACCTGTAAGATAGTAAGGAAATTTTGGAAGGAAATACATGATGAAATTCAAAGAATTTACAGTTTAAATTCTGAAATGAAGCCAGAGTTTTATTTGTTAAATATGTTGGGACAACAAAGAGAGATAAGATGTCATCAGAAGACATTGTTATGTTTGATAACTGCTGCAGGATTGACATATGCGCAATATTGGCAAGAAAGGAACCATGTTACTATAAAAGAATGGAAATTAAAAGTTCTGGATATGATAGGGATAGAAAAGTTAACATTTTCATTGAAAAATAAGTCTATCCAGAACTTTGAAAGGGAATGGGGAGAAGTCTTAAATTGGATAAAGATACGGTAATAAGAAAAGGAAAAGAACAAAGCAAAATTGTATATAAGGCAACAATGTAATAAGGCAATGTAACAAAGCAGCAATGTAATACATTCAATGTAAGATGTAACAATGTAAGATTACCTTTTGAAGAGAAACTATGAATCGAATGTAAATAAGCAGACTCAACTGGAAAAAAAGAAAAAAGCTTGGAAGTGAGGATGGAGGAGGGTTATTTACGCTTTAAACTTTAATAAAAATATTTCTAAAAAAAATAAAAATAAACAGTGGGCTATATATGCCGTGCTTTTCTTGGTCTTATTTGCAGGGCATATAGTACCTTCAGACACTCAGGGACAAGACCAGATTCTGAAAGATGTCTTTTGGTCATGTATAAAATACGGACCATAATGCAAAATATGCTGTTTATACATTAGTGTGAGATGCTTCATTATATCATTTTATATATCAAATAAAACAATGGAGGTGGTATGCCTCTTTATGCAAGTATGTTATGATTGAAGGGTGATTTTGTCTTGCTTGTGGACTTCCCATAAGCAACTGTTTATTCTGGGCAGTATGCTGGACTAGGTTAACTTTCAAACTGATCTAACAGAGGATCTTATGTTCTACTTTGTATTGTTTCTGAAGAGAACTTTCTTTAAAACTGTTGAAATTGTGAGAGTTGGAATGTTGTCTTTCTGTACCATTCCTAATATTTGGATCAATTGGAGAATATATTTCTGAATCACTTATTACCTATTCTGTCAGCTCTAACATGCTATAAGCCTTTTAGTTTGTTAACTTTAAGCAGTTGGATCCAGTTGCTTCTTAACAGAACTTTTCATTGCAATGGAGTCAGACTTCTGCAAACTTTAACTTTAGCACTGTGAGTCATACTCCTGTATGTGGGTGGAGAAAAGCCCTTGATAGTAAGTATCTGGCATGGATACTTGGAAACATAGTCCACTCCCTGGAATACTTCACATGTCCACAGCCAAAATGTATGCTGTTCCTTTTTTGGTAAAGGATTGATTGCATTAATTTTTTTAAAATCTGCTTGGAATAAAATAGTGGAGTAGGCATAAAATGTCTGTTGCAGTGTAATCTTTTGCATGGCTATTCAGACATAAGCCTGAGGGCACTGAGTGGGATTAACTCTGCAATAAGTATTTACAGTCAGCTCTCCACATTTGTGGGTTTCACTTTTGCAGATTTGATTATTCACAGATTATTTGCTGTCACCTCTGCTGCCTCCCTATGCCATTTTTAACAGGGACTGCAAGTCTCCTAAAACTGAGAAACTGCAAATAAAGTTTTTAATTCCCCATTAAAAATGCTATGGGGCAGCAGTGGAAGTGACAGTAAGCCTCACCAGCCACCCACTTCTGCCTTGTGAAGGAACCCTGGTGCCTCAAAGGAATCCATGGTGGGTTGAATGATTATACTTTTTTGGGTGTTAAATACAGTCTGGGAGGACCTAGAATTATTCAAGATTTTTCCAATTTCACAGGGTCCTGTGCCCCTAACTCTAGCAAATGTGGAAGGGTGGCTGTATAAGGTTTCTGTCTGAAAGTTGGAACCATTCTCGTAAAACTATTATGTGAAGTTTAGTTGTTCATTGAGCTTAATTGACATTAACCTCCACTTGTTCAGGTTCAGATGACACACAAAGTTGTGTAACACAGACGCACAGACTTGTGAATTTTTCTACACAGTCATGATAGAGGAGGAAAAAAAGAGAAAGAAAGCCCACTGAGAGCTGTTTAGTTCTTGAAACTCTAGTTATTTTCAGAATGACGTAGGAGGATGTGTCCTTTGCCTTAGAGAACTGCTCTTTTAAATAGTTTTGGAACATTTGGTGGTTTTTATTAAAAGTATCTGACATACATTTGTACAGGAAGATGAAACTTTTCTGTTTGGTGTATTTTGTGATGTGGCAAACATGGAGACAAAAATAAAACAAGGATAAATTCTTTGTTTTCAGGGCACAACCTTTGAATGCTTATCGTGGACTGCATGCAGTTGTTGTGTCATGTTAATTTTAAGCTGCTCAGTATTCAATATCCTTTGTATGACATTGGACTGAATGCCTGAGTAAAAATTTTCTGCTTGTATACCATACACAGATTGCTCAAACAACAAGGGTTCCTGTGGCTCTTGGATTTCATTAACCAGCTTATTCATCAAATGACAGTTTCACTAAGTGACAATTTAGTTCTTGCACTCAGTTTTTAGGATAATTTCCAAAGCTTACTTGCAAAAATGGAAGTTTAGTAGGATAGTTTTAAAGGTATCGTCAGTATACTCCTGCAGTAGTAAGAATGCCTGTTACATTGTTGTACACTTGCTTCACAAGTCTCTATTGAACCACTTATGTATGTTGCTTTTTTTGTTAAACCTGCCACAGGGAATCGTTACACCATCTGATCTGAGCTTTTACTTGACAAATGAAAGTCAAGGCAAGAATGTTTTACATAAAATTGTTTCCCACTGTGTTCTAGAACATTATAAACTCTCATTTTCTCACATTCCAAACAAGTCAGACTTGGAAATTACTCTTTCATTCCTTCAGAGCATTTTAGTTTTTTTAAAAAAGATGAAAACCAGGCCCTGCATGTGTTGTTTCTGGACTACATTCTTGTGTAGCATTTATCTGAAATTGGTAGGTTGCTTGCAAGATGGAATGCAGTCATTGTTAGCACCATACTGTGGAAACATCTATTACCCTACACTGTGGAAATATCCTTTGTCTTCCTTTTGGAAGTACAAAGAAGTGGTTAGGAGGAAGGATGTATCAGGATGTGCAGTAGGGTAGCATGGAATATGGAAAGGTACACTAGGGACTGCCTGTAAACTTTGCCTTTAAAGATAAGTCAGGACTAGAAGTAAGAAAATAGATTGTGTATGATCTCTCTTCTTACGAAAGCAGTTCCTATAAATTCCTTCATAAGCTTGTACTTCCTGTTGAATTATAGCTTGCTTTCTGTAAGGTAGGTAGCTCACCTTGCTTCTGGTATGTCAAGAGTGGCCTGGGGAAGAATCCTGAGGTGATGTAGATGATCACAAAGAAAATCTCATCTCCCCTTTTCCACTTGTCTCTTTTGATGTTTAGGGAGCCAGCGTAGCATGGTGGTTTGAGCATTGGGCTATGACCCTGGAGCCTAGAGTTTGATTCACCACTCACTCATGGAAACTCACTAGGTGATCTTGGGCATGCCACATAATCTCAGCCATCAGAAAACCCCATGATAGGTTCACCTGAGAGTTGCCATACATTGGAAATGACTTGAAGGCACAAAACAACACTTTAGATATAAATGGTACAAACCCTTGAATGACACATTTTTTCCCTTGTCATTCTGATTTTGATTTGAATATTTAATTTATGATCATTAATTTAAACTTTTAAAACAAAGAATTATGTCCTGTTAGCAAGTTCCTCTCATGGAAAAGTCACTCCCAGTGCTCCCTGATGGAGGGAAGAAATGTTTTTTTTTAAACTTCAGGCAAATATATATAGCTACTTATAATTGATGACATATGTCAGGAATGGTAGGACTCCTTATTACGGAGCAGTCATTAGAAGCAATTGTGTGAGAGGGTTCCTATGTAGATTCAGACATTCGTGTCTCATTGTAATTTCTTTGTACATGATTTCTTATAACTAGTTTAGAGTGATACCCCAATTTTACAGGTACAGTGCCTTTGATGAAGTAGGCTGGAAAGCTTATGTTAGAAATGTCTTTTTGTCAGTCTCAAAGGTGCAACAGGATTCCCTTACATCTTTCTACGGGGAAACAGACTGACACAGCTGTGTCTTTGAATACCTTGTGGTGTGTGTTTCTGAGAGCATGAGAATTCCAATTGAATATTTTTTTATGTGATGTAATTGTTAGAAGTGTTATTATTTCCCAGTCCTATGTATGTGGGCATTTTCTTACTTGCTTATATTTCAGTTTGGCTGCAACATTCACAGCTGTATAACTATAGTTCAAGTTAACAAATATCTATATAAAGATCAGTGTCTCTCCAACCATTATTTTAACACAGGCCAGAAAATGCAGGATCCTCCAGATGTTTTCCAATTTTCAGTTTGAATCATCCTTGGCTGTTGGGTGGTGGAAGTCCCAGAATATCTGGAGGGCCATACATTCCTGAGTTCTATTTAAATATATTCTTTGTGCATTTATGGATGCTGTCTACTTCCCATCAGTTGTGCTGCTACATAATCTTTCAGCCTTTTTACTTGGAAACTGATTGGAGTGACAAGTGTTCAGATAGTGTTGATTCATATCTTAATGAAGTGCCAGTGCAAGTCTTTTGTCACCACGTGCATTAATAGTCTGGAAGTGAGCAAAAGTGGTCTGTTAGATCTGGAGGAATGAAAAGGGGGCTGAATTTAAAAATTGTCTAGGAATAGGTTTAATAGGATATTTAGTAATATATACAGTGACAGACATACTCTCTCTCATACTGCGACTTTTGCATGCATGAATGTGAGGTTGCATCCTGTTATTGTCAATGGACATCACAGGCACGCATCCACTCTGCTACATGCATGTTGCATCGCAGTGGTTAAATGCCAGTACTGCAACCACAAGGTTGTGAGTTCGATCCTGCCGGGCTCCAAGGTTGACTCAGCCTTCCATCCTTTCGCAGGTCGGTAAAATGAGTACCCAGCTTGTTGGGGGCAATTAGCTAAAATACATTGTAAACCGCTTAGATAACACTAGTTGATAGGCGGTATAGAAATAAATGCTATCGCTATTGCTATTTTGTTTTAGAAAGCAGTTCCTTGAATTGAATCCACTCATGTATGGAGGGTACACTCTATGAGATAGCAATTCCCCACCTCTGCACTACTGCTCCAGGCCACCCAACCTCTCTGTACCCCTAAAGCCTCTCTCTGTGCCTGCGGTTGGGAAAACACACATTCTGTGGTTGGTTTTGAAGGGCTACCAGTATCCTCCAAAACTTGGCAATATTTTTTGAAATAAAAACTGACCTCTAGTTTAATTCTTACTTGAAAAAAAAAAGTCATTTCTCAGGGAAGCAGAAAAACATAGTAGTGTATGTAGGACATTTTTAAAAAAACTTTTAAAATTGCAGGGGCAGTGAAAGGAGGTATGGACATCCCAACTCTTGGCACTTGCCCATCCCTGTTTTAAGTCTGTACTGTGCTCCTGCCCACAGCTTTCATCACATGGAGCACTGCTGTGCAGGTTCACTCTAATCACATACAAATCTCCAACCTTCCCTGTCTCTCCCTCTAGCTTTACCCCCCACCATTCTGCAACCCTTCCATCACAGGATTAAGATTCCAACCACCTAAGCTCTACGTACAAAAACCAACACATTTTTGCTACTGCCCAAGCGGCTGCTTCAGTTGTTTGGCAGCCCCCTGCTCACCTTAAGCTAGAAAAGTAAAAGTAACCAAAGAGACAGCCTCTTGCTTTGGCGCTGTAGCCTTTTTGGTTATTTTATAGTTCTAACCAAGCTTTGTTTTTTAAATGAACAAAAGTGATCTGGCAGATTTCTAGAAATAAATGTTATTAATAATGTATTGTATTGATTCTATGACAGAAAAAAGTTTAGTTATATGGAAGTGCTTTTCTAAATGCTGCAGAATGTAGGATTTGCCCTCCTTGAGAAGAATGGGAGAGTCGTGCTATTTTAACTAAAAAACCTGCTTATTTCTCTGAAAGATAATTTAAAATAGTAAATTCTGTGGTATTTAAACCACTGTTAAGTATCTAAACAACAAGTTTAGAAAAGGAGAAGTTAAAACATGAGTTTAGGGAATCAGCTTCATATAACAGAGCATGTGGGAAGAAACATCCAGAAGATAATTTTTTAAGGTACTCAGGTTCCAAACCATTTAGGATTTTAAAGGTTAACCCTGTTACTACACCTTGTCCAGAAACAAGCTGTCATCTAGTGCAACTCACCTAAAATATTCATAAAATGATCAAAACTTCTAACAGTCAGCGGGAAACGTTGCTACTGTATGCAGCAGTTGTATCTTTTGAACACTTTCAGTTACTGATAGTTTCATCTGCGGGTAACTAAGACATGAATTAGTGTAATGCGGTCACTTCATCAGGAAAGTTAATTGCTTATGAGCCAGCCAAAGCTGGAAATGGTGCTCCTCAAATACTTCAACATGTAGCAAACGTGCCAGATCAAGGAGCACCCCCCAAAAACAAACCTGATCTTTTAGAGGGATACAACTCTTTTCAGGACAAGTGGCATGCCTAATTCTGAGTCACATAGTTCACCTAATAGCACTATTTCTGTCTTATCAAGATTAGATTTTAGATTGTTTCACCCAGTCTGCTGTCTCAAAGCTGCCAGACAGTGGATCATTATTTCTACTGCCTCGCTAGGATCAGATGAAAAATCTTCAGCGAAATGAGTCCACATCTCAAATCTCTGAAGACGTCATCCAGGATCTTCATGTAAATACTGAACATTGTATGAGGACAAAATGGAATTCTGCGTACTATATGCCACTGACCAAGGAGAAAAGCAAGAGCCCCCCTCTCCACTTGTTAGGTTCCATATATCAGGAAGCATATCAGGATCTCCTAGAACTTACCCAAAATGATGCCATGGCTTTACGGAAGTATGGACAAAATGTGGCCTATGAGGCCAACCAAGGGTCTTTAAAAAATGTTTCCAAATAACCTTGGGGAGTATGAGAGGTGTTTTTTGCACCCTTTTGTGCCCCTCCAGCCATTTTAGATCCAGGATATGCTTTTGTCCTAAATCAAGGGGCCTCCAAAACATGGCAAAATGCTGTCATGTCTTTTAGGGATAGGAGGCCTAAATACCCTAGCAGCATCAGATCCCATTTGATCTTAGGTGCCAAAGGGGGTCAGGCCTGGCTAGTTCTTGGAAGGGAGACCACCAATGAATATGAGGTACTGTGGGCTGTATTTCAGAGGAAGGAACTGGCAAAATCATCTGAGTATTGCCTAAGAAATTCATGCCCCAATGAAATTTATGGAGTCACCCATAAGTCAACAGGAGACCTGAAGGCACATGCACATTTCTGGCAATATTGGGAGCATTTTTTTTTTTGCAGGGGGATGTGGTGGTGGGGATAGGACCACCAAGGTGTCTGGGTGCCGGGATGTGTAGCCTTTGGGTAGCCTATGTTATAGTGTATCTGCTGGATGTGTATTGGAATATATAGGGCAGTCAGCGTAGGGAAATGCTAGAAGGAGTTAGAGGGCAACAAAGTATCAAATGTTAATTGTTGATTGCAACAAGGTATCTGTTTGAAGTTTGTGACTGTGTTCCAAGGTGTCAAATAGTTAATTGCTTTATTGTTCATTGCTATGATGTTATCTGGTGGAGAGAGAGAAGATCAGGAGAAACCAAATGCACCACAAAGTGTTTCGGAAACCTGAAGAATCAAAAGATAAAGGGCAGGAAATATGTTCCACTGAGAAATGTCTGAAGATGTGGGGTGAGGTTAAAGTTATGATCCTTTCCAATCATGGTTTTGTGCGCCTAAATTTGTATGTGGAAGTATAAAACCTGTGAACTCCAGGTATGCTGTAGTCTCAGTAACTTTGGAAGAAGTGTGCTGTATTGCTTGCTTTGCTACAAGTAAACACTGCTGTCTACTTCAGAGTGGAGTTTGTGGACTGCAAGTTGTCCAGGATATGACACCAGGGAATGCTAATGCAGCCCCCTAGCCATCCCCAGTTTATGATATCCATTGCTACTAAAAGATCCACTTCTTTCTATTGCTATTATTTCTAGCCCCAACAGTTTCCTTGTAATATGTCAGATGTTTAGTTTTCTTCATGCTGTTAGACTAAATTTGGTTTACTGTATACATAAACAGCTAATTATTTTGTCTGATTCTAAATAGTTCGTATTAACTCTAAAGTGAACTTTAAACTTTAAAAAGTTCTTCCTAGGTTTGAAATGGTAAATATCTTGATGCTAAAAGCCAACAAATAACAAAAATTCTGTGTTGCAAAGCCCCCCCTCAATTTGGATTACCTGTGTTGTTCATTTTGATTTGTTCACACTGTTTGAACCTTTTCAGCTAACAGAATAAATTGAAACCATAGTGAAGTAGAATTTAGAAAATAAGATAGCATAGGCACATCTCTAGGGCTTATTTTCCTGTTACAGCTAATGTATTACTCTTACAAGTTATAAGTGTATTTTTCAAACCAAGGAATTAATATAATTTCATTTTACTAATGATTCTCAAAGGTAACAGAAGAAATGGCACAAATTACTGACAATAAGTTCAGATTTATTTTGATGAAAAGGTGTACTGCTGTTTTTAAATAGTTTTGTTTATACTTCATAGAAATTTTACGCCAGCAAGAGAAAACCAGAGAATCAAGCCTACTCTCTTTTCATCATTTCATTAGTTTGTTAGCACTAAGCTTTTGGTTTGGCTTTGGTTGTGCCTCTGTGATCTTAAAACATTTAAAGAGTTAGTAAAAGGATATGGAATACTTCCATTTATTTTTAGGAACAGCTTGCTGGTGAAATGAGAAGTGATACCTGTGAAAGAAAGTTTTTGCAATTTTAAACCACCCTGCAACCAAAGTCGTTTAATAGTATCTTAAAAATACAGAAGTAAAAACAATGCAGTAAAACAAATAAAGCAGAGAATGAAACCAAAACAAAACTGACACCATATAAAACAAAATTAAAACCAGAAGTAGGAGACAACTCCAGAAGTATAGAAACACTAAAACATTTCTTAAAATGCCTCTGAGAATAAAAAGGTCTACAACCTACAGCTGAAAACCCCATATTGTAAGTCTATAAGGTATTCTACAGAGGGATTCCATTACTGAGGGCATCCAGTGGAGGGTCTCTGATGATGACCTTAGGGTTTGATAGTGAAGGAGGCAGGTACCTCTTTCAGGTAGCCTGGTCAGAACCTGTTCAGGAATTTAATGGTTAAAACTAACATTTTGAACTGGTCTTAGAAACTGACAGCAGTTTTTGCATAAATTGGATAGACGTGCATGCTGGCTAAAAGCATACAACTTTGAGATTAGCAGGAATAGTCAGCATTGGTGACATAGACAACATTGACTCTGTAGTACAAATGCTTAATACTAGTTTGTTTTTTATTCCTTAAGTGTCTTTCCCCATTTTTGTATTCCACACTAAGCTTTAGTTTTACAGAATAGTACGGTAGTTGCGCTCTGAATATAAACTAAGATTAAAAATTCTGTAATAAATTGTATTTCATGGGGCCACGAGAGAGAATGTCCAAGTTAATCCCCACAAAACATTTCAATAGAGTAGTACAAGTTACTGGATGCACTTCGAAAACTTAAAGAGGGCTCAACTTTCTTCCAGTGATTAGGGAGGGGAGGCAAAGGTGGGAGTTTTCAAACAGTATTTAAATGTAATTTAGGTTGGCTCCAGTTACCCAAGACTAGATGCCTAGGATTGTGATAGTTCCCTAAAGACATGCCTTAATGTGTTCTTTTGCTTGGTTCCTATTATTTAATATTATTCTACAAACATTCATGATTTTCAACATGCAGGTAGCAGCCTTTCCTCTACATTAAATTTTTCATCCCTACATTTATATGTATCTGCCAATATTGCTAGTTTAAATTTCTCGACATTTATCTGATCTAGTGTCTTGGCTTCATTGCCCTGACACTTCTCTTCATCTTTATATTTATAGATGTGATCTTTTTGGAATTTGGCTTGTGGTTCATTTGCTTGTCATTCTGGTGCCTTTTCACACTTGGATTTGTTCTGAAAAATTGGTTAAATGATGCAAACAAGGTGAAGGTGTCCTATGTAATTACATTACAAATTTACAAATATTTTGCAGATCTTCACTTGGAGATCTGCAAAACTGCTTTTAGGCTTTTATTTGTGTGTACTGTTTGTGCACACACAGTTTCTGCACATTATAGAAAGGCGTCCTTAATAAATTCTTACCAGATAAGCCACCTTCTTTATGAAGAGTACTGCCAGCTCTGTGACCAGCAAACCACTGAAATGATCCCATGTCTTTAACATGAAATCATTGTTCAAATAAGAATGTCCTAGCATCATCTCTAAAAGATTTTCTGTTTCAGAGCTGGGAAAAGTGACTATTCAGACATCTTTGCCCTTTCCTTTTGTATCTGACACACACAGAATGTAGCTATGTTGTTAATTGGTATGCTATTTTGTAGGGATGGACCAACCGAATCCTCAGATCCTCGAATCCCTGGCAAGGATTTGAGATTCGGGGATCTGAATCCCATGTCAAAATAGGCAAACTGAATCTTTCGAATCCACCAACCAGAAAATAATTTGTTTGTTTTTTTAAAAGGCACCTCTGAAGCCTGCTAAAGGCCTGATTGGCCAGCTTTTTAAACCCTTTTTTGAAAAAGTGTTTGAAAGATTTGAGGTTCGTGGTTTCCCAGAATCTTCCAGGGATTTGGATCCAGATTCAGATTCAGAAAACTCTGGATTTGTCCCAGCCCTACTGTTTTGTTTAAAGGTTTTCTTGGCCACTGTGCAGCTGAACTTTCCAACTAGCTAATGAAAAATAACATAAGCTTACTAGGATGCTTGAAAGATCAGGCAGTTCAGGGCTTCTCGGATAAGAAACAGCTTGTTGAATTGATCCTGAAGACTGAAAATGGTGATGGTGATTTTGCTTGTTGCAGTCTGTTTTAAATTTAATTTTATTTATATCTTGTCCTTTACCCCATATGGGATCCAAGACAACTCACAGTAATGTTACAACAAGATACAGTTCAAACAGTGGATACTACAGTTAAATAATCATATTTTTAAAAAACGTTCAAAACAGTAAAAAAATCAGTTAAAGCATAATACAGCATACCCCAGTTAAAAGACCTTCTGCTAATTACAGTTAACAATCAAAGGCGTAGGTAAATAAAAAGCTCTTCATCTTCCAAGGGAATGAGAGCAGAGAGGGAACCAACCTTACCTTCTCTAAGAGGGAATTCCACAGCCTGGGAGCAGCTACTGAGAAGGAACTTTCTTGGGTGCTCACCAAACTTGTCTGTGATGGTCATGGGAGTGAGAGAAGGCCCTCCCTGTGAGGAACTTAAAATTTAGGCAGGCTTACTATAGGGAGATAGAATCTTTCAAACAGTCTGGACCCGAGCCCTGTAGGACTGTATAGGTCATAACTAGCACTTTGGATTATGCCTGATTAACTTTCTATTACCCACAACCCTGGTTTGTATCGTCCCTTATCTTGAGAGCTGTACATTACTAACCTTGTATAAATTCAACAGTTACATTTTAATAATATAAAAGTGCTTTGATGAAATAATTTATTTTACAACCTGATTCTATTATTGTCTACAAGTCTAGAAGAGAACAGATTAGATGCCTTCGGTTGTTAAGCAGATATTAAACCGTTTAGATAGTTACAAAGCACCTACAGTTGGTCCTTCATATTCACGGATTCTGTATCTGCTGATTCAACCAACCTTAGCTTGAAAATATCTTTTAAAAAAATCCAAATCCAAAAGCAGACTTTGATTTTGCTATTTAATATAAGGGAAACCATTTTACTGTACCATTGTACATAACGGAGCTTGAGCATTCACAAATTTTGTATCCACAGGGGTCCTGGAACCAAACCGTAATGGATACTGAGGGCCCATGGTAGATTCAATTCTTTGCCCTTCCAGTAACAAGTAGCAGGATGTCTGAAGGTCTTAATTTAAATAGGCTGCTGGTGTGATTTTAGAGTAAAGCAGTTGCTTCAGTTTCCCTCTTGTCTATTTTTGGTTATTTAAGAATACCCTCAGCAAGTTGCAATGAAATTATGTTATCAGCTTGGAATTATAAAGAATTTAGGAGCCTATGAATCATCTTAGACACAAGATGCCGTCATTTATACAGCCAAAACTGCATACCCACGCACAAAAGGGATATATTAGCAGGTTCGCAGAAAGTCCAGGTTACTTAGAAGTTAAAAAGAAAAAAAGAAAAATCTTTAGAAAACACGCTAAAGGATCCTATTTCCTCGTCCCCTCAACCCAGTGAGAAACGAACATGTTTAGTACACAGCTATTTTGGACTAGAAAGAACGTTTGGAAGAGGGAGCATAACAAAGTATCTTGAACAGGGGCACTCCAAACTGTACTGCTTCTTTGCAGGTTCTCTTTTGCTTCTTTTGAAAATATAGAACATGCAAGGGTCCATATATAATGGGGAGGATGGACAACAGGAGAGAGAAAGTTTTTTCAAGGTCTTTTTTCAAGAGGGACTGAGCAAGCAGCCTTTTTTGACATGGAACAGCTGTTGAGAATGGGTTCCTAGGATACCCTTAGGAATTTAGAGCATTACTAGAAAGAAATTCCAGTCTTGATATCAATGCTAGTTCTGTTAAGAGGATCTTAATGGCAAAAATATCACATCTTGCAGCTCTTTGCCTTTGTGGATACTCTGTACCTCTCTCCTATCCTGAAATTTAGAAAATGATTGATTGCATTGCACTGTATAACGTATCTCATTTAGTATGTATTTCTGAGAATGCAGAACAGTTTTAGAGGTATCAGAACAGCAGGAAACAGAATGTTTGAAAATTAACCCAGTAAATTAAAAGAAAAAAAACAATTCTTGAGCGAAAGGGTGTCACATTTTCTGAACATTTTGCTGGCCTCTTCTGATATATTCATTCTTTAGGTGCTTTTGAATGGTGATAACTTTGGCTCAGACAAAAACACAATGGGGTTAGCAAAGAAAGCTAGAGATAGAATAAGTGAGAAGGCTCTTTCTTAACAGTCATATAGATGGGCTTTTTGGAGTGTAGTGTAGTGTGAGTATAACAATTATAATCATGGATTTTCTTAACTTTAAATTATAGGTGAAATTGTTAACTGTGGCTCTCTAGATATTGTTGGATTTCACCCCCATGAGCCCGTGCCACCATAACAAGTGTTGAAGTCTTAAAACATTTGGAGGACTGCTGTTTTCCTATTTGGTTCCTGAAAAATCTAAGAGTGGTCATATGAGTGTCAAGTCTCGTGGTCATGTTTACTTTTCTGTAGCATATCCTAGGTGTTGATACAACATGCACAGGTGAGAAAACATGGGAAATGGCAGTGCAAAAATTGGCTCAGCTTGATCATTTAATGAAGTCTGTGCTGGACTGTTGGTTAGGTGATCCTACATGCCAAAAAGTGTTCATAGAAATTTGCATATTTCATAAATATGTACTTTCCCTCTTCTATGTGTGTCACTAGTGTTTTAGAGGTTAGCAGAATCAGTTACTATTTTCCCTGGAAGTGATCATTAAGTACAGTTGTTAATTGAATCCCATCAGTTTTTTAAACAGTTGAACCCCCCCCCCCAAATCCAGTATATTGGAAATGGGAATGGATGGGCAATCTGTGGTTTCCAAATATTTGTCAGTGTGTTTCTTGCTATTTTTCTTTGTCCTGCAGTGCAAACTGATTCTCACAATTACCGGAATCAGATTTTCATTCAGAAATTGCTATTGATAGAACAATGATCTTTTTCCCACTGATTAGTTGTTTATCATAATATCTAAAATCTAAACATTCTCTGTAATCTACAGGTTTACCAAAGAGAAGAAATGGATGCAGAATCTTATTAAATAAGAGTTTCATTCATCAGCAAACAAGAGTGGACATTGAACAGTTAACAGTACAGAAAGAAAACACTGCAGAGTTTTGGCTGTAGTTAGCTTGGGAAGTGACGTCTTACAGCATTTGCTGTTCTAGAAATTGCTGAGACACGTAGTGTAATTGGGAGGGCTCTGGGTGGCAGTGTCTCTACCACTGTGTATATCTATCTGTATAAAGCGACGGGGGAGGGGGAGAAGGAGATGAGCAGTCTGCCTGCTGCTTTAATACAAATATAGTTCTTGTGACTTCTGAGAAACATTTCTTTCCAGCAACGTTGCACAGCTGAAGTACAGGACTCTTTTATATCAAAGACAATAAACTTTGGAATATTCAAAATGGGGAAGGATTATTATTCCGTTCTTGGGATTGAAAAGGGGGCATCTGATGAAGATATCAAGAAAGCCTATAGAAAGCAAGCCCTTAAATGGCATCCAGATAAGAACAAATCTCCCCATGCAGAAGAGAAATTCAAAGAAATTGCAGAAGCGTATGAGGTGCTGAGTGACCCCAAAAAAAGAGAAATTTATGACCAATTTGGAGAAGAAGGTAAGATTTATATATTTATATGTGTATGTGTGTGCGCGCGCGTATAATGGTAGTTTAAAATAGAAACTTTCATGTCAGTTGTGTAAAACAGTTCAAGAAGCAGGTTTGAACTAATGGTCTGATTAACAGCTTGAAGGTCTATGTTTCTTACGTTTGTGATATGTACTAATTTAATATGTTTTGGTTGTGAAACTTTTGTTTTATTCACCTTTTAAAAAGTTATTATTGGATCCTGATGGGTATCTTTTAGAAGACTGATGGCACTAGTGTATTTCTTTTGGCCATACCTTACTTTCTATATACATATATTTTGTCCTACTCGTTTTCAGTGACAAAAAAAATCTGTATCATACTATATATGCATTAAAATAAAACTTTTATTAGGGGATGGTCATTCCTGGCCTGAGTCCAAGTGTCCAGACTTCTGCTAATATTGGCATCCTTCCTTGAAAGGAAAGAATTTGTCTGATGTCATGAAATACCAGGAAAAGTTTTCAGCTTAATTGTAAACAATGTTAATGTGCCAAGGGAATGAGGCCCAGAGCAACTTTGTGTTTTGCCTAAAGCAGTTACTTTAAAATAAAGTATTTTTGGTTTATTGTGTCTTAGAATTCTTAGTAGAGCTTTTATAGTTCAACATATTGCTGAAAATTTTGAACAAGCTTTTGTTCCACTGACAAAGTTAGAGCCACTGGATATTTGTTTTTTAATAAGACAGTTTACCTTATTGAGGCAGAACTTTAATTTTAGGAAGATATGTTGGAGATACAAAAAACTGTTTAGTAGAGAAAACCTTATTAATATGCTCATGTGTACAAATGCTGTGATAAACTCTGATGTCTGAGAAATGTATAAGCTACGGAAAAGCTAGTTCTATTGTAATGGTTGTGCAGTTCTAGGTTTGGTATTTCTCTGTACTTTGGGGAAGTATACAGTAACATCACAACAGATTTTTTCATAAAGTCAAATGTCATTATTATAATACCTTTTCATTGTTAGTCTGCCTTTCATTGCTGCTTTTTTTTAAGATCTTCTTTCTGTTAAGTCTATGTGTTCTTGCTCCTATAAACACTTCCTTTCCAGTGAATGTCAGAATTGACTTTACATTCCTAAAACAAAAGGTTAAGATAAATGAAAGCAGGTTTCACAACTCTAAAGAGCATACCTTATGTCAAGTATGTGTATCTTGAATAAACTGATGTGGCTATCAATCTTGGTAACTGATAAAATTTTGCTGGTGTTCATAACATAGTCTCACAATAGGTCTAGAACTCTTTTTTCTAGTGATGAGACCTCATGTCCTTTAAGCAAAACCCAGCCGTTACATCTATTCTAGGAAATGTCATTCAAACAAGCATATGGTGTAGTTTGTCAGCAGGCTTGGCATTACCTGTTAGTACTGCATTTGTATATTTAGATATAAGTAGTATCTACCAGAATTAAGCTGGAAATTTTATTTTAAAAGACTATCTTATAAATATTGAATATTTTCTAAATTGAGAGAACTGAAGTAGTTTTTGGAGAGCCTAAGTTAACACAAGTTCATTTTTTTTAAGGTAATATCCTAAAACTTCACTATAGATGTATACTCTCTTATCATATACAGCATATATTTGGTGAAAACCTTAAATTGTGAGTTTACCTGAAGTGAAGTACTATGCTGCCATTTTGGTGGAAATCTAAAATCTAAATGCATGTTTATGATTTAGTAATCCTGTAGTTGAGAGCCAGCATGGTGTAATGGTTTGGGTGTTGGACAATGAGCCTGGAGACCAGAGTTTGATTCCCTACTCTGCCAACGAAACCCACTAGGTGACCTTGGGTTCATCATGTACTCTCAGCCTCAGAAAACCCTGTGATAGGTTTGCCTTTGGGTTGCCATAAGTCAGAAATGACTTGAAGGCGCACAACAACAACCCTGTACTCACACAGTATTTCGTCTTATTATTGTATAATTCTTACTTGCTTCTGAAAATAAGACATGAAAGTGGTGAGTCTGTTTCTCAGCTTGTTCTGACAATGATTCTGTGTATTTTGTTCTATCATGTTCCATAAAGCAGAAACTATTCATTGAAATTCAGTAGACTGTTATTTCATTAAGGTTATTTAAGACTCATTGTTTGAGATACTTCATTAAACATTTTTGAAAGTAGTGTCTTTTAGTTGGATTCAAACGTAATCATGCTCACAGTAGACTCACATTGAAATGAATCACACATAAGTTACCTGACAGTTCTGTATAATTTTGATGTGTCTTGTTTTAAATATGGCTAGTATCTCTGGATCCAGCCCAGTGGATGCTTAGAGTCCAATTTAACTCATTCAGCCAGTGGGACAGCTTCCATCAGGGGAATGTGGAAGATGTTGTGGGGCCATGTGAACATAGCAGATTTTGGGAGGGTGCAGAGAGTGGTAGGAGGATGAAAAGTTTTTCCAGAAGAAGCTTGCTAATATGACTCTGGCTTCCACCCTGAGTTGTGTTTGTAGTTATGCACAGCATTGCTTAGAATTTATAGTTTCATTAAGAGCGGACTAGTTACACTAGACTTTGTGGAATGCATATAATTCTTCAAATGGTGTATGTCACTGTCTTTATATTGTTAAGATAGTGACTTTGTTATGCATTAATGCACAGTTTAGGATACTGCAAATTTCTTAGTGTCATAAAGCTTAACTAGGTAACAAGTTTGCTGAGGTTTCAGAAAATAAACAACCATCTTTTTTGCTGATGGTGTAGGGGTATTTAGGGGTATGTGTAGGGATGCATGTATGTGTAAAAAAAAAAAAAACTGCAGTTGCAGGCATTCTGTTCGGAACTTAAAGTACGTCCATGCTGTGAAATCTATTTTCTACCAGTTTAATTATCATGACCTTGTCCAAAGAATCCTTAGAATTATACACCTGATTTTTTGCAGCTGGTTTCAGGTTTTTTAGTCCAGTTATACTGAAGTCTCCAAAGCAACATTAAAGCAAAAGAATTCAGTGTTTTTTGGTTCTTTTATGGACTATAAGGGCAGAATTCTTACTGTTACATTTGTTGTATAGCTGCATCCATACACTTCACTGTAATGCATAATGTTAAACTCCATAGTAGATATACTTTTGGAATATGAAAGTGTTTGGATTTCAGAAAATAAATTGTTAAGTTAAAAAAAAATCAGAATGGATGATAGTAGCAGTGGCTGAAAACCATGCCAATTTAGTGACTTACCTACAGCCCAAATCTTTTCATACATGGTGACAAATAAGTTGTCAAGGATCATTGTTGCTAAGAAGCAAGTGGAAATTTAGAAATAAAGGGTTAAGATGCGTTTGGGCTTTAAGCAGATTCTTCTTATTGTTTTGTAGAAAGAACAGAAAGCTGCAAAAACTTCAAATTTTGGAAGTGAGCGTAGGTGAAATTAATCACAGCAAGTAGGCGGGTGTCATGATGTAGGAAGAAATGGCAGGCTCAAAATAGTCTAGGTAACCGTCAGTGTAAGTGTTGCAGCATAACTTTGCAAGATCTTTTTTTTAATCTTGCTTGTATGGTTTGCAGTACTTCAGTGTTGTGCAGTTTTAACTTCAGTCCTCTTAAGAGTAAGTACAATTAAATTCAGTTGGACTTGCTTCCAAATAAAGATGCATAAAATTCTACTATTTTTCTTGAGATATATGATGTGTGGCCTCATCTTTTTACTTTTAAGTAAATCTCACTGTATAGTTGCTAACTTAAAATCAACTAGTTTGCAAAATCTGTTGTCCTAGACTGCAACGAATCTATTACCATGTGTTTTCATGCTGGCCAGAAAGCTAGAGAATCATTTCTATTACTTGTGATTGATTATCCCTACCAGGTTATTCACAGAGTATCTGACCCTAGACTCTTGTTATTCACTTTGCCCCTTTATAATGAACCACACCTTGAGGTTACTACTTATGGCCTAAGGTGGCTGCTACTTTGGATTAGCATATCTGTTCTTTGTGGTTCCAATTTAAGTGCATATGACCAATATCCTTACAGTCTTCTTAAAGAATTAACAATTAAGTAGGTATTAAAACAAAAGCAACAAGTGTTTTATTTAATAAAAGTCTGTTTGAAGACATCAGTATGAATGCTGGCTCACTATTGCTTTCAGAGGCACAATTTCTAACTCTTCCTGAATTCTCACTTTAGACATTCCACTGCTATTTCTCTTCCTAACCTCTCACCAGTACCAAAACAGACTCCAAACAGAGCATATTTTTCCACCCTCCCTTCCTTCCTTCCTCCCTCCCTTCCTTTTCAATTCTTGGAGGGCTGTGATTGGTTGGTTCTCCACCAGGTGAGTTGGAGGGCTGTGATTGGTTGGTTCTCCACCAGGTAAGTTGTTAAACAGAGTCTTGGCTGCTCATTCAAACATTTTAAGATTGTAGCTAAAATTACTGTTTGTACCAATGAGCAGGTGTCATTATGTAAGCTGGGAATTCAAACCTGTTTGTACTCTTTTATAGGTCTGAAAGGAGGAGCTGGAGGACCAGATGGGCAAGGTGGTACCTTTCGGTATTCTTTTCATGGAGACCCACATGCCACATTTGCAGCTTTTTTTGGTGGTGCAAATCCTTTTGAAATCTTCTTCGGTAGAAGGATGCCTGGTGGCAGGGACACAGAAGATATGGAAGTTGATGGAGATCCATTTGGTTCCTTTACTACTTTTAGTATGAATGGATTCCCAAGGGAAAGAAACACTGTTGGTAGCCAACCCCGTCGTAAGCAAGATCCCCCTGTTATTCATGAACTCAAAGTATCATTAGAAGAGATTTATCATGGTTGCACCAAAAGAATGAGAATTTCCCGAAAAAGGCTTAACCCAGATGGTAGAAGTGTCCGAACCGAGGATAAAATACTTACTATTGATATCAAGAGAGGATGGAAAGAGGGTACCAAAATTACATTCCCAAAAGAGGGTGATGAAACACCTAACACCATCCCAGCTGATATTGTATTTGTTATTAAAGATAAAATACATTCTCATTTCAAGAGGGATGGTTCAAATATTGTCTATCCTGTGAAGATTAGCTTACGAGAGGTAAGTTCTCTCTTAAGACGTGGACTTTTGCTGTTAACATTTCATAACATGTGCATGGACTTTCACCACTGCAGTTGTCTGACATCCTACTTGTAACAAAGGAAAATAGCTCAGGAGAGCTTACTTTCAACTAATTTGGAAAGTTCTCTTGGGTTACTCGTTGCTTTATTGTGGAAATCTAGAGTATGATGGTGTTCTGTTCACTGCAGAATGGTAAAACTGTGCTACCACAAATGAAGAAAAAAATCACAGAAAAGAGACTTTATGAGAGAATAAAGCTCTAACCTGAGTCCCTTTGGGGAAGAAAAGTGCAACAGCAGAGTAGTTCTGACAGCAATTTTGATAACATGGAAGATTTGCTTTTCTTCTGTTTTGCTAACAGTTCAGTAGTGCAGTTACAGAAATGGTAGAGTTTCATAAACCAACACTGTTCAATGTTGAACAGGAGTAAAGTTATGGTAAGGTGATAATGGATTTAAGTTTAATGTGATATGTGCAGGTTCCTCTGTAGGCAGCTCCATGGTGGCCAGGGACTAATTCCCCTACAGACCCCTCCCCCATAAATACATCTTCCCCCATAGTAAGCCCAAATACTTCCCTTTTCCTGGCAATCCCTTTCTAAATGGCAATAGGAAATGATGCTCTGTCCCTTTCTGCTGCCATTGGTATTCAAGTGTAATAGGCGTATTTATGGGAGTTGGGTGGGGGCCTTTTTGTGCATTTTCATTTGTTTAGGAGGCTTTCTGACCAATTTGGGGGCTAAATTAAATCATGGCATTTAAAAAAAAGATTCAGGGGAAATTGGGAACTTTGGGAGACTTGGGGTACAGAAGCCACAGAAGGGGGTCCAGAGACCACACTATGTCCACTACTGATGTGTGTGCATATTGTGCTGCATCTAAAACTAGATGGGCAAAGTGTGGCACTAAGGAAACATGCCTCCTCCAAAGCTGTTTTGGTGGCCCCAGCTGCATGTCCAACAGTACTACTTAATATCAGATGAAACTGCTTTTCAAAACCACTGGACTTCCAAACACTTGCAGTTTGGCTCCTCTCTTTATTTTGGAGATCCGTGTGATTGCCTGAGCTCCCAGGGCAGATAATTGACCCCCAGGCCTGATGAAGCTGCCCCTCAATATAGAATTAAACAACTAAATAGTATAGTCAGGATTCAGTTAATATGAGAGAAAGCATAATCCAAACTGAGAGGCAGCTAAGTTATGTTATGTCATGTCCATGACATATAAGTACAAATCTCCCTCAGCAAATCAAAGCAATTAGTCCTTTCATATGAATTTTAATATGAATTAATGTAATATGCTCTTTTTAAAAGTAGCAATCAATTTGAGAATTTCAAGGTACCCCAAAAAGATTTGGTTGAGTGATCTAAAGCTTTACATGGTTGTTCATATGACCAAGGGTGGGAATCATATGTTGTTGGCCTGCAATTCCTAGTGTTCCTCACAGTTGGCTAAGCTGTCTAGAGCTGAGAGTTGCAGTGCAATAACTTTGAAAGGCCTACATGATTTCTACCCTGATACAGACCCTGCATTCAAGGACTGTGTCATTCTGTTCTGTCAGTTACAAAATGGGTACGGCAAAATTTCAAGTTGTTTGCTTATATCTCAGGAAGAAAATCAGTGGTCTTAGTCTGCACAACAAGCTCCTTGTCAGTGGCTGTCTAGTGGCCGTTTAGAACTGCTACATCTCTGGCTTCTGCTGTTAAATTTAGGTGCTCTTTTCAGAATAATGTGTGGGGTGCTTTGCTTACTTTCTGATTGCAGTTTGGCATTTTGCCTATTGAAATTTGCTCCGCAGATATGCCAGTTTAATGTCTCTAGCTCAGGAGTAGGCAGCATGGAGCCTTTGTGTGATGTTGGACTGTTGGTTTCATCAGACACAGGCAGCATAGGAAAAGGTAAATGATTGTGGGAGTTGCAGTCAAACCATATCTGGAGATGCACAGTTGCCTGCCCCTACACTAGTGGAATCTGTGTAAACAGTGGAACTTTCTTTTAAATAAACAAGCTTCTGGTTGAGTTGTGATATTGATCAGAAGTTGGGTGGCATAGTATAAATTGTACAAGACGAGACTTAGTTTCTTTTTTGTGGCATTTAGGCACTTAACCTTTTTCTTCTTAACCTTTTTCAGTTCTATTTCATGCACTTTATTCACTTTATGTGACTTGGATATAATATATGCTTCTGCTCCTGATTTTTAATATTACATATTTTTCAGGCTTTATGTGGCACTTCAATTAATGTACCAACAATAGAAGGTCGAACCATACCAATGACAATAAATGAAGTTGTAAAGCCTGGAATGAGAAGAAGAATTATAGGATATGGTTTACCATTTCCTAAAAATCCTGACCAACGTGGTGACTTAATTATAGAATTTGAAGTAATTTTTCCAGACAGTATAGCTCCAACCTCAAAAGAAGTACTCAGGAGAAATCTTCCTGTTTCATAAAAAACTCGGTGAACTAATTCTTCCATGAGTACACTTCAGACTGAAGACTTTCAGGTTTATGCTGTAAACGTGCAATCTATAACTGTGGAACTTTTTGTGTTTTGGGTGGGGAAGGTAATTATGCCATGCTGCATGAAAATAGAAGGGACAATACAGAAGACTTTGTAATCAAGTAATAAGGCTAAAACCACTTGCTGTGTACTGGGTCTTCCGTTTCAGAACATTTTATTGAATATTTTGCTTACATGTAAAACATAATCTTTGGGTGGGAGAACACCTCTGTGCATATATCATGAAGTGCTTAACTTTCAAAGCACTTTATTTCAGATATTTCTTGTGAGGTATTGTACTGCAGTATCAGAAACCACAATTCATGGTAGGACTCCTATGTAAGGTTTGCAATATTTATGATGTGTATGTACCCATAAGCTTTGTTTATGTTGCACCATAACAGGAGGCAGAAAATCTGGAAGTGTTCATGAACCCGAAGGAATCCCCAAGTTTCCCTTGCATTGTTGTATGTGTTCACAGATTTCTTTCTTTAATGTTTTTCTGGTAGTGGTGGCCTGATAGAAAATAGATACACTGTTCTAAGATGTACCTTCTTGGACAAAGCAGATTCCAAGATGGAAGCAACTGTGAAAACAGTTGTTTAGACACCTTAGAACATACATGCAAAATGTGTAGCTTTTCTGCTGAGGCTGTGTATTTAGAGAAAGAGCCCTCTGAACAATTGTTAAGGCAATTGGACTATAACAATAATGACTCCAGTCTTTTACAGTTCTAGTCCTCTTGCATGTTTTGTGAGCAGCAAGGTTATATAGCAGTTTTCAAAGAAGGATTTTAAAGCCCATCTCATATTATCTGATAGACAAAAGTGCAAGAAAAAAATCCCCAAATGCTCTTTTTTTTTTTTTTTTTACTATATTTAGGGCTGGTACCCTTGGATGGCAAAATAAGACTACTAAACATGTTTTAGCATTTGTCTTGAATTATGCTAACAGTATGTTAACACTGAAAATATTTTTGATTTGTTCAGCAGAAAATAATTTAATTTTATTAACGTACGAAATTGACAGGGAGCTGCATTGTTAATAGCAGTCGTGAGCAAAATGCAGCTTTCCAGATGTTGTTGAACTGCAATTCTAATTAGGCATAACCAGCATAGTCAATGAGGAATATTTGGGGGAGGGTGTTCACTCCAACTGAATCTGGACAGCTACATTTCATTCATCCATCCTTGGCCAACAGGGTAATTAACAACTGTGTATGTTTCCATGTAGGAAAGTCACAAGTACTAGCACAACTAAAATCCAGAATGGTTACAGCAATCCTGTGGAAAAGTTTTAGCAATTACATACAATTAAATGAATTGGCAGCTTTTCATAGGTTTCAGTACCAGAACTAGAAACACACAACATTTTTGAAAATAGAAGGGATCCAGAATGTTGATTTTCATGACACTAGAAGTGGAGAACAGAACATTACTGCTTTTTCTTTATGCATATTGTTAATGCATTTAAATATATATGGTCTGTATTGCATTTCATATGTTTTTTAATTAAAATATTGTTTCTATTTGTCTTTCTCTCTCTTTGTAATATACCTAGGGTGAGTAAATTTGAAGATGATGGCAGTTGTATTTAATAATATTAAATAATTCAATTTAGTTTTATTGCTTCGGGACAAATTTATAGTAAAGAACAAAATACTGCAGTATGGTAAAACATGATAAAAATGTCAGTGAAGTTAAAACACATCTAAGTGCAATATATTCAAAAGTATATTTTAACATATTTTCTGTGAAAAAACAGTGCCAGAATAAAAGTTTGGCTAAAATATTAATGATTCAGTATCAAATAAAAGAAAACCCAGAGTGAAGTACTTGATCTGTCAATTTTGATTGTCACAGCCATTTTATGTTTTAATGTTAACCTAATAACCAGGGTGACAAACCTTGCTATTCAAAATGCAACAAATTTATCATTATCTGATCTCTTCTTTCTTGCAGTTTTCTTATGCTGCAGTTTTTTTCCACATTTAGCCAATAACACTAGTATCACGTGCACTATATCTTCCACAGACTTGTGATTGCAAAGACAAATTACGTAATTTCAAGGAATCCTATTATAGTGGCCTTCTATTTCAGCATGGGGCAATATATTCTTACCTGTCAGAGGAGATACTGTGCTGATAACCCAGTGGATTTGATCTTCACAAGACACACACACACACACACACACACACACACACACACACACATAGCTCCACACTTATTCTGCTTCTTTCATTCCCTTGCCTTTTGCCTGGGCGCATGTGTGTTCCTTTTCCAGACAGAAGGCAAGGGAATGGGGAGGGAGACCACTGCATGCGTAGAAGGAGGGCGTGCTTGTGCCTTCTCCCTCTTCCCTTGCCTTTTGCCTGGATGCAGAGAACATGGGCCAGGGCAAAAGGCAAGGGGGGGGGAAGCCCAGAAGGGAATGAGGGGGGCATTGGGAGAGTTATCCATGGCTTTTCCACTTTTGTGAGGGCTCTAGGCCCAAACCCTCTTGAAGATGGGGGACACTGTATTATATAGCTAGAGTGTTAAGTGGATCCTATATGGATTATTTTACAGAAAGTAACATTGAATTCAGTTGGAATTCAGTAAACATGCATAGATCTATTTGCATGTTTTCAGCCGACATATATACATACATACATACTGTGTGTGTGTGTGTGTGTGTGTGTGTGTGTGTGTGTGTATCTCTTTTAAAAAAAAGCTGAAAAATCAGTCCAGAGCAATTATGGCTGCATTGTTGGAAACTTTCTGTTTGATGAGAATGCTCTTAAGGATATTTTCACTGACACCAAGGGCAAAAAGACCATGCCTTCTATACAAAGGGAGGGTGCAAAGAGGCAGACTAAACAACCTTTTTAATCTTTTTGCCCCTTTTAATGACCCAGAGATTTCAGAGCCTTTAAACCTGCCTATACAAGTCCTCAGTCCCTCACCTGAAATTTCCAGCCAATTCCCCTACAGAAAATCACTCCAAAGTCATCTTTTGATTATCCTCCATTGGATAGGAGGAAAACTATTATCATTGCTTTGTGCCTGGGAGGACACCGTACAATTTCAGATTCCAGGGCACCGTTACCTGCTGTCTCCAACATCCAAGTCTCATGGCCTGTTGAACTGCTAGGTCTTTTGCATATCTCATCTGTTAGAACTGGGAGCCATAGAACCACACAAAAATATTTCCCTGAGACTTACTTCATTCTTTTTATTGTGTCCAAAAAAAGGCAGCAGAGTCCACCCATTTCTGGCCTTCAGGTTTGTACCTAAAAAAAGTTGGAAAGACTTCTAACCATCCAGGAACAACTCTTAAACAGGGGCTTCTTTGTCTCTGTTGACTTTACAGAAGCTTTTTTCCTCAGCAGTGAAGGGAGAAATATCCTTCCACTCATTCCAATAGATGAATAGCTCAGACCTATTTGAAAGTGCCCACTAAAAGGGGAGCAACCTTCAATAAGGGTAGTCTCATTCCTGCCTGCTGCTCCAATAGGAGGCACCTAGCTTCTCTCCGATACTCTCTTTCCTTCTGCCCTCTGCTGTTTCAGTATTTCCAAAATAAATGCAATCCTCCCTCCACATTTGTGGGTTTGACCTTCATGAATTTGATTATTTCTGAGGCATGCATGTACCTCCCCGCATTCTCCTCCCATTTCCTTGTGTTTTGCCAGACACAGAGAAGGAAGGCAAACACCCAGACAAAAGGCAAGGGAATGGGAAGAGAAGGCAACACGTGCACTTCCTTCTCCCCTCTGGTGTTCCTCCCCACTTCCTTTGCCTCTGGCCTTGGTGTACAAAAGGCAGAGGAGAGTGAAATCATTGGTGGGAAGGTTATTTGCAGTTTTCCCCACTTTTCTGAGGGTTCTGTGCCTGAACCCTCATGAAAGTGGAGGAGCCACTGTAAATCTCTGTCCTCATTGCCTCTATGTCCATTTCAGACTTCACTTTTGTTCACCTAACTCCTTTCTTCCCATCTCTCTTCCCTTGAGAGAGCAGGGGAATGACATGGTCGACAAACATGCCTAGACTCACCCAGAGCAAGGAGGGACATCCTGGCTGATCTGGAGACTCTTTAGATTCTCTGTTCCAGATCTCTAGAGTAGGAAACTCAGATGGAGGCAGAGTGGGGCTGAGATGAGATGTAGAAGCTGATGGATGAGGGAAAATCTCTTCCTTCTGCAGTCCAGGTGTGACATCATACCAGCCTGAAACATACTGGAACAGAGGCAGAGGAGCTGACTGAGGAGAATGAGAATGCAGAGGCCTTTGACCAGCCCCTGGGCATTGAAGGGAGGCATCTACCCTGACCTCATGACCTGGCTTAATGAACTTGTGTCCTGAGAAGACCTGGTCACTAACCTCTGTTGCTGTGCCTTATGTAATGTAAACCAGCACCACCAATCTCACTACTGCCTGCATTGCAAACAACATCACCATTATTTCATTCAGATGAGCCTCTACCAACCGAGTCTTTTAGTACATTTTCAGAGTGTTCTGGAGGTCAGGGAAGTGCAAGAGGTTAGACTTCCTTAAGGTCTCAGTGCATCTATCCTGGACTTCCTACAAGAAGTCATGGACAGGGGCTTAAAGCCAAACAGTGAAAAGATGATTAGCAGCCATCACATCTTTCCTTCGTCCAAACAAGGGGACAAAAATCTCTTCTTATTCCCATGCTTGCAGATTCATCAAAAGCTCATAGAGGGCTTCTCCAACCATACTTCCACAGATTTCCCATCCTGGGACTCGCACACAGTCCTTATGGCTTTGATGGTTCCCCCATTCAAGTTTATCAGAGAATCGTCGTTGAATCACCTGTCACAATAGGCACTTTTTATCACTGCCATCACATCACTGTGCACAACACATCAGAGCTAGGAGCACTGCCTACCTGCAAGGAATTTTGCTTCATTGGGCTAGACTCTATTCTGTTGCATCTAGCTCCCACCTTCATTCCAAAAGGAAATTCTGCCTTCTCTAGGGAACAGGAAGTGATTCTCCTGGACTTCAATTCCAAACCAGACAAATCTCTGGGAAAAAATGGGCACACTTTGGATTACTCAGGGTCATCAAAAGAACAAGCAGCATTCAGCTATAAGACTCTCTCTTTCTCTCTTTTAATCCACCTTCCATGGTAAGGGGACTGTCTATCTATCCTGAGTAGTTGGATTAGGGAGTGGTTTGCTGCCTGCTACAAGTCTCTGGGAGTTCCTCTACCTGGCCCTATACTTGCTCCCTCTACTAGGGTGGAACTATCTTGGCAGCATTTGGCACTGTTCGAAATTTGTAGAGTTGCTATGTGGGAATCACCTTCTAACTTTGTTAGACACTACAGGCTGAACATTTTTGTTTCAGCCATGGTTTCAGTTGGCTGAGGGGTGTTCAGCCATAAAGCCATAATCAACCATGAACATCAGCTCTGCCGATCCCCGCTAAGGGAAGTTATCATGTATCCCACACAAGGATTTTCTTCCCTTCACTGTTGGGAAAAGTAACATTTTCATAGCTGTGATACATTTATTTCCAGCAGTAAAGAGATGAACATCCTACTCACTCTGATACACAGGAAGCTGATGTCATGTATAGCCCCATAGTTGGCCAACGGAAAGAAAACAACACAGGAGAAGAAAGCAATATGGCTTCCCTAGTTCTTTTATTAAACTCTTCTTTCCATTCAACTATGCCATCTTTTCTTTCCTGTTCTTAATACCAAAAAGAAGAAGTAGAAGATGACGAAGAAAAAAATGACTAAGAAAACAGAAAAAAGGAAAAAGGACGAGGCTAACAATATAAAGTTTCATCTAAAATCATTAGAAGCTGTAACATTGATTGGCCTGTAACAGTGATTGGTTGCTCCCCCTAGTGGGCACTCTTAAAAAGGTTTGCACTATTTCTGCCTATTATAATAAGCAGGAAGAACAAACCACACAGGGATGTTTCTCCATTCACTGCTGGAAATGAGTGTGTCACAGGTAAGCAAATGTTACTTTTTCATATGCCTACCCATATTTCCTACTATTGTTTCTGTTACTGTTACTATCATTTCAGAACACTTCCCTCCAGTCTAGCATCAGCCTCCAGAATGTTTACCAAACTCATGATAACCCCTCATATCGTTGCTGAGACTCCAGGGGATATATATTTTCCTGTTATCTCAATGATCTCATCATGAAATTATCTACTCTTCAAGAGGCCAAACAAGCACTGTCCATCATGTCATCCACTCTAAAAACAACATGGCTTCACGATCAATGAAAAGAATAGTCATCTTCTTCTGATAGATGCCAGAAATGGACACGTCGCTCCTTCTCCAGACAGAATACATATAATCCCTGTTTGCATGGATCACTCCCCCCACCCCACCACTGTTGAAACAACTTCAGTCTTTTAAGGCACAATTCAAGGTGCTGGTTTTTACCTTTAAAACCCTAAATGATTTGGGTCCAGACCATCCTAAAGCTGGATCTCCCTATACCAGCCAGCACAAATTTTAAGGTCTGCATGGGAAGGCTTCCTCCAGGTTCCATCATCTTTGCAGCCACTTTTGGTGAGGACATTTGTTTATTTAGTTAATAAGTATGTGGTCTTTTCTCCTAAAGTGGGACCCAAGCTGGCTTCCAAAAAGTTAAAAACATTAAAAGTGTTTAAACAATTAAAAGATTAAAAAACATAAAAGATTACAAAAACTAACAAATTTTCAAAACAGCTAATAAATAAGTGAAATGCTCTCCTACATTAAAGGCCTGCTTAAAAAGAAATGTCTTTATTTGCCTCGGCAAAGAAAGAAGGGAAGTTCCACAGAGTGGGACTGTTACCCCAAAATATAGGTGTCACAAGGGCCACCCTGTAATACCAGTACCTCTGTGCAAAAGTGGGGAATGAATTAGCTGAGAGAGGAGGCTTTTGAGAGGGGGGTAGCTTGAGACCTTTTCTACCAGTGTTTATGGGCTCATGCAGGAAAAGAACCAGCCAGAGATTCCAAAGTAAGCTAAAAATGTGTTTTTATTGGGGGGGAATTCACTTACGAATGCACACAAAATACAACAGTCAAACATTCACACAAGAGCTAACTGAAGGAGAAAAGGAGGGAAAAAATATGGAGAGAGAGGCTGAGGGTGTGGGGTTATATAGTTACCATTTCAGAAGAGTGGTGAAGAGCTTGAAATGTGGCTTAGACTCCTAAGGGCAGACCAGATCAGGATTCACAGTGACATAGTGGGGTCCAGCATTTTATCTGACTGCATCTGGCTTCTAAAAATCAAGAGTTTATATACTCTCTTTTCCTCCCTGAAGCAGTGTGAGTTAATTGCTCTCCCAGCCTAGTGTACAATGGGATTTGCCACACAGACAATGGGGTCTGGAATGGACTGATCGTTTCAATGTCTTGGTTGAGAGGGGATATCTGGGCCCAGCTGTGGTAGGATATGCAAACCACAGGGGTCCTTGCCTCTCTACCTGGGCACCTTATTGTTTTCTAAGGTTGGCAGCTGATAGGATTAGCTCAGAGCCATTAAGGCAGGCTTTCATGGCTAATTTCAGTGAACTTTTGACCTGGCCACATTGGGGTTACCTTTTGGCCTGCTTTTTAGCTAGGATACCTTCTTCTACATGGCTTCCAGTCAGTGTATATAATTTACATTTTATGCCAAAACATCTGCCAATTAATATATTTTGCCAATTAGACCATATCAAAGCATGGAGGTGTATGGCCTGGTAACAGAAGCACCCACGGAGCAGGCTGTCTGCCTTGTCCTAATCAGGCAAGCCTGGGATGGTAACAGGACTGACAGAAAACTTTCCTCTGCAGATCCTAGGTCTCTTGCAGGTAAGACATAGGAGAGGGCCTTCTCTGTGGCTGATCCTGGACTGTGGAACACCCTTTCATGGTAGGTACATTGGCCTTTTGTTTAGGCAGGTCTTTGCAATGTGAATTGTGTTAATAGTAGTATATATGGGACTTCCGGGTCTCAATGGCTCCATGAGAGGCAGTGCGGTGTGCGAGCTCGTACCGTCGCTGTCACCTTAGGTGAATTTGCTGGAATATAACGCAGCTGAGTACTGCCCCGGGAAAGGGGGTCAAGAGGGGCTCGATGGGGACCATTGTTTCTCTCTTTCGACTAGAGGATTTGGCTCGGGTGTTGAAGAGAGAGGGTCGCAGAGCCACCACGTTCGCATAAGAAGTCGCCGCCAAGGTGGTTTAGCGGAGACTGAGACTTTTTAACTTGAAGAGACAATTAAATAATTCAGAAAAGATTTCACCCAAATTCTGATCGAGATTGGTTTCCAGCATTGGAACAGTGAGTGAAAAGGAGATAAATAAAAAAGAAAAGAAAAAAAGGAGCGATAAGTAGAACTCGAGAAGTTTGGGATCCACGTGTTGCGGGAGCGGCGGAGTATAATTCCAGAGGAGAAAGATGAGGTGAGATTATAAATTAAAGAATGATAAGAAAATCTAACAAACGTTAACTAGTAAAGAAAATTAGTGTTGAGCAGGAAAAGAGAGGTTATGGGTGAGTGAAGGAAGGCGAGAGAGGTGGCGAGAGAGCCCGTGGATGAGCGAAGGATTGGGCAGAGAGGCGATGAGAGAGGCCATGGACGAGTGAAGGAAGGTGGGTAGAGAGGTGACGAGAGAGACCGGGTACGAGTGAAGTAAGGCGAACAGAGAGGCGACGAGAGCGGCCGTGGATGAGTGGAGGAAGGTGGATAGAGGGGTGACGATTGAGGCCGTGGACGACTGGAGGAAGGCGGATAGAGAGGCGATGAGAGAGGTGGTGGACGAGTGAAGGAAGGCGGATAGAGGGGCGACGAGTGCGGCCGTGCTCGAGTGGAGGAAGGAGGATAGAGAGGCGACGAGAGAGGCCGTGGGTGAGTGAAGGAAGGTGGATAGAGGGGCAACGATTGTGGCTGTGGATGAGCGAAGGAAGATGGAGAGAGAGGCGACGAGTGAGGCCGTGCTCGAGTGGAGGAAGGAGGATAGAGAGGCGACGAGAGAGGCCGTGGGCGAGAGAAGGAACAGCAAGAGCCAGCTGGAGCTCACAAGAAAAGCTTGAGCTCTCTGGGAAGCAGAGTGGGTGATAAAGTTTTTGGGAATTTTTGGACGATGGAGAGAAAGGCAACGAGAGAGGCTGTGGAAGAGCGAAGGAAGGTGGACAGAGAGGCGACGAAGAGACTGGGTGGGAGTGAAGTAAGACGGACAGAGAGGCAAGAGAGCAGCCGTGGATGAGTGGAGGAAGGTGGAGATAGAGGCGATGAGAGAGACCGGGGAACGAGTGAAAGGCTGACAGAGAGGCGACGAGAGAGGCTGCGGACAAGTGAAGGAACAGCGAGAGCCAGCTGGAGCTCGCAAGAAGAGCTTGAGCTCGCTGGGAAGCAGAGTGGGTGACATACTTTTGGGAACTTACGGAGAAGAAGCTTATGGGTAATCTGAGGCATAAAATATAACCTTTGTTAAGTGTGTTATATAGAATTAGATATATTTTAAACAGATGCATTCTAATTGAGAAATAATTAAGCATCGAATATATAGTATTAAGGATTACAAATAGTAGTGAATCGGATAAATGAGCAGGGAGGATAATTTGTTTTTCATTGTGTAAGAATGCTGTAAAGCGATTGTAGTTGGAAATAACGACAATAAATAGGTACGTATTTGAATTGCTTAGCTTGGTAATAATCTTTTAGTGGGATATTGGATATATAAAGCAGATTTCCTTGTATATTGGAGATAAGGCTGTGAAAATGTACTGTGGTCACAGGGGGTAAAGATAAGCAGCGTGTTAGCTGAAGAGTAGAGTAAAAACAAAATAGAAGAAGTGTCCTTGACTAGAACAAGGACAGAACACATAGCAGGAATAGTTTGAAGAAACATCATAGTTAACCCTGTGAAGTGAAGGGCGCTAGAGGAAGGAAACTCAACAGCACCATCTAGTGTTGGAAAAGTGAAATACATTATTTATAAAACCTGAGAATGGCATCAGGAACAAGAAAAGGCACTAGAACTCAGATTCAAATACAGCTACAACTGACAGACACTACAAGAAGAGGCTCAACAGAGATGGGAAACCAAATGGCAGAGATATTGAATGAAATTAGAGGTTTAAAGATGGAAATGCGGAAAGAAATGAAAGAGACAAGGGCAGAAATAAAGGCAGACATAAGGAAGGAACTAGATGGCATTGCGAAGAGAATGGATAACATGAATAAGGACATTGAATCAATGAAAAGAGACATACAAGCGATAGAGGAAAAAAGAAATCAATTGGATAAAGAAAAGATCCACGTGAAAAAGACTCAGAAGCAGGAAGAATTGAGGATAACTCAGCAGGAAATGAGATACAGAGATAAATGTGTAAAAATGAGAGGAATTCTAGAGGCCCCAGGAGAATTGCTAGAAGAGAAAATTATTACAATTTTGGCAAATTATATAGGAATGACAGAAGAAGACATGGAGAGGGACATTGACCGAATTTTTAGGGCTAACTCCCGAATTGCGAGAGAGAGAAACTGGCCTAGAGATGTCATGGTTTGCTTTATGAGAACTAGGACTAAGGAAAAAATTTTGCAAGTAAATTATGAAAAACAATTGGTGTATGAAGACAGACCGATAAAAATATTCAAAGATATTCCATATGAAGTCTTGAGGAAAAGACAAAACTCAGTTATTGCAAAAATATGGAATTACATATAAGTGGGAGAGACTGGAGGGACTATCTTTTACACATAAACAGAAGAGATACAAAATTACTGATACAGCCAGAGTGAAAGAAGTATACGATAAAATGAAGAAAGAATTAGAAAAATTGAGAAACAGTGATAACGGGAAGAGACTGGAGGGGAACAAAGCAGTCAAGAAGAGGTGGAGGTGAGAAGCGAAGAACGAAGAGAAGACAGTCAAGGAATGGAGGAGAAGGAGGAAAAAGAAAGCTATTCGGAGTCGGAGGCTGAACAAGAAGGTGGAGAAAGCCAGCAGAAACAGGATTTGGAGTTAGACGATTTGTACGCAGGGGAAGAAGACATATAAGAGGGGAAAAAGGGATTTGATAAGGGGGGGAAATTGAATATGAAGGTCTTTTCTTGGAATGTAAAAGGAATAAACTCAAACCATAAGAGGCATCAAATTTTCCACTACATAGAGAAGATCAAAGCGGATGTGGTTTCTCTCCAAGAAACAAAAATCAGAGAGAAGGACATTAAATATCTTAGGAATCCTAAATTGGGGAAAAATCACATTGCAGCAGCTACCAGGAAGAAAAAAGGAGTAGTATTATACATTAATCAACTATACCCCTCGGAAACTAAATTTCAAGATAAAGAAGGTCATTATATCAGGGTAGAGGTACAATTTCCAGAAACAAAGATATTGTTTATTGCAATATATTCGCCGACGGAAGTAAAGGATAAATTTTACGAGAGGGTGAAGGAAGATATTCTGAGTTATTCAGAGAAGAATGACCATGGAAATTATATAATGTTGGGAGATATGAACGGTGTGATTGATCCAAAGTTAGATAGATTGTCATCTATGAAACAAAAAAAACATTATGGAAAACTCCCAAATTCTTTTTTCAAGTTATCTGAGATGTTATCGTTACAAGACGTCTGGAGAGGAATAAACAAAGAAACCAAGGGATACACATTTTACTCGGACGCACACAAGACTATGTCGAGGATAGACATGTTCCTGATATCGAAAAACTTGCAACATCTAGTGAAAAACATGGAGATACTCCCGAAGACAATGTCAGATCATAATCCCATACAAATGGAGTTGAGAGGCATGAAAAAAAGTACAAAATGGAGGATGAATGACAGTCTTTTTCAAAATGAACAAAACGTGGAAAAGATAAAGGCAGTAATAAAATATTATTTTAAAAAAAATTGTGCAGAAGATGTAAAGAAGAGAATACTATGGGACGTGAGTAAAGCGGTGGTGCGTGGTCATTTAATTAAAATGGGAGTGGAAATTAAAAAGAAAAGACAAGAAAAGTATAAGCCAGGAAAATGGCTATCGTACAAATTAAGGAAAGAGAGATAAAAAAGATTAATTTTGGAAATAAACAGGGGGTGATAACTACAAAACAAGAAGAAATAAAGTTTTTTACAACTATTATAAGAACCTTTACAGTATTAAAAGTAAAGACAGGATGAGAATGGAAACAGCGGAATACTTAAAGAATCGGACAATACAGCAAATTAAAGAGGAATACGCAAAAATGATGGATGTGAAGATAACAGTCAAAGAAATTGAGGAAGCAATTAACAGACTAGAATTAGCAAAGGCGCCAGGACCAGACAGTTTCTCGGCAATTTATTATAAGAAGATGAAAGAATGGTTAATAGCCCCACTGGTGGAATTGTTTAATGACATTAAAGAGAATGGAAAACCAGATACCTGGGGAGAAGCTTATATCACATTGATCTTAAAAGAGGGAAAGGACCCAAGAGAACCAGGAAATTATCGTCCAATCTCACTTTTAAATATTGACTATAAGATTTTTACAAATATTTTGGCAGACAGACTTAAGCGAGTATTACAGGTAGTGATACAGGATGATCAAAATGGTTTTCTACCAAACAGACAAATTAAAAATAATATTAGAGATGCGTTGAATCTTATCAAATACTATGAGAAAAATAACGAGAAGAAATTAGCGATGATTTTCATTGATGCCGAAAAAGCGTTTGATAACATCAGGTGGGATTTCATGATGGAGGTAATGAAAAGAATGGGTATAGGTAACACCTACTTAGAGTGGATCAAAGAAATTTACAGGGAACAGAGAGCGGAAATAATTGTTAATGGGGCCAGAACAAAACAGTTTAAGATAGAAAAGGGTACAAGGCAAGGGTGTCTGTTGTCACCGTTATTATTTATATCAACGTTAGAGATACTGTTGAATGCAATCAGGAGAGAGCCAAAGATAAACGGTTGTAAGATTAAAGAGCATGAACATAAAGTAAAAGCGTACACGGATGATATGATGATTGTGTTGGGGAATCCTGAATTAAGTATCGAAATTCTGATACGGGTATTAGAAGAGTTCGGGGAAGTGTCAGGATTGAAGATTAACAAAGATAAAACAAAAATCATAACGAAAAATTTGACTAAGGTGGAAGAGCAAAGGCTGGTTCAAGTTACAGGATTTAAAGCCGAGAACAAGATAAAATATCTGGGGATGTGGTTAGCCAAAAGAAATAACGAATTATATGAGAATAATTACAAAAGAATTTGGAATGAAATAAAAAAATCATTGGAAAGTTGGACTTCTCTAAGATTATCTTTGCTGGGAAGAATCTCAGCTATAAAGATGAACGTGCTGCCCAGATTAATCTTTTTATTTCAAAATATCCCAATTATAAATAATGAAAAACCTTTTAAAGAGTGGCAAAGAGATTTGACAAAGTTTATTTGGGAAAAGAAGAGACCGAGAATCAAGTGGAAATCATTAATAGAGAAGAAGGAAAGAGGAGGTTTTGACTTACCAGATTTGAAAACGTATTATAATGCCTGCG
Source organism: Iguana delicatissima (assembly GCA_948472985.1). NCBI lineage: Eukaryota > Metazoa > Chordata > Lepidosauria > Squamata > Iguanidae > Iguana > Iguana delicatissima. The sequence continues at coordinate 260,882 of CAOKZL010001372.1, forward strand.
GACTCTCATGGCTTAAAGAATGGATTACGTTACAAGACGAAAAATTATTAAATCTTGAAGGGTAGGGAAAGCGGATGGGATGGCATGCTTATATGTGGTATGAGAAATATAAAATCGATAAAGATTTCTCAAACCATTATATAAGGAGAGCATTGTTAAGGATTTGGCTACAATTTAAGAAGAAGTACTATATAAGAAAACCTCAATGGCTATCCCCGCATGAAGCATTATATGGGAGATGGAAAGACCCACAAAGTAAATGGATAAGATATAAAGACATGATAATAGAGAAACTGGATGGATGTTCATTAAAATCTAGGGAAGAAATCGAAAAAGAGGGCTTTGATTGCCACTGGTTTTTATACAGACAGTTAAGAGAACGATTTATTATGGACAAAAATGCAGAAGGGATTGGAACAACAAAACAAGAAGATCCATTTATGAAAATAATACGGGACTCTAAGAAACAAACGATATCCAAGATATATAAATTAGAACATGAGTTGGAAAGTGAAACAGTAAAAGAGAAAATGATAAAATGAAGTGAGAATGTTGGGCGTATAAGAGAATTGGAACACTGGGAGGCTAGCTGGAAAGATACAAATAAATTTACGGCAGCACAGAGTTTAAAGGAAAATTACCTGAAAATGCTATATAGGTGGCATTTAGACCCCGTAAAATTGAGTAGGATTTATAAAACTACAGAGAATAAGTGTTGGAAATGTGGTAAGGAGAAGGGCACATTCTTCCATTTGTGGTGGACATGTGAGGAGGCAAGAAAGTTCTGGAAAGAAATTCACGAGAGGATAACAACAATGCTTCAAGTTAAGTTACCATTAATACCAGAACTATTTCTATTAAATATGACTCATAAGATAGAGAAGCTGGCAAAAATAAAACATTGGAGAGTAATATTATATTTAGTTACTGCGGCACGGTTGATATATGAGCAGAAATGGAAAAATAGATTGACACCACAAATGGAGGAATGGCTGATGAAAGCGTTAGATATGAAAGAGATGGACAGATTAACTGGGATGCTCCAGAGAAAAGATCAAAGGTACCATGAGGAGAGTTGGGGATTGGTGGAAAAATATTTGGAGAATACATAAGGGTAGAAAAGACATAATTAAAGGTATAGAGGGATTCCCATAAGAAGAATAGGAATTGGAGAGAGAGAAAAGTAAAAGGAGATGTACAGGAGGAGATGGGAATATAGATAAGTAAAGGACAAAGGGATCATGTAAAAATGACGAGTAAAAATAGAAGAATGTAATTCACAGAATTTTTTAATGGAGTAATAAGGGCTTATCCCAAGGGAGAAGGTGGAACGAGAAACGTAGTTAAAGGTTGGATGAGGAAAGAACACGGGTGAATGGTAAGGAAGTAATAGTATGAATGGTATAAGGGGTTTGAAGATACTATTTAAGTAATATGAAAATGAAAGTGGGAAATAATACGAAGAACTCATGAAGAATGAATGGTGTGGAGTAGGATTTTGTTGATGGGGTTGGGGGATGGATGGTTTTTAGATTTGGGGGTTTGTAAGTGTAAGTATAAGTGGTTATATGTTAATTGTTATTTTATTGTTGTTGTAATGGAAAATGAATAAAGAATATAAAAAAAATAGTAGTATATATGGCCTCTTCACCTCAGATGTAAATCACAAACTCCTAGTGTACTGCAATCACTTCAGCAAAGCAGGTTTTGAAACTAGCCACCCTCTCTATAGCCCCAAGTCACTGTAAGTTTGAGAAAGATATTATTTCTCTCTGGGCTGACCCAAATTTTGTACCCAAAATAGGCTTTACTTTCCATAACTCACAGTCCCTCTCATTTTGCTCTCATTTTACATATCTTGTAGAAACAGAATGGCACATACTAGACATCCGAAAAGTCCTAAATTTTTACCTCAGGCATGCCAATACATTCAGAAAATCAGAAGCCCTTTTTATTTCCTGTCTTCCCACATCCTTGGGGACAAAGGTGCCTCTTTCTACCCTAACCATGTGGGTTAAAGCATACATCTTCTTGCCATATGAAATCCTAATCCTGCCTAAGCCTCAAAATGTACTAGGCCACTCTACACGGTTAGCAGCTGCAACTGCAGCTTTCTTTACCAATTCACACTCAAGGAAATCTGCTGAGCTGTCACATGGAGAGTTCCTTCCACATTCACAAAGTTTTACAAACTAGAAAAGTTTGCATCCACCAAGGCCTTCTTTGGTAATAAGTCCTACTGTATTAAAACTGTCTTGCACCTTCTGACTAAGGTACAGATATCTGCTTGGGTCACTGGAATGCTTGGCTCTTTCCTTCTCCACCACCTGAAAATGGCACCCCGGGGTACTTAACATGAATGCCCCTGCTTGCCAAGCAAAAAGAGCCATCTAGAGTCAATCCTTGGTAGCATATTTTTTTAAAAAGCCTATTAAAGCATATAAAATATTAAAAGTCTAAGAGAAACACAAACGATTTTAACAATGTTCAAGTAATCAATTCAAATGTTTAATAAATGGTTAAAAGTGGATATGCAGCCTCCATTTTACTATTCACTGAGTCACAGACATTTCAGTCCAAAGGTCTTCCTCAGTGGCTATAATTATAGCTATACAAAGTAGTTCCACAGCAATACGCCAGTAAAATGACTTCTTTTCATACAGCAATGTTTCTGACAGTAAGCTGTCACCAGCAAATTATAATATTTATGGAAATATTCTGTATCTCAATATTTCCTTTAGGAAATCCTACCCCCAGCTGAGGCTAAAGTTGATAAGAAGACATTTTCATTATGTTATTTTGTAACAAACTGACTCAGTGTTTACAAAGATAAATTGTAATATTTATTAAGATAACAATAAGAATAAAGTAGCATCTTACACTTCATATGCAGGTCAAGGTTGATACATTTCCTCAGTGCACTTTTTAGACAATATAACAGGTAACTTCCTATTCAGAAACATTTCTCTTATCTTTAGTGAACGTTTAGACATCTTTAGACTCTCATATAAAGCACAAGTATCATATAACAACCCTTTGGCTACACTCCCACCAAAGGCTCGACACCCAATCTAGATCACACTCTCTGACCAGATTCTATTAAGGCTTAATTACTCCTCTGCCTCTCACTAGGCTTCCACTGATACTTAAACATCTCAACAGAGCCACACTTCCTGGCTGACTGAGGGACTCTACTACCTACCTCCTTGCTAGGTTCTCACTGAAGGAATGAATACCCACAGATACCTGGCTACACATAACCTTTTCTCTCAGCCACAAGCCCTTCCCACATACTACTTGGCTGGGTTTCTCTCCTGAGGTGTTATTCTGGTTGCCAAGCAACCTGCTTCCAGGCTGCCTTGGCACTTCAGATAGCCACACACCCCAGAACTTCATCACAGCACATTATTGGCACAAAAGCTGATGTCTGACACTGATGGGTCAGAGGTGGGAGGACATATTTGCTGCACTGACTCACTGTGCCCCCATGGTGTTTGTATTTTTTTTTTTCATTTGGCTAATAATGCCTCCCCACATTCACACTGCCATATTTTTTAGCACATAAACTGTGTACCATATTAGGGACAGGCCTTTTTCCCACCAAGACTGTCAACAGATGTATGAAGTGACATGCTGAATATAGACAATGGAAGGCATCCTGTATTGCAGTTATGGATTTTTAACCTTGAGTTATGCATCCGTAACTGCTTTGTATGCACCAGTACTATCTTAACAGCCAGCAGCAGCACCCAGCAATGGAGGTCTGTTCTGCTACTGATCAGGGTGCAGGAGGATAATGTTTTCAGCCCACCATTGAGTATGGCTTCAATGAGGAATTGCAGCAGGCATCCCGCTTCTGATTGTTACAGCCTTGCTCACTGGCAAGAGGGGGCTGGAAATGTCATCCTGCTGCATCTTGATTGGCAGCAGAACAGACCTCAATTGCTTGGTGTGGGTGCTGGCTAAAGGGAGGTTTGGGAGAGTTGGGCCAGGAGCCATGCAAATGTGTGATTAAGTAGACAATATAGGATCTTGGTCAATAATTATCTTCTTAATGATGACTAAACATAAAACATTTGCTGCATGAGAACATAGTCACCACTGCACTGGTGACCTGATTAACCCATTATTAAAAATGACAACCTTTGTCTCTGTTTAAGCTACAGAAAATAGAACTGAGCCCACCTTCAACTGATAAACTAGTGCCATTTTTTCTTACCTTATTCATAACATGTAGCCTGATAAATATATTGCTTTTATTCCTTTTTCAATATTTAATTTTATTCAGCCCCACTCTCATTTTCCCATAAGGAGTTTAGGGCCTTGTACATGGCTTCCCACCTCCCATTTTGTCTTCACAGTAACCCCTACATGGTTTAGGCTGAGCAATGGTGACTTGCCCAAGGAAATAAGTTTTGTGCCTGAGTAGACATTTTGAAATTGATCCTGCTCACACTTCTCTACAAGTTCACCTATAACTAAACCAAGCACAAAGTAATTGAAGCAGCTACTTATTCTTTCCCTGTTTGCTCCTAATTCCACTGTCCTCCACTTGTCCTGTTATTTCCCCATGTCAGATCGTACACTGTAAGCTTCTATCAGGCAGATACTGGCACACTATTTCTCAGTCTATCATCTAGCTTCACCATCATTGATACCAGACTGGTTCTTTTGCAAAGTATAACACTGTCAGAATGCATGGCTCCTGTCATAAGATATCTGCTGAATGTATATTAGAATAGATCAAGAAGCTAGCTTAGCAATGCTAGAGTCAGCTAGAGCATGACAAAATATCAAATGCCAATTAATTGTTGATTGCAACTATGTATCTGTTTGAAGCTGGTATGTGTATTCCAACATCTTGGATGACTAATTGCTTTGTTGCTTGCTTCTACAGTGTATCTGGGAGAAGGGGAGAAGATACAACAAAAGTACCAGAAGGTGCTTGGAGACCTGGAAATGGTCAGAGATTAAGAAGGCAGGAAACATGTACCAGCCTCAGGCATGAAAGATGTGACTCTGGGAAATGTCTGAAATGGTAGGGCGATATTAGATTTACGATCTTCTTCAATCACAGCTTCGAGTTTGCAAATTTGTAAGGAAAGCTGTAAAAGCTGTAACCATCATGTTTGCTTTAGTCTCAGCAACTTTGGATGTAGTGTGCTGTGCTGCTTGCTTTGCTACAGATAAACACTGCTTATTAACTCTGAGTGAAGTTTGTGGAGTGCAAGTTATCCAAAGCACGACAAACACCTTTTACAAACTTTTTCATCTTGGCTTGATAAATTGTTTTAAATAAATTGTTTGAAAACAATTTATCACACCAGGATTAAACTTTGTATAGATTTTGCATACAGTTAACATTTCATACAAAAAAGTGTAGGACATTTATAATGTAGTTCCCCTGACCTTTTGTCAAATTTATATTGATGATCTGAACAAGCAATATATATAATTTAAATAAATGAAGATTGGCAAGAATCTTTGTCTCCATAATGTGATATACTCATGCCATTTTTTATTGTGATGTCATTGATCAATATTTATCAGTCACCATTGTAGTTTTTTAAAAGTTATGTTTAGATTTACTGCTGTAAAATGAAATCCAAGGAGAAAATAAACCTCAAGGCTATCATTTTTCTATTTTCAAATGTGGATAGGTACTTTGCTCAGTTGCTCATTTCTAAGATAGACAGCCTAATTTATTGCCTTTAAATTGTTTTCCTCCTTAACAGATCTCACTGTTGGTGAACATTGGATGGAATCCTGTTGGGGGACTTACAGCTTTGTAACTAGTCTTACATCTGCAGGAATTAGAATTGGGCAATTCTGTAATGTCCATGTCTATTAAAGGGCTGCTGTTATGTTACTTTGTAGGGGCAGTAGCAGAGTGACTAATACACAGTGAGACCAAAGCACATTGGCCCCATTGTGTGTTGGTCACATTGTGTTAGCAGGCCATACACCTCCACACTTAGATATGGTTTAATTGGTGAAATATGATTTAATTGGCAAAACACATTAATTGGCATAAATATAAATTGTATCCTGCTATGGCTGATGGCCATGCTGGATAAGAGGAAAAGGTTGAACATGTGCATTACCAAGCAAGCTTCCCTTTTGTCCCTGCAGTTACTGAGCTATCAAGACTACCGTTAGCCCTTTGTCACCTAGTGCTAAAGTAAGTAGCTCATTCTGGACTCCATTGTCCGTTATCCAGACTCCATTGTTTACTCTGCCAGACAGTGGTTAACACCTTAACCCTCCAGGCAGAAATAAGAATATTTAAACCCCAGTTTTTGGCCAGTCAATTCACAGTACACTGATTGCTGGCTGCCGCTCTGCCACTCTGATTCCTGATTGTATACTGTCCTTAGACTTGCGTCCAAGCCACATCACCATTTCTTTGTTGCTCTTCTGGATTGGTAAATATCACCCACTTTGCCCTAGAATCTCACTAAAACTTCCCTCCTTTTCCTTCAGTTAGCCTTGTGTGATTGCATGACTGCTTGGATCTTGTGTGTGTGTGATTGCAAGCTTACTTTTAGATTTCTGGCTGGTTCTTCCCTGCACTAATACTGATAAACGTAAGTGTAAAAGATCTCGTAAGGTTACCCTCTTCGCACAGACCTCCTCTTTGAACTAATATTCCTCATTGTTTCATGGGGGTACTGGCATTGCGGGTGGACCCCTGAGTCACCCATGTTTGGGGCAACAGTTGTGCATCAGGACACTGGCTAGGGAGTGCTGAGGCAGACTGATAAGACCCAATGTACATAAGGATACTCTTGCCGTGTCCAGTTAGATATCTTCATAATTCACTAATGAGGATTCTTAGTGCCACTACTATGTAGCTAGGTATACATAAAGTTATGTAATGTACATCATGATAGAAGATTCCATCTATTATATATGAAAGTTTGTAGTCTAATACATTTGCCTGTTTCTCTGTGAAACATTGACTGAGATGTTACAATGTACATTTCACTAGAATTTGCCAACTTTCTATTCCACTATACTCCCTGCTCCATGAATTTAATCTATATTGGAGCATGTTTGAAGGATAATGGCTAAGTTACAGCGTTACACACTGAGTTCTGGCCCAGCCACCCAATTCCCACTTACCAGGCAGCAATCACTGTGATCAATGGAAGTCTATTTCCCCAGTGGTTGGGAAGCAGTAGGTTGTCATTTTCGCCTCTGCTTTTAAGCAATCTCCATTGTGACAAGCAGAAGTGGGATCCCTGTCACAGTCTCCCCTTTTGCTGGAGACTGCTCATGCAAGAGGGGTTGGAACAGCAGCTGGTTGCTTCCCAAGCAACAGGGAAAGACAAACAAGTGGAAATTGAAGGATTTCCATAGTTCCTGCAGAGCTCCTAAACTAGGGGCTGCATAGAGACTATCAATATGTGACAGTCAGAGTGTGTAACTCCAGGTTATGCCTTAATTGCTATACAGGATTATGGCTGTTGAATCTCTCTATGGATAGTGAAGTTTGTCTTATGGTATTATAATTTTGTAACATCACCCACTGTACCTGCAGTCCATAATAGTATGTGGAAATAACTGAATTAGTCATAACAGATGTGACAAGATCCCTTTTTCTTTTTATACTGAAACATTAATATGGCTAACCACGGTGGTTCTTTAAGGATATTAACTCATGTGAAAAACCAGGGCAAGAATAATCTTGAAGTTAATTTAATCTTCTCCCCACTCCTTCCAACCATGCATTTAGAGCCTGTGAATCTCAGACAAGCAAAACCTGGTTTCGAGAGAGTTACATGAGATCCAAAGGTAATGGGTGTCATCAATCCAAGCAGTAGCAGTTAACACCACATTTGCATGGGATTAATCAATGAATGTAGCGCTAAGTAGAACAGAAGTATTGACTCAATAGGCAATCAGCACTTAAATAAATTCTTTTGGTTTTCTGGGTCTGCTCCAGTTGGGACTAGCAATTGTATTTAGCCCATAATCTTTGTGTGCGCACCCTATTCTTTAGGTATATTTCATCAAATAAGACAGTGTGATGTAGTAGTGTGAGTGCTGGACTAGGACTCCTGAGATATTAAGGTTCAGAAGCTTGCTCAGCTATGTAATGCCAATGGATGGCCTTGGGCAAATCACGCTGTCTCAGCAGCAGAGGAAGGCAATGGCAAATTTCCACTAAATCAATCTAGCCAAGAGCTATGATAAGCCACGATAGTAAAAATTGGCTTGAAGGCACGTAACAGCAACAGAAGTCTTACTAAGAGTCAAATAGGATGTCCCCCAATTAAATCTGTCATGTACTACTGTGAATTTGTGATTTATATCAGTTTAAAGATAGTGGCCAGTATTCCATTATCAGTTATGATAAGTAACCTCTCCTGGACTGACTGTTCTGAATCTATTGGAAATGTCATTCGCCCATGCTCTGACAGCTGTGAGGAGCGTTGCTATTGTGGCAATAGTGTTATAATGATGGTTTAAGTAGCAATTGTGAATATGGAACAGTCACAAATGAATAAATCTAGGTAATCGCATGGAAATCATGATAACTATTTAGAGCCTTTCCACACTACAATGTTACAGAGCTATTATTCTACTTTCAACATCCTCTGGAATCCTGGGGTTTGTAGTTTACTGAAACAGCTCTCTGGATGAGAATTCTAAAAGCCCCTCCCTAAACTACAAACCTCTGGATTCCATAGGATGCTGAAAGCGGAGGAATAGCACTATAACAACGTAGGGTGGAAATGGCCACAGATTCCATAAATTTATGAATGAGACAGTTTAGAACACAAACTCACAAGCTGACAATTAAGAACTTCACACAGTTTAAAATGAAGTACTTGTCCTCTTCCTTAAAGACGCACCCAAAGCAAGCTTAAACAAGGGGACTTTCCACGCTACACTGTTACAGTGCTATCATTCCACTTTCAACAGCCTATGGAATCCTGGGGCTTGCAGTTTAGAGAGGGGCTTTTAGAATAAGCAGCTGGAGAGCTCTTTGGCTTCAGTAAACTACAAACTCCAGAATTCCACAGGATGCTGAAAGTGGAATAATAGCACTATAACAGTGTAGTGCAGAAATGGCCAAAATCTCCCTCTCCAGCCTAGTCTCTTGGGCATCAGCTGTTTGGGGCGAGAGTTCCGTTCGGCCGGTGTTTGGATCATGGGTGACTGACGTCTCTGTCAGGTTGGGGGGTGGGTGGGGGTCGGGCCGGGAGAGGTTACTGATACCCAGCACTGACCATTTCATTTCTCTTTGCTTTCGAAGAGGCACGTTCCCCAAAGGGGCACGTTCCCCGAAGAACGGGGGTTGCCGCTGGAAGCACGCTTACTGAACAGTGAAAGCCGAGGAAGACCAATCAGTCAGGAGAAACTTGAACCTGAGGAAATCGGGACGGCAAAGCAAGGCGCCCCGTCTGCAACGGGCAGAGGCCTTGCGGCGGGCGAGGACCGGCTGGCCTTTCCCCGCGGACGGCGCCCGGGAGGGGAGGACCGCGGCGAAGGCGGGCGCTGCCCAAGCGCCGGGCGGGCGCCAGGCTCTTCCTCGGCCGCCGCCGCCGCCGCCGCCGCCTATTGGCCGCCCGAGGCCATCACCTGCCGGCGGGCGGGGCGCCGGCCGGGGCGCAGGAGGGGGGCGGGCGCGGCCGGCCGGCCAGCAGCAGGTGGCTCTGCTCGGCGGCCGGGAAAATGCCTCTGCGGCTGAAGGGCAGGAGGAAAGGCAAAGCCAAGGAGACGTCCGCGCTGGTGGAGGGCGAGGCTCCCGTGGCGCGGGGAGGGCGAGGCGGCGGCGGCGGCGGCGGCGACGAGGGGGCCGGGGCCGGGATGGTGGGGGCTCGCTCCGGGCCGGCCGCCGCTCCGCCCCCGCAGCGCCCGGTCCGGCTGGTCTTCCACACCCAGCTGGCGCACGGCAGCCCGACCGGGCGGGTGGAAGGCTTCGCCAGCGTCAGGGAGCTGTACGCCAAGATCGCCGACGCCTTCCACATCGCCCCGGGCGAGGTACGCGGGAGGCGCGCTTCCGCACTCGGCAGTTCCAGCGCCGTGGTCCCACTTTCAACAGCCTTACTGCAAGCCTCAGGACTCCATAGGATGATGAAAGTGGGATCGTGGCGCTAGAAGTGTCTAGTGCGGACAGTCTGATGGGGCGGGTGGTCCTGCGGTGACTAATTCCAGCCTGGATTTTCTCTCTCTGCCACCTCTTCCTTGCTGCTTCCTCTCCCTTCGCGACCCCCGGGGAACGGTCATCCATTTCGTAGGCTTTGGAGTTGCTCTCTAACTCTCGTCGGGGTGGGGGTGGGGGAGGTGAGCCGCGAATCCGATCGGCCGATCTGGGGTAGGCGTTGAGTTGCAGGGTGATTTGCTCCAGTTTTATGTGAATTCGGGGTGCAATCGGATTGGGAGGCGTCAGAGGTACTCGTTTCCGCGCTGGGCTGTACTGGTGCTATTATTCCACTTTCAACATCCTCAAAAGCCCCTCCCTAAAGTGCAAACCCCAGGATTCCATAGGATGTTGAGAGTGGAATCGTAGGACTATAACAGTCTAGTGCGGAAAGGGCCTTAATCCGGGAGAACAACGGAGCTTAAATGCACCTCCAACATTTTCTTCGTGTTCTCCCTATATATGGGAACAGTCCCTGGGTATTAAGAGAAAAGCAAGCATTTTTTAATCTGCTCAGAAGTCATAGTTCATAGATTTCCAAGCCTGGCGATGAGGGAGGGTGTTGAGGGGAGCATCGAGGTACTGGAGGAGTACATTGGATTGCCCTAGTTGTGGGCATTTCATCTGTCTTATATTCTAGGTCATCCGCTCTTCACGTTAAAGCTTGTTAAGGTATTTTGAGTAAGAGGGGTCCAATAATCCTCAGGCATGAATTCTCCTAGTTCAAGCAAAGATAAAGGCTTGGTTGAAAAAAAAGTGCCTCTGAGCTGGGGAGGAGCACATTTCACAACTGTATTACTAGCTGCTACTGCTATTGTGATACTCGCCCATCTGACAGTACCAAACTGCAGTTCAAGGTATTATTAGGATCAGAGCAGAAAGCCTCAGGATTGTTCCACAGAGCCCACCAAAACCATGTTACTACAGTCACAACATGCCTGTTTTGAAGTAACTTGTATACCATTCAAATGAGACTTATTCCTAGATAAATCTACTTCAAATTGCAGACTCCCCCTCTCTCATCTTTTCCTGACACTACTTCCCACCCAGGTCATTAAGGTTTAAGGAACTACCTTGTTTGGGAAAAAAATGCCTTCTGGATTACATGTAAATTGTGTGTGTGATATTCATCATCTTGTACCCTCGTGTGTGTTTTTCTGTGCGAGGATCTAAAACGACAAAAACTTGGATATCCCTGCGTACTTTTACTATGTATGTATGTATGAAGAGAGGATTCTAGATAGAACTGGAAGCAAATTTAGAAATGTAAGCAACAATTCTAAGTGTATTAACTAAAAATGACATACAGAGCTATAATAGAGTATATCAAACCTAGAACTTGATCCACTGAACAGCAGCATTGTTCAGAGACAGTCCAAATCATTATAGTGCCTGAACAGAGACACCAAATAAGGGTTTCCTTTTCCTCAGTGATATAACAAGTACTGTAACAAATAATTTTCTGTCCCTTAATGGCTCCTGTATATTTGTCACTTGAGATGCATGGTCTCTTTCTGTGTAATAGCTCAGCGAGTCTTTCAGCAATTTTTATGATGGAATTACTCAAACTTCTTAGAAAGGACAATTTCCTTCACATTCTACAAAACAACTTTAGTCAAGGCTGCAAACAGTAAACTAAATTAATAATTTTCTTCATTTATCCAAGTTGTTGCAGTTGTCCTGTTTGTGTAGTACTGAGCATTGAAAAAGAAGCAAGTCTGAAGATGTGTAATTATACTCCTGACTACACGGATCATTTTCCCTTGGCATTGCAGTTTGTCACAATAGTATCTCTTCTTTATTATCATAACGAACAATAAGACCTTTGAAAGACAGTGAAGTTCTCATGGGTGACAAAGAACTGCAAAAGTTATTTCACACCATACATGGTTCTGAGCATCGTGCACCACTATGCAACTGTTTGGTTTTTTCTTACACACAGAATGGGGCAGTTCTTATTCCTTTTTCTACTTAATTAGCTAGTCTTAAAGGGACAAACAGTTGCCTAGCTAATTAATGAGGAATTTAACTAGAAATGTTTTGTTGTACATGAGTAATTCTGGCTGGATATAGTTCTCATTATATGTCTAAAGGATCCATGAGATAAACTAGAAAACAACTAAAGCAAGCTTCATTCTTCAAAAGTTCCTTTTAATTATATCATTTATTAGAATCCTTTTCTTTTTCCAATGTGGGAGACTACTTGGAGTTAAATTGGTTCTGTTTAGACCATTTGGTTTGTATAACAAAGAAATGTTGTTGAATCGGGCTCTCTCGATCTATAATATAGAAAGATTAATTTCTGCAAAGGAATATGCAAATACACTCTGTTAACAGAAATTGTACAAATAACTATTTGTACAAATTGAAATATGTTTGTGTTAAACTATTCTGGCCTTTTTTAAAATTTTATAATTGGCCTACTTTTCATTACACTAGAGGAAAAGGTGTAGGACTGGTGGAAGTGGAATAATAGTGAAAAGCTTCCTGGTGATATCATCTTTATGTTTGGGCTCGTTTGTTTTTCTATTTGTTCAAAGGTTTTTGTGGTATTTTGTGGAGAGTTGGGGCTAAGAGTGCGGGTTGTGCTGAATTCATTAAGGACCCTTCTGTCATAATTCTGCCAGTCCCTTAGCTTGGGTTACATGGATAACAAAACTGGCCAATCTTACAGGGAATGAGGGTTATCGAGCAAATACACGATAGCAACAGTTATCTTTGTGTTTGGCACAGAATTTCTCCAGTCACAGAGAAACAGGGGATAGGCATCTGATTAACAGCAAAAGGGACAAATGCTGTGGGTACATAGTGCAAAGTTCATGTCCCCCACCGTGCTTTTCACTTCAGTCAAGAGATAATACAAAACTATATGCCATGAAAATATCTACTAGTGGAGTGGATACTAGTGGAGGCATTGGTTTACTTCTCTCTCTACCTCTACATACTCCCAAATCTGGTTGGATGCTTTGGGGACCTTCTGGAATACTTATGGATATGAAATGCTGCAGAGAGGAGAGGAAGAAGTTTCATGGTATGAATGAATGTCTAGTTCCATGACATTGGATGCACAGCACCAAAACTAACATCTGTGGTTTTGCCATTTTATATAAGAGACACCATTTTACCACACCATTGTACGTAATGGGACTTGAGCATCCATGAATTTTAGTATCTATGAGAATACTGAGCAGATACCAAGGGCCCACTGTACCTCCAGTTTGACTTATCAGAGACATTGTCATATATTATACATGGCTTCAAATATCGAGTGCATGCTTAAAAAAAAAGTTGCTGTGGGGTTGTGGTGTTGACAGCTCAATTTCCAGTAAAATAACAACGCTCTCATTTGTTTTATTTATTTGAATTAACAGGAGACTTCTGTTTGGTGGCTCAAATTTCAAAAGTATTGTTCTTGGTATAGTTTGCACATATTTGCAGATCTCTTAATTTTTTTCCCCTCAAAGGGCAGTGAGTATATCCAGTTTTTTTTTCTATCCATGTTTTCTGTCATTAAGCAAAATACTATGGTTTTGATTCTTACTGCCGTAGTTGAGAGAAAAAAGACCTGATGAAGAGCATGTTATTTACTAACATGCCACTAGTTCTTTACAGAGGTGAGAGTGGACATATTGTGGAAAACAATCTACCTAGTTACTCAATTCCATTAGATAATTAAGCAGTATTGTTTCCATTCCTCTACACACCAGGCTTCACCTTCTCAATTTCTTGTTGAACTTGTGCCTGTGTCCTCTCCCTCTAATGATTATCTGTCTGCATTTCATGTGATTTATTCCTGAATTTACCACAAATAGCTTGTGCAGTCTACATCTCATCCTGTCTCCTATTTGATCAGTGCTTTATTTCTGTTTTTTTTTTTACTTTTAAAAGAAAGCATGCTATTCGGCCCCCTCCCAAAACTACAAACCCCAGGATTCCGTAGGATTTTGCAAGTGGAATAATAGCACTATAACAGTCTAGTGCGGAAATGGCCTAAGAATATAAGCAAAGCTTCTCTTGCTCTTTTTGTGTCATCTGTGACTTTTACTATTGAATATGTTGTAGAAATATATATGCAATTTGCACGTTTTACAGTGCCTTACAGTGTTATTTAAAGATATTAGTGGTTACATGGAAACAAAGCCAATACAAATCTTAAATGTGAATCACCTCCTGCTAAAATTTCTCCCATTAAACTGGGAATATATATATTCCATGCCAGTTAGAGTTGACACCATTTAAATTATTGGACAATAATTTATTGACCAGTGATGCTGTTATTATAATTTTAGAGTCCAAAATTACCAGTTTAATGGACCCTTTTTAATATGGTAATATGAATTACTTCAGTTATATAATCTATTCCTTCTGTATTTGGAGGTTTTCCTGCTCATTCTGTGGAGCTTTCTGCTGTCTACTAAATCTTAGGTACAGGCAGCTAGTAATAAGTCCAGAACCTTTCTTTTCCCTTCTTAATGGCAAGCAATTCTTAAATCAGTTGCTCATTGGTTTAAAAAGGTGGATTCATCATCATTCCCTAATCAAGACCTAAGGTGCATAATGGTCTACAGGAGGTTGCAATCAAAGAAGGGAAGTGCTAGAACTGTAGAACAAAACTCTCAGCAATACAGTTTGTCCAGAGACAGATGATGAATCAAACCTTCTTTAAGGACGCTGCGCTTAAGGGAAGGAACAATGTTGAGTCAGCTGAAATTCCTCCTGAGGCATGCATGTGTTTCAATTCCATGAGTCTTTTATAATATCTGTAAGGAAGGCATAGATGAAAGTAGAGGAAGTTAATTAAAGGGATTTGTTTGCTTTCTATGAAGAGAAGAATGAGTCGTGTCCTCCAAAGTCAAGCTAGAATTAACTTTTGGAATTCTGGCAACAGGATTTTAAAATAAGAAATTAATAGAAAAAGGGACTTGGTTAACTGCTGACCCTGATATAAGAAAATTCTGTAATATCAGTATAGCTCAAAGCATTTTTTTAAACAATTGTGTTTCCAAATGGACACTCAGCTTTTGGAAACCCAGTGGACATAAAAAGACACAGACAGTTTAATCAGAGAGCCAAAAAGACTGAGACTGGAAGTTACACTGACTAGTGCTACGATCGGATGAAGTGGTCTATGTCCATGAATGATTTTTAACTTTTTGTTTAAAAATACTTTGATGTGTCTTTGTGTGGAAGGAAAGTTCAGGAAGCATATAGTATCAATTCTAGCTCAATATCATTGGTTACTACAATGTCTTCCAAGCCCAATTTAGGGCAGTAGTACGTGGCTTTTAAGCCCCATATGCCACAGGCTTGTCTCCTGTTGCCTAAGATATGGGACAGAGGATCTACTACTTCTACTCCATACTTTATTAAATAGAATCTGTCTAACAGTGGGGTCTTCTGCTTTATACTGCCCACATGCTTTACTAGGAAGAATATTGTGTACCACATTCTACTATTAAGTGAGATTGTTCTTATTTCAACAGACTTTTGCCATTTATGGATGATAGAGGCAGTGTGGGTTGGATCAAGACTCAGCCATGATTAGGGTAGGCAGATTCAAGAAATCATTACAAACAGCACCCCAAAACAATGGAATGAGTGGATCCAGAAGCAAGAACAGCCAGCAACACCCAAAGAGCTATATCATGAAAGCTCACACTTCTTTAGAACAATCTGGAAATTTTTTTAGTGAAATTTAATGTGTACCAAATTGCTTGATTATTTATGCTTGGAAGAGTAATTTATTTAATTCATTCACTCAAACATAATATTATTACATATAATAATGATAATTATAAACAATTTAGAATTGTATGAAAAAGGTATAATATTGTATTCTGCTTCTAAATACAATCATTTGCATTGGTTGGTTATTCTCCCTCTATAATTCTGGACCTATTTTGTTGAAAGTATATCCTGATTTCAGTAAGGCCTTTGACAAAGTTCCCCATGACATTCTTGCAAAGAAGCTAGTAAGATGTGGACTGGACAGGGCTACTGTCAGGTGGATTTGTAACTGGTTGACTGACCGTACCCAAAGGGTGGTCACCAATGGCAGATTCTCATCCTGGAGAGAAGTGACTAGCGGGGTGCCACAGGGTTCTGTCCTGGGCCCGGTGCTGTTCAATATCTTCATTAATGACTTGGATGAAGGAATAGAGGGCACGCTGATCAAATTTGCAGATGACACCAAATTGGGAGGGGTTGCTAATACACCTGATGACAGGATCAAAATTCAAAAGGACCTGGACAGATTGGAGAGCTGGGCCAAGGCTAACAAAATGAATTTCAACAGAGAGAAATGTAAGGTCCTACACTTAGGCAGGAAAAATGGTATGCAGAAATATAGGATGGGGGACACGTGGCTGGCTAACAGTACGTGTGAAAGGGATCTAGGAGTCTTCATAGACCACAAGCTGAACATGAGTCAGCAGTGTGATGCGGCAGCCAAGAAGGCCAACGCAATTCTTGGTTGCATCAATAGGAGTATGGTGTCTAGATCGAGGGAGGTATTGGTACCACTTTATTCTGCATTGGTTAGACCTCATCTTGAATACTGTGTCCAGTTCTGGGCACCCCAATTCAAGAAGGATATGGATAAGCTGGAGCAGGTCCAGAGGAGGGCAACCAAAATGGTGAGGGGCCTAGAAGCCATGCCCTATGAGGACAGACTTAGAGAGCTGGGTATGTTTAGTCTGCAGAAGAGAAGGTTGAGAGGGGACATGATAGCCATGTTTAAATATTTGAAGGGATGTCATGTCGAGGAGGGAGTGGGCTTGTTTTCTCCTGCTCTTGAGACCAGGACAAGGAGCAATGGATGCAAGCTGCAGGAGGGGAGATTCCGCCTGAACCTCAGGAGGAATTTCCTGACAGTCAGGGCTGTCCGACAGTGGAATGTGCTGTCACAGAGTGTGGTGGAGTCTCCTTCTTTGGAGGTTTTTAAGCGGAGGCTGGATGGCCATTTGTCGGGAGTGCTTTGAGGGTTTTCCTGCATGGCAGGGGGTTGGACTGGATGGCCCTTGTGGTCTCTTCCAACTCTACATTTCTATGATTCTATGATTCTATGATTCTATGAAACTAAAGTTAACAGGCATTGATATTCTACATTAGCTACTTAGTTATATATGTGTAAATAAATAATATGTCCTGGCAGACCCATGGAGTCCACCTTAACAGCCAGCAGCTGCACTGGGTGAAGGATGTCTTCACAATCCACTAAGAAGTTAGAGGAAGCGGCTGTTGGAGGACAGGAAACAAAGAGACTGATGAAAAGAGAGGCTGGGAGGTGGGTCACGGGGAATGAAGTAAGGGAAGGTCATAGCTTGTGCTGTTGGAGTGGAAAGACAGATGAAAAGGTGGACAGGGAGGTGGATCATAGAATGTGAGCTAAGTGAATGTGCTCTTGGAGGAGGGGAGATAGAGAGAGATGGTTGAAAAGTTGGGCCTGGAAGTGGATCACCATGTGTGAAGTAAGGGAAGGTTGGGTTTCTGCTGTTTGAGGAGCGTAAACAGAAAGATGGATGAAAAGTGCATCTGGGATGTGGATTGTGGGTTGTGAAGTAAGGGAAGGCCAATGTTTGTCCTCTTGGAGGAGGGGATACAGAAAGATAGAAGAAAAATAGAGCTGTGAGGTGTATCGTGGATTGTGAAGTAATGGAAGTTCTGGCCTGTGCTCTTGGATGAGAGGAGACATGAACATGGATAAAAAATGGGGCTGGGAGGTAGATTGAGGGGCGTGAAATAAGGGAACATTGTTGCTTGTGCAATTTGAGGAGGGGAGACAGAAAGATTGAGGTAAAGTGGTGCTGGGAGGTGGATTGTAGGGTATAAAGTAATGGCAGGCCTGGGCTTTTCTGTTGGAGGAGGAGAGATAGAAATATGGATCAAAAATGGAGCTGAGATGTGCATTGAGGGTTGAGAATTAGGGGAATACTTGACACTGAGCTGTTTGGAAAATGGGCTGGGGTGGTGTGAAATAAAGAATGATCTGGGTTGTCCTGTTGGAGGAGGGAAGAGAGAGAGAGAGATGGATGAAAGTGGAGCTAAGAGGTGGATTGTAAGTTGTGGAGTAATGGAAGGTTTGGTCTTGTGCTGTTGAAGAAGGGGAGGCAGAAAGATATTTGAAAAGGAGGTAGATCACAGAGTGTGAAATAATGGGAGATCTGGATTTTATGTTGGGGAAGTGGAGACAGAGGGATGGATCAAAAATGGGCCTGCGATGTATATTGTGTGGTGTGAGTTTAGGGAATTTCTGGACCTGAGATGTTGGAGGCAGAAAGATGGATGAAGGATGGGTGTCTGAGTTATGTTATGGATTGTGAAGGATTGGAAGGTCTAGGAGTGTGCTAATTGGAGAGAGGAGACAGAGACAGATGAAAAATATGGCTGGGAGGTGGATTACAGGATGTGAAGTAAGGGAAGGTTGGAGCTTGTCCTCTTAAGAAAGGGAAGACAGACAGATGGGTCAAAAATTGAGAAAGAAAAAGAGATGAAAAGTAGGACTGGGATATATATCGTGGGGTATGAATGAAGGAAAGGTCTGAGCTTGTTCTGGTTCAAGGAACTGAGACAGAAAGACAGATGAAAAGTGGGGTTGGGAGGTGGATTGTAAAGTGTAGACTAAGAGAAGTTTGAAGCTTGTGCTCTTGGATTTGGGGAGATGAAGGGAGAGGGATGAAATGTGGGGCTAGGATGTGTATCATGGAGTGTGAAGTAAGGGAAAGTTGGGGTCTGTGCTGTCGCGTGGGAGGAGACTGAGAGAGGAATGACATCTGGAGATCAGAGTTCAATTTCTGGGTCTAAAGTTTGGAAATGTTAAAGCTCCTGCTCTTGGCTTGTGCTGTTCAGGAGCAGAGATTGAAAAGCAGATGAAATGGGAGGCTGGGAGGTAGATCATGAGTTGTCAAGTAAGGGAAGGTCTGGGTCTTTGATGTTTCAGGAAGGAAATGAGAAAGAGGGATGAAAAGTGGAGATGGAGGTGCATGGTGGGGTTTGATGTAAGCAAATGCTGGGCCTTGTGCTGTTGGAGGACAAGAGACAGAGAGATGGATGAAAAACATGGCTCGGAGTTGGATTGCAGAGTGTGAACTAAAGGAATGTCAGTGCTTGTGCTCTCAGAGGAGGTGATAGAGTGGTGGATGAAAAGCTGGGGCAGGAGTTGGACCACAGCATGTGGCATAAGGAAAATTTAGAGATTGTGCTGTAGGAGCAACAGAGATCTAAAGATGGAGGAAAAGTGAGGTTGGAAGTGGATCACGCCTTGTGAAGTAAGGGTAGTTCAGGGTTGTGATGTTTGAGGAAGAAAGAGAGACAGGCAGATTAAAAGTGGGCTATAGATGTGAATCATGGAGTGTGAAAGAACAGAAAGTCTTGGCTTTTCCAATGGAGAGAGGAAACAGAGAGATGGATCAAAAGTGGGTCTGGGTGGTGGATCATGGCTTATGAAATAAGGGAAGGTTGGGGCTTGTACTCTTGAAGGAGGAGAGGCATAAACAGGGATAAACAATGATGCTGCAAAGTGGATTATGGACTGTGGAGTAAGTGAAGGCTGGGCATGTGCTCTTCAGGAAGGGGAGATAGAGAGGTGGACCAAAATTGGTCTGAGATGTGTATTATGGGGTGTGAATTAAGGATAGGTCTGGAACTGAGGTGTTGGAGGTAGAAAGGAGGATCGATCCTGGGTTGTGTAGTATTGGAAGTTTGGGAGTGTGGTAACAGAGGATGGGAGATAGATGAAAAGCAGGTCTGTGAGGGGGATTTCAGGGGTGTGAAGTAAGTGAGGGTTAGGACTTGTTGACTTTAAGGAGGGGAAACAGAGAGATGGGGTTGAAAGGTGTATCGTGGGTATGAAGTAAGAGATGTTTGGGGTTTGTGCTTGATGAGAAGGGTAGACACAGAAGAAGGTGAAAAGTGGGGCTAGGATGTGTATGAGAGGGTGAGGAGGAAGGAAAGGTTTGGCCATGTACTGTTTGAAGACTGGAGGAAGAAAGAAGATGAAAATAGTGGTTGTGATGTGAAGTAAGGGAATGTCTGAGCTTGTTCTGTTCCGGGGAGCTGAGATAGAAAGACAGATGAAAAGCAGGGCTGGGAAGTGGATCACGGAGTGTGAACTAAGGGAGAGTCCAAGGTTCTGCTTTTGATGGGGGTCAGTGAAGTAAGGGAAGTTTGAAGCTTGTGTTCTTGGATTAGGAGAGAGAGAAGGAGAGATGAAATGTGGGGCTGGGTTTGTATTGCAGGGTATGAGAAGGGATGTTTTCTGTGTATGCTCTTGGAAGAGCGAAAACAGAGGAACACAAGAAAATAGAGTTTGTGATGCAGATGACAAGGTGTACAGTAAGGGAAGGCCTGAGGTTCTGATTTGGTAAACTGAAACAGGAAGAAATAAAAAATGGGGCTGGGAGTTGGATCGTGGAGTGTGAACTAAAGGAAAGTTGGGGTTTGTGCTGTTGGAGGATGTGAGAAAGAAAGATAAATGACTAGTGGGTCTGAGAGGTGGATCATGATATGTTAAGTAAGGGAAGTTCAAAGCTTGTCTTCTTGGATTAGGGGAGAGAGAAAGAGAGATGAATAGTGGGGCTGGGAAGTGGATCTCATGTGTGTGAAGTAAGGGGAGTTATAGGCATATGCTCTAGTGAGTGGAGACAGAAAAAGAGAGGAAAATAGAGGTTGTGATAGAGATGGGAAAATGTGAAGTAGGGGAAAGACTGGGCTTGTGCTTTTGATAAGGGTGAGAGAGAAAGATGAATGGAAAGATGGGCTAGGAGGTGGGAGAAAAATGGTTGAAAGGATGGGATGGTTTACAAAAGAAGGGAAGGCCTGCACTTATGCTGGTAGAGTAGAGGGCATAGAGAACCACATGAATATTGCAGAGTCTGAATCAAGGGAAAGTCTGGGACTGTGCTGTTGGAAGATGTGAGAGAGAAAGATGGATGAATAGAGGGGCTGGGAGGTGGATCGCTATGTGTGAAGGAAGGGAAACGTGAAGCTTGCCTTCTTGGATTACAAGAGCAAGACAGAGGGATAAAATGTAGGACGAGGATGTGTATAACTGTCACATAAAAGAAAACTGTGAAACCCACCACAGGCATTTTTGCCTTCAGTACAAAAAAAAACTCACATCTGAAACCAGCCAGCAATCTAACAGTCTTTATTGCGGGAAATAAATCAAGCTGGTTAAGTCACAGCAAACGAGCCATCTCTAACAGAACAGAAAATAGAAATCAGACACAGCCCATTCAGTGACCGTTTTTAAGTATACATGTACAATGACACGAGACACCCAGGATGCAAAATAAGTCAGAGACATAATACACGATCACAGCTGCATGTTCCAGAAGGCCTGATAACATATAGCCACTACACAGCGCTACAGAACAACATTCTCATGGGAAAAACTTTAGCCTGCTAGCCTAAACAAATTCTACAAGCAGTTTTGCTTTCTCACACACTGGCAGTGGGAAATGTGAAGCAAGGAGTCCACAACACTTCCCTACATTGTGACACTCCCCTACTCCTTGCTATTTCAGCCACTATGAACTGGAGACTCCATCAACCCCAGCTTGCTAACAAGTTGACCAAATGCATCAGCAGAAAGTGGCTTAGTAAACACATCAGCTAAATTCTCCTCTGATGACACATAAGTGAGAGACACTTTCCCTTCTCGTAAGTACTGTTTTACATTGTGAAACTTGATGTCAGTGTGTTTTGAACGAGAAGACACCCGGTCAGACACTGCCATTTGAATACAGGCTTGAGAATCACAACAAATTTGTATTGGCATTGGTACAGACACATGCAGATCCTGTAGTAACTGTAAGAACCATACTAACTCAGTACAGAGCGCAGACAGACTTACAAATTCTGCCTCTGCAGTAGACAAAGCAAGACAAGATTGTTTTTTCAGACTTCCAGTCGATTACCACACCACTGTATTTGACAACGTAACCAGATGTGCTTTTGCGGTCTGAGGTATCCTCTGCAAAATCACTATCAGAGGAGCAGGCAAGTTTAGGGACTTGTTCAGGAAAAATGCACAGACAGTAATCAATGGAACCTTTTAGGTACCTTAGTACCCTTTTCATACCCTGCCAATGATACTGGGTTGGTTTAGCACACGCTCTGCCCAAAATGTTGACACTTAGTGCAATGTCAGGCTGGCAGGTGCCAGCTAAGTACAAAAGGCTCCCAATGACAGACTGATACAAGTGTATATCAGGAAATAATTCTTCACTGATGTTTTTCATAAATCCTGGCACCATAGGAGTTTGCACAGCTTTGCAGTCAGACATTTGACACAACTCCAACAACTTCACAATCTTTTGTTTCTGACACAGCAGAATACCATTTTCAACTCTCTGTACTTCAATTCCAAGAAAGTTTTGAATTAGACCCAGGTTCTTAACCTGAAACTTTTTTCCAAGTTCATTTTCAAACACTTGCGCTTGTTTTTGTGTAGCACTGACCAGACACAGATCATCCACATATGCAAGGAGAATTTCCAAACTCTCCCCTTTCCCCCGAACATATACACAGGGATCAGCAAGACTTTGTTTGAACCCACACCCTTGCAGGGCATTGTGTAAACACAAATTCCAACACCTGGCTGATTGCCGTAACCCTTAAAGAGATTTTCTCAAATGCCATACTTGACTTTCTCTCCCTTCCATTACAAACCCATCAGGCTGGAGCATGTACACATTTTCCTCCAAGTCGGCATTGAGATAGGCAGTGGCGATATCAAAGTGTGTGATGACAGTTTTTCTCTGAGCTGTTATGGAAAACACCAACCTGATAGACTGTGCTTTCACAGTCGGGGAGTAGATCTGATCTAGATCACTAATGTCTTGTAGGAATCCGCGTGCCACTAGGCGCGCTTTATGTTTCACCTGCCCATCAGCAGTGGGTTTTAACTTGTAGACCCATTTGCTGTCAATTGGCTTCACACCCTTGGGCAAGTCACATAGAGAATACACATTATGCTGAACAATGGAATCCATCTCACTTTGCATAGCATCCCACCAGGGTTCTGCCTGTTGCTCAGGCATTTTCTCAACATCAGCAAAGCACTGAGGCTCACAGTTTACAGCACACACACGAACTGTTAGAGACTCAGGGGAAAAACTTTTAGGTGGAACGCCTTTAGTCTTTCTTTGTGATCTTCTGGGGATGGGATGACTCTGCAAAGACTCGTCCCTTCCCTCAGCACTGCGAGACCTCTTCACTGAGTACTCGTGTTTCTCTCTCCTCTGTGCGAGGCTCCTGCACATCACTTACAGCTCTTCTCCTCCGCGCGTCTCCCTCCTCTTTTGTTTTAACTTTTGAGGAACTGGGAGCGGAGGCTGAAGGCTGCACTGGCTGAGTGGCTGGCAGACCAGTCACAGGGAGAAAAACTTCAGAAGCTGCCTGAACACGTGCCCAATTTGCGTGTTCCTCAAAAGAGGCATTTCTAGACACGACACAGGAATTGCCACCAGCATGAAAGCGATACCCTTTGCAATTGGGCTCATAGCCAATAAAACGCATACGCTGGGCTTTTGGTTCCCCCTTTTTTCTTTGACCCTTGGGGATGTGCACCCAAGCAAAACTCCCAAATACTCTCAGGTGTGCAATGGAAGGCTGTTTATCAAACAGACTTCATAGGGAGTTGCATCAACCACGGAACTCCACAGCCTGTTGTGTATGTAGCAGGCAGTCAGAACTGCCTCACCCCAAAAACTCAGAGGCAGATCTGCATCAAGTAGCAAACTGTGCATTAGAGTCTGCAGAACCCCTGCATTCCACTCAGCCACTCCATTTTGATGAGGAGAATAGCTGGCAGTTGTTCTGTGAATGATCTCTTTCTTTTTGAACCATTGTTGCATGCTTTCCGATAGGAATTCCGCTCCCCTGTCGGTTTGCAGCTTTTGCAGGGAATAACCAAACTGCCTTTCAACCAAGGAACACCAGTTCTTGAGAACTTGACACACATCAGATTTTTGTTTCAACAAATAGCAGAAAATGTACCTGCTAAAATCATCTATGAGGATGGCAAAATATCTAGCCCCCTAAGGAGGGTTTACTTAAAGGACCTACAATGTCACAGTGTACCAACTGAAATGGGGCAGTTGGCACACGGGAACTAACCCTTGGTGCTGGGAGCTGTTTGGATTTGGCTTGCTTGCAAATTGCACAGTCAAGAAAAACACTACAAGGCTTCAGAGTACACCCTTTACAACAACCAGCAAGCTTTCCTAACACAGGAAAGCTTGCATGTGTGTGCGCCGGTGGAGGAGATGAAGGCACTCATTATGTTGTGGGACATTACCATACACATTACACACAGTGTGTCGTGGCTCAAGAAAGAACAGCCTCTCTTCTCGTGTAGCCACAGCACATACCACTCCATCTTTGAGTATTTTATCTGGCTTCCCACAGAACTCAACCTTGAACCCAGACTCTGTCAGCTGCCCCACAGAAAGCAGACAGAAATCAAGAGAGGGTACAAACAAAACATTATTCAAACCCATGTCAAGTGCAGGGACAAAGGCTATACCTTCGCCACAAACTTTAGCTTTTGTCCCATCTGCTAATGTCACAGTGGAAACACTGGCAGAATTCAAATTGTCAAAGAAATCTTCTGAGTTGACCAGATCTGGGAACAACCGCTGTCAAGAAGCCAAACGGAATCACTTGCCTCCTCAGAGTCCGACACAGTGTCCGGAACAGCATCTCCCACGGCAACAGCAACTCTCAGACGCCCTCTGGCTCGACCTCCTCTGCCTCTGCCATGGCCCCTGGAACCAGCGCCTGTGAAGCTTTGTTCCCCTTGCTTCAGGAGCAGGCAATCACACTTAAGATGAGAAGCAGACCCACAGTGAAAGCACCTCCACACGGCATGGGCTCTCACCAGCCCCTCCTGCCTCGCTTCAGCAGCTGGAGAACTTTTCCTCCCGACACAGGCCTCTGCAGCTGGAGCTGTCTGAGTGGGAGTCGCTGCATTCCTCGTGCACTTTTCCTCTTCTTCCAGCAGACGAGCAGAAACCAAGGAGACGGTCAAATCTCTCTCTGCCATGGACTGTAGTGAGGACACGGCCAGAGCCCAGGATGCATCGAGGGAGTTCAGGATGCAAAATACCTTGTCACCTTCAGGCAAAACTTTGCCTCTCTCCCAAAGTGATGAAAACAGATCTGAAAACTCTGCCAAATGCTGCCTCATTGGGACGCTTGGGGCCAATTTTGTGTTATAGAGGCGAAAACAGAGGACATGCTTGGCGGCGGCCGTTTGACTCAGATACAACTCCCTCAGTTTCACCCAGCCTTCTCGAGGAGTGGCAAGATCCCTAATATATGTGAGCTGGTCATCTTCCACAGCAAGGAAGAGGATAGACATAGCACGCCTTGTTGCTGCTGCTATCTCTGCAGCAGTCCCTTGGAGAACCATGGGAGCTGTAAAAGCACCCGATAGCCCCTCAGCTTGCAAATACTTTTCCATGCGAGCCGACCACGCCAGGTAATTAGTTGCGTTTAGCTTAACAAGAGGTAAGCCCCCAGGCATCACTTGAGCCATTGTAAAAACAGCTCAAAAACCCTTTAAAAAGCACCTCTCATAAAACCGTCGCAGGATCGCAGAGGTCGTAACCATCCTCTGCTACCATGTCACATAAAAGAAAACTGTGAAACCCGCCACAGGCATTCTTGCCTTCAGTACAAAAAAAACTCACATCTGAAACCAGCCAGCAATCTAACAGTCTTTATTGCGGGAAATAAATCAAGCTGGTTAAGTCACAGCAAAGCGAGCCATCTCTAACAGAACAGAAAATAGAAATCAGACACAGCCCATTCAGTGACCGTTTTTAAGTATACATGTACAATGACACAGACACCCAGGATACAAAATAAGTCAGAGACATAACACACGATCACAGCTGCATGTTCCAGAAGGCCTGATAACATATAGCCACTACACAGCGCTACAGAACAACATTCTCATGGGAAAAACTTTAGCCTGCTAGCCTAAACAAATTCTACAAGCAGTTTTGCTTTCTCACACACTGGCAGTGGGAAATGTGAAACAAGGAGTCCACAACACTCCCCTACATTGTGACAATAACAAGGTGTGAAGAAAGGAAAGGTCAAGGTGTCTGCCCTTGGAAGAGCAGAGAGTGAAAAAGATGAAAATTGGAGTTGAGATGTATATTGAGGGGTGCAAAGTTGTTCTGTTTTGGGAAGCTGAGACAGAAAGAGAAAAAAAGTGGTGTGGTGTGGTGAAGTGTAAACTGAGGGAAGTTCTGGGCTTGTGCTCTTGATGAGGATGAGAGAGAAAGATGGTTGAAACGATGGGCTGAGAGGCAGACTGTGGTTTAGAAAACAAGGGAAGGTTTGGACTTAATGCTGGTAGAGCAGTCAAGAAAGAAGAAGAGATGAATATTGCAGGGTGTGAATTGAGGGATGTTCCGGGATTGTGCTGTTGAAGGAGTTGAGAGAGAAAAATGGATGAATAGTGGGGCTGGGAGATGGACTCCAATGTATGAAGTAAGGTAAGTTCTGGGCATTTGCTCTTGGAAGAGTGGAGACAGAAAAACAGAAGAAAATAGTGGTTGTGATGTAGATGGTGAGATGTGAAGTAAGGGAATGACTGAGCTTGTTCTGTTTTGGAGGGTTAAGCCAGAAAGAGTGTGAACTAAGGGAACATTTGAGCTTGTGCTTTTGATGGGGGTGAGATCGAAATAAGGATGAAAAGATGAGCTGGGAGATAGATCATGGTTTATGCAATAACGGAGGGTGTGGACTTCTGGTCATAGAGCAGTAGAGAAAGAAAGAATAAGGGATGAATATGGCAGGATGGGAATCGAGGGAAGGTCTGGGATTGTCCTGTTAGAGGAGCTGATAGAGAAAGATGGAAGAACAGTGGGGTAGAGATATGGATTGTGATAGGTGAAGTAAGGGAAGTTTGAAGTTTGGCTTTAGGATTAGTGTAGCGAGAAAGATGGATGAATAGTGGGGCTGAGAGGTGGATTGCAATACTTGAAGTAAGGGAAGGTTGAAGTTTGCTTCTGGGCTTAGGGTAGAGAAAAAGAAGGATGAAATGTAGGGATGAGCTGTGTATCACAGCGTGTGGAAGTAAGGAAAGATCCAGGCATGTGCTTTTGCTAGACAGGAGCCAGAAAAATAGATGAAAATTTGGGTTGGTAACATCTGTCATCAGGTGTCAAGTGAGGGAAATCCTGAATTTCTTCTGTTTTGGGGAGCCAAGATAGAAAGACAGATCAAAAGAAGGACTGGGAAGTGGATCACAGAGTGTGAGCTAAGGAAAGGTCTTGGCATGTGCTGTTCATGGGGCAGAGAGAGAAAAACAGTTGAAAAGATGGGCTGGTTTACAAAGGAAGGGAAGGCCTGAGCTTATGCTGGAAGAGGAGTGGGGAAAGAGAAGCAGATGAACATTGCAGGGTGTGAACTGAGGGAAGGTCTGGGATTGTGCTATTGGAGGAGTTAAGAGAGAAAATGGATGAATAGTGGGGCTGGGAGGTGGGTTCTGATGTGTGAAGTAAGGGAAATTCAGGGCGTGGCATGTGATGTAAGCAAAGGTTTGGGCTTGTGTTTCTGACTGAGGTGAGATGGAAAGAGGGATGAAAATGGTGGGGAGGTAGATTGTGGATTGTGAAAATAGATGAAAATGGGGATTGGGATATATATGGCGAGGTGTGAAGTAAGAGGAAGTTTCAGCTTGTCCTGTTTCCAGGAGCTGAGATGGAAAGATTGAGGAAAAATGGGGCCGGGGTGGATCATGAAGTGTAAAATAAGAGAAGATTGGGTTTGTGCTCTTGGAAGAAGGGAGAGAGACAGACAGACAGATGAAAATTGGGGCACAGACGTGGATCATGGGGTGTGAAGTTATGAAAGTTCTGGGCTTTTGTACTGGATGAGGAGAGATAAGGAGGGGATCAAAAGTCGGGCTGTAGGTGAAAAAAAAAGTGGGGCTGTAAGTGGATTGTAGGGTGTGAATTAAGGGAGGAACTGGGATTTGAGAGAGCAGGGATAGCAAGAGGGATCAAAAGTGGAGCTTGAAGTAGATCATGGGGTGCAAGGTGAAGGCACTTCTGAGCTTCTGCTCTTGGATTAAAGTAGAAGAAAGATGGATGAAAAGTGCTTTCTTCCATGTGGTAAAGGAAGGTCAGGCTTGTAGTCTTGGAGGAGGAGAGATAAAGAGAGGTGGGAAAATTGCATTTGTGATGTGAAGCGCAGTGCATGAAATAAGGGACGGTTTGGGCTTACGCTGTTTGAAGACTGGAGAGACAAAGATGGATCAAAAGTTGGACTTGGAGGTGGACCTCCAGGTGTAGAGTTATGGAAGTTCAGAGCTTCTACTCTTGCATTAGAGGAGACAGAAAGATGGATGAAAAGTGGGTCTAGGATCTATATAGTGGAGTGTGAAGTAAGGGAAAGTCAGGGCTTGTGCTGTTGGAGAAGCAGAGAGAGACAGATAGATCAAAAGCTGGGCCTAGAGATGGATTGCATGTTGAAAATTAAGAGAAAGCATTTTTTTTCCCTGTTGGAGGAGGTTAGAAAAAAAATCAGATGGAAAGTTGGGCTGGTAGGTGGATTGGAAGCGTGAAAGAAGGAAATGTTGGAGCTTGTGCTGTTGGACAAATATGGAAAGAAAGATGGGTGAAAAGTGTTGTTGGAAGGTGAGTTGTGGAGTGTCAAGTTACAGAACATCAGGCTTGGGCAGTTAGAGGAGGGGAGACTGAAACATGGATGAAAAGTGGGGCTGTGAGGTGGATCGTTGGGTGTAAAGTAAGGGAAGATCAGGGTTTGTGCTTTTTGGGTGAGGTGTGTGTGTGTGTGTGTGTGAGAGAGAGAGAGATGAAGGAAAAGCAGGCCTGGGAGCTTGATCGCAGTGCTTGAAGGAAGGGAGGGTCTGGGCTTGTGCAGTTTGAAGAGCTGAAACAGAAATATGGATGAAAAATAGGGTTGGAAGTTTGATTGTGAAGTGTGAAATAAGGTAATTTCATGGCTTGTGCTGTTGGATGGATGAAAAGTGTTGTTGGGAATTTGATTGTGGAGTGTCAATTAGGGAACGTCAGCCCCAACCTTGCCTTTCTTTACATGTCAGGCTTGGAAAGTTCAGTGAGTGGAGACAAAAGATGGATGAAAATTGGGACTGGCAGGTGGTTCATGAGGTTTGAATTAAGGGGAGGTCTGGATCTGAGATGTTGGAGGCAAAAAGGTGCATGAAAGATGAGTCTGAGAGTTTGCTCATGGATTGCGAAGTATTGGAAGGTCTGGGAGTGTGCTAATTGAGGAGGGGAGACAAAAATGGATGAAAAGTTGGTCTGGGATGTGGATCATAGGGTATGATGTAAGAGAAGGTTGGAGTGTGTGCTCTTGGCTTAGAGCAGTGGTTCTCAACCTGTGGGTCCCCAGATGTTTGTGGACTTCAGCTCCCAGAAGCCCTGAGCATTGCCCATAGTGGCTGGGGCTTCTGGGAGCTGAAGTCCACAAACATCTGGGGACCCACAGGTTGAGAACCACTGGCTTAGAGGAAAGGAAAAGATGGATAAAAAGTGGGGCTAGGATGTGTATCATGGAGTGTGATCCAAGGGAATGTCTAGTCTGCTCTATTGGAGGTGGGGAGACAGAGAAACGAATGAAAAGTAGGGCTAGGAGGTGGATTGTGGGTTATGAAGTAGGGGAAAGTTGAGTCTTATGCTGCTGCTGGAGAGGAGACAGAAAGTTGAATAAAAAGTGGGACTGAGAGATGGATCATGGGTTGTGAATGAAGGGAAGACATGGGCTTTTGCTCTTAGAGGATCTGAGACAGAAAGATGGATGAAAATTCAGGCAAGAGGTGAGTCATGGGTTGCAAAGTAATGGATATTCT
The DNA here is from genome assembly GCA_948472985.1 of Iguana delicatissima. NCBI lineage: Eukaryota > Metazoa > Chordata > Lepidosauria > Squamata > Iguanidae > Iguana > Iguana delicatissima. Next base: position 290,893 of record CAOKZL010001372.1, read on the forward strand.
GGCTTATCCTGTAGAAGGAGGGGAGACAGAATGATGGATGGATGGATGAAAAGTGGAGTTGGGAGGTTGTTTGTGTGGTGTGAACTAGGGGAAGATCTGGGTTTGTGCTCTGGAAGGAACAGAAACAGAAACAGAAAGACAGTTGAAAAACAGGGTGGGATTTGTACTGTGGAATGTGAAATAAAGGTATGGACTTGATCTGTTGGAGGAAAGGAGATGTAAAGATGGATCAAAAGTGGCATTGAAAGGTGCATGATCGGTTGTGAAGTAAATGAAGGTCTCGCCTTGTACTCAGAGGCAGGAGACAGAAAGATGCATGAAGAACATGGCTGGGAGGTAAGTCATAACTTGTGAAGTAATGGAAGGTCTGGGGTTGTATTCTTGGAGACGAGGAGAGAGAAAGAATAATGAAGACTGGGCCTTGGAGGTGGATCACAGATTGTGAAGTGAGGGAAGGTCTTGGTTAATGTTGTTGGAAGAGGGGAGACAGAAAGGCAGATGAAAAGTAGATTCGGGACATCTATCACAGAGTATGTACTAAGGGTGGTCTGCACTTGTGTTCTGGGTGGAGGTGAGAAAGATAGGTGAAAAGTAGGGCTGCCATGTGGATCTCGTGATATTATGTAAGGGAAGGTCTGGTCTTGTGCTGTTGAAGGAGCAGAGATAGAAAGATGGATGAAAAGTGGAATTCGGAGCTGGATGGTTCATTGTGAAGTAATAGATTGTCTGGGATTGTGCATTGTGTCTGGGAGCTCAATCTGGGATTGTGAAGTAATGGAACATTGCAGCTTGTGCAGTTTGAGTTGTGGAGACAGAAAGACAAATGAAAAGTGGGGCTGGGAGGTGGATCACTGATTGTGAACTATGGGAAGGTCTTGGTTTATATTTCTGTGGTGGGGAGAGGGAAAGATGGGTTAAAATTAAGTCTGGGAGATGTATTGCTGGGTGCGAACACAAGGGAGGCCTGGCCTCATCCTCTGGAATGAAGAGAGACATTGAGATGGATGAAAAGTGGGGTGGGAGTTGGATCACGGAGCATCAAATAGGGGAATTTCTGGGCTTGTACTGTTGGAGGAGAAAAACAGATAAAGAGAGATGAAAAGCGCGGCTGGGAGTTGTTCTTTGGATGTGAAGTAAGGAACATTGTGGCTTGGGCTGTTGGAAGAGTGGAGAAAGAAAGACGAATGAAAGGAGAGGCTTTAAGATGGATGGTGGGTTGTAAAATAATGGAAGGTCTGGGCTTCTGCTTAAGGAGGGAGGAGACAGAAATTTGGCTCAAAAATGGGGTTGGGAGGTCTATCTTCTGATGTGAAGTCAGGGAACATCATGGTTGTGTAGTTTGATATAGGGAGGGAACAGAAGGACTAAAAGATGGGCTGGGATTTTTATCATGGTTTTTTAAGTAAGGGAAGGTCTTAGATTGTGCTGTTGAAGGAGAGGGGGACAGAAATTATGAGATGTGTGGCTGGGACGTGGATCATGCAGTGTGAAATAAGACAATGTTGGCACCTGTGCTCTTGGATGAGAGGAGACACAAACACAGATGACTAGTGTGGCTGGGAGGTAGATTGTGTGATCTGAAGTAATGGCATGTCGTGGCTTGTGCAGTTTGAGCAGGGGAGACAGAAAGATAGATGAAAAGTTGGGCTAGGAGGTGGATCCTGGAGTGTGAAATAAGGGAATGTCAGTGCTATGCTCTTGGCAGAGCGGAGAGAGAAATATGGATAAAAGTGGGACTGGGACATGGATTATGGATTATAAAATAAAGGAAAGTTTGGGCTTGTGCTGGGGAGGGAGAAAGACAGGTGAAAAGTGAGTTGAAACTGAATTGTGGCATGTGAAGAAAGGGAAGGTCTGGGCTTTTGCTGTTGCAGGAGGGGAAACAGTAATGCATAAATAGGGCTGGGAGGTGGATCATGGGTTGTGAAGTAAGGGAACATTTGAGCTTGTGCTGTTGGAAGAGCAGAGAGACAAAAATGGATGAAAAGTGGGCCTGGGAGGGGGATTGTGGGATGTCAGCTAAAGGAAGGTTTATGTTGTTGGAGGAGGGAAAGACAGAAAGACAGATGAAAAGTAGGGCTGGCTGTATGGTTGTGTGGTGTGAAGTAAGAGAAGGTCTGTGCTTGTGCTGTTGGAGAAAGAGAGAGAGAGAAAGATGGATCAAAATTTTAGCTGGGGTTTGAAGTAATGGAATGTCATGACTTGTGCAATTTGGGGATCAGAGACAGAATGATGGATGAAAATGGGGCTGGGAGATGGATCACATGCTATGAAAGAAGAGAAGGTCTGGGCTTGTGCAGTTCAAGGAGGGAGAAAGAAAGAAAGAAAGAAAGAAAGAAAGAAAGAAAGAAAGAAAGAAAGAAAGAAAGATGAAAAATAGAGCTGAGACGTAGATCATGGGCTGTGAATAGAGTGAAGGTCTTGGGTTGTGCTCTTGGAGGAGAGAACACAGAAAGCTGGATGAAAAATGGGACTGGGCTGTGGATTGTGTGGTGTAATGTCAAAGAAGGTCTGGGCATGTGGTGTTGGATGAATAGAAAGAGGAATGAAATGTGGGACTAAAAGGTAGGTTATGGGATATTAAGTAAGAAAAGGGCTGGACTTGTGGGGGTGTGAAGTGAAGTAAGGGAATGTCATCTCTTCTGCTGTTGGAGGGAAATACAGATGAAAAATGGATGAAAAGTGAGCCTGGGATCATGTGTTGTGAAGTAAGGGAAGCACGGGGCTATTTGTGGGTGAGAAAGACAAACTAAAAGTCTGTCTTGGCATTTGATTGTGAAGTGTGAAGTAAGGGAAATTCAGGACATGGGTTTGTCCACATGGAGAAAGGGAGTCAGAAAGACTGTTGAAAGATGGCGCTAGTTTGTGTACCATGTGGATTGAAATAAGGAAAGACCTGTCTCTGTACTATTGCATGAGAGGAGACAGAGGGAGTGATGAAACATGGAATTGGGAGTTCCATCTTAAGAATCTGCACTAAGCGAATGTTGGAGCTTTTGCTCTAGGAGTTGGGCTGTGAGGTGGACTGCAGCATGTGAATTGATAGAAGGTCTGGGCTTGTGCTGTTCATGAAGTCAAGATGGAAAGACAAATGAAAATTGCAGCAGAGAGGTGGATCGTGGGTTGTGACATCAGCAAATGTGTTGTGTTGAAAAGTGGAGAGAGAAAGAAGGAGGAAAAGTGGGGCTGGAATGCAGATCACAGCTTATGAAGAAAGGGGCGGTTGGGGCTTGTTTTCTTGAAGGAGAGGAGATATAAAGAGGGATCAAAAATGAGGCTGCAAAGTAGATTATGGTTTGTGAAATAAACAAAGATTGGGATTTATGCTCTTGGAGGAGGAGAGACAGAGAAGCAGAACAAGAATGGGGCTGAGATGTGTACTGCGGCATGTGAATTGGGGGAAGGTCTAGACCTGAGATGTTGCAGTTAGAAAGAAGGGTGAAATGTGGATCTCAGAACTGGATACTGGGTTGTGAAATATTGGAAATTTTGGGAGTATGCTAATGGAGAAGCAGAGACAGAAAGAAAAATGAAAAGTGGGGCTGGAAGGTAGATTGCTGCTTGTGAAGTAAGAGAACATCTGGACTTGTTGTCTTGAAGAAGGGGAAAAGATTGATAAAAAATTGTGCTAGGAAGTGGATTGTGGGTTGTGAAGAAAGGGATGGTCAGGGCTTATGTTGTTGGAGGAAAAGAGAGAGAAAGACGGATGAATAGTTGGGACTGTGATGTGGATCATGGAGTGTGGGAAGAGAAGTTTGGGCCTTGTCCCGTTGTAGCAACAGAGATAGAAAAATAGTTGAAAAGTGGGGCATGGAGGTGAAGTGTGAATTAAGGGAAGGTCTGGGATTGTGCTGTAGGAGGAGTGAAGAGACAAAGATGGGTGAAAAATGGAGCTAGGAGGTGGATTGTGAGGTTGGAAGTAAGGGATGGCCAGGGGTTGGCTGTTGGAAGAAGGGGGAGAATAATACAGATGAAAAGTGGGGCTGTGCGGTGAATTGTGGAGTGTGAAGTAAGGAATGTTCAGGGTTTGAGCTCTTGGAGGAGGGGAGATAGACATGGGGATGAAAAGTGGGCCTAGGATGTGTATTGTGGGGTGTGAAGTAGGGAAAGATATGGGCATGTGCTATTGGAAGAACAGGGATAGATCAATGAGGAATGGGGTGGGATCGTGTATTGTGGGGTGTGAAATAAGGGAACATCTGTGCTTATGCTGTTGGTGGGGTGAAAGAGAAAGATGGCTGAAAACTGAGACTTGTGAAGTGTGAAGTAAAAGAACTTTGGAGCTTCTCCTGTTGGAGGAGGGGGACAGAAAGATAGATGAGAAGTGAGGCTGTGAGGTGGATCCTAGGGTCGTGAAGTTAAGGGAAGTTTGGAACTTGTGTTGTTGGAAGAACAGAGAGGGAAATACGTATGAAAAGCATGCCTGGGAGGTGAATCATGAGTTTTGAAGTAAGGGGGGGTCTGCGATTGTATTCTTGGAAGTAAGAATAGAGAAAGACAGATGAAAAGTGCGGCTGGGACGTCCTTCTTTGGGTTTGATATAAAGGAACATTGTGGTTTGTGCAGTTCAAGGAGGGAAAAACGAGAGATGAAAGAAAAGTCAGGAGAAGAGATGCATCGGTGGTTGGGAAGCAATAGAGGGTCTGGGATTGTGCTATTAGAGGATCGAAGACAGAAAGATGGATGAAAAGTGAGACTGAGAGGTGGATTGTGGGATATCAAGTAAGGGTAGGTTGGGGCGTTGGTGTTGGAGGAGAGGAGACAGAAAGATGGATGAAAAGTGGGGCTGAGAGGTGTGTCACAGGGTGTGAGGTAATGGAAGGTCAGGCCTTGTGCTCCTGGAGGAGAGGAGACAGAAAGACATATGAAAAGTGGGGCTCAGAGGTGGATTGAGAGTTTTGAAGTACCAAAAGGTCTGGGTTTGTGCTCTTGGAGGAGGGGAAATAGATGGATGAAAAGTGGGGTATGGAGGTGGATCGCAGGGTTTAAAGCAAGGGAAGGTCTGGGTATGTACTGTTGGAGGAGAGGAGACAGACAGATGGATGAAAAGTGGAGTTGGGAGGTGGATTGTGGATTTTGAAGTAAGGGAAAATCAGGGCTTTTGCTGTTGGAGGAGAGGAGAAAGAGGGACAGGTGAAAAGTGGGGCTGTGAGGTGGATTTTGAGGTGTGAACCTCATTGGGTCCCATATTGAAAGAAAGGCAGGATATCAATTAAATCAAGAAATAATAGAGAAATTGTAACCTTTTTTCATCATGGACTTGTAACCTCTGATTTCCTTATTTTATATATCATAAATTGTTTAGTCTTTGGAAGTCACAAGACTCTTTGGCCATTTCCGCATTTGGCGAGGGAATCGCTCCCTGCCGCTACTCACCGGATCTTCTTTGGGTCCGGTCCGGTCCAGGGCGAGGAGAAGCAGTGCATGATCGCAGATCCACACTGCTCCGGCATCCAAAATGGCGGCTTCTGGTTGGTCGTGGGTCACGACCAACCACTGAAGCTCGTCAGCCTAAAGCCCACCCTCCGCAGATCACAGGCTTGCATTGGTGCGAGCCTGCAAATCTGCATTGGAGAGCAGGCATGCAATGGTGCGTGCCGGCATTTTGAAAAACCTGAAAAATCAGGTTTTTCAAAAACACGCTGGAGGACCACTTGGGGTTGCTCCGGTGCAGACTGAGGTGCGGATCTGCTAAGTAGTCCAGACCCAGTCTGCTCCAAGGTGCAGACGTCCTCCATGGAGGACGCACTGCACCGTTTTTTTTTTAACCCATGCGGAAATGGCCTCAGTTTCTGCTGTAACAGACTAACATGGTCTGTAAAAGTAAAGCTCTGAAAAAAATCTCATTATCTCTTGATATATGAAGTTTCTACTCTCCTGACAGACGTTACCCAATTAACGTTCTACGATTAATTACAATGTGTTTTGATAAGCATAAAAAAGCTGAAACACAGTTTGACTTAAGAAGCAGGCAAAAAATGAAAAGTGGGGGTTGTACTTCGTTGTTTGTGAACAACAATTAGTGGAGATAATGCCTTTGCTGAAATAGTGTCCCTTTTGGTCATAGCAATGATATTTCTAGATTGTAACTGTGTGTGACATTGTACATTGGCACACAGCCTACATATAAGCAAGGTGTGGGAGACTACAGATTCCGCAATGCAGTTGTACATTGGAATGTCCTTGATGCTAAACTACTGCTGTTGTTTTTTTGGGGGGCTGATGTGTGCACAGATATTTAAATGAATTTAATGTAAGAGATTTTTTAATGGGACTTTCTTTGCGTTGTGTGCAATGCACACAACCCCATGAATTTCTTAGGGTCTTCTTAGATATAGAATACTCTGAGGCGGGTTTGCCAGATCCTTCCTTGCAGGTAAAAACTGAAACTACACTTAAAGTTTTATGATTCACTCCAGGAAGTACAAAGTTTATTACAGTTGAAAGTCCTTGGCTGAAGGATTACTTTCAACAGCAATAGAGATTTGTTTTTAAATTTTAACAGGGTCAGCAGAGTTAGCAAAGTTGCTTTAAAAGAAGAGTGGAAATAATGACATGATGAAATTGTCTATAACTGATCAGTGACAAGGCGATGGTCTGGAAAACACTTATCCTACCACTGGTCAGTTATAGATGGCTCCATCATGTTATTGTATTCATTCTTCTTAAAGGTAATATTACATACTTTGCCTTTTAGTCCCAAGAAAATGTATTAGTTTTCAACAAAGTAGCTGTATTAGTCTCTTGCAGCATAAAAAAGAGTAAGGAAGGGGGAGGAAAGAGAAAAAAAGAAAAAGAAATGTGGAGCAACCTTTAAGACTAACTAGTTTTTATTTTTGCATGAGCTTTTGTAGATATAAGTTCACTTGTTCAGACGCAGTACTGTACTGTACCACTCTGTACTGCATCCAAAAAGATAGGTTTATGTCCACAAAATCTCAAGTGAAAGTAAAAACCAGTTAGTCTCAAAGGTACTGCAGTTGCGTAGGGACGTGGGGGGGCAATTTGCCCCAGGTGGCAATTTTTTTGCGGCATCCCGGCCCATAGCCCAACCCCCATACACCATGGCCCCGCCGCCATGCACAGTGGTCCTGCCCCCTCGTGCCATAGCCCCGCTCTCCTCCCGTCCCCCCTCTACACACTCCAAGTTCCGCCACTGAGGTACTGTCACATTTCTTTTTCTTTTTTTTCCTCCTCCTTCCTTCCTCCTTTTTATGGAAAAGTATCTTTATTCTGTTGTTGTTGTTGTTGTTGTTGTTGTTGTTGTGTGCCTTCAAGTTGTTTCCAACTTATGTGAATCTATCACAAGATTTTCTGGGGCTGAGGGTGTGTGGCATGTCCAAGATCACCCAGTCGGTTTGCATGGCCAAGTGGGGTATTGAACCCTGGTCTCCAGTGTCTTAGGTTAAACACTCAAGCCACTACACCATGCTGGCTCTCATCTTTATTATAGGCTTTTATATATGCAGAAACTGATGCTGTGACTCACTTGTGCATCTAGGATATATAGGATACCCAAAGAAAAGCTTCCTAATGCTAAAGAGAAAAGGATGAAATGTTCTTTGCATTTTTATCCTGTGACTTTGGAGACAATGAAAACTTGGGTTTGATTGCCACAAGAACAGTAATGAAAATCCACCCAAAATGATTTTAAAAAGAGTTATAAAAATGGAAACCAGCCAAAATAGGTCAAGATCCCCAATTAATGCTACAGTGTAATTCTACTGAGGGTAAGTATGCTGCAGCATTAGAGTTGCCAGTTAAGGATTGTCCCAGGGCCAAAACCTGAGACCTATGGTTGGTCTCTGGTGATGTCATTTAAGTGTTATACATTAAGTACCAACCACAGTTGTTTACAGCTTGTCATTGAAACACACACACAAATAAACACATACATGTACAGAGAGAGAGAGAAGATATTTTTGCTTTGGAAATTAAAGCAGAATCTTAACAAAAGGGGCTGTTCCCAGAACATAGTGAAATGAGGAGATTACTGCTTCTCACTTAAAGAGGTGGGATAAGGAACATTTAATTTAGCCAACTTGCTTCTAGTCAGAAGATGGATACAGAGAAGAGCAGAGGGTGAGCCCTGGCACCACAATAACTGCCAGGGAAGGAAGAAACTAACCAAATATATAAGCCCCTTGGAGAATTTTTACAAGTTGCAACAACAAATCAATTAAGCCTTGCAAATTGTAGTAAGCTGATGCTCTCCTAGATGAACTGGGGATTTGTATGCAGCACTTTTCCCTTTCTTGGAGCTGACCCCACCAAAACTGGAGAATTTGTACCCTTATTTCCTGCCTGGAGGTGACCCCTGAAAACTAGAGACTAATGGGGAAAAAGTGGGCATTATTTTGACAAACATGAATTGCATGTTCTTCAAGAATAATATTAAAATATGGAATGATATTAAAAGGGACTTACAAAGTAGAAAAAGTTTAATATATCATTAATGTGAAGAATTCCAATGATAAAAATGAATGTTTTTCCCAGAATGATGTATATATTCCAGAAAATGCCAGTTTTGACAAATGATTCAATATTTAAGCAATGGTAGCGTGATTTATCAAAATTCATTTGCAAAGAAAGAAACCTAGAATCAAATACAAAAATTTACAGGATGCCAAACAGAGAGAAAGTCTGGTGTCACATGTGCACTGGTGTGGATTAAAGAGTGGATTATGTTAGTAAATAAGCAATTACTGAAAGCAGAGGGAAATAAATTAAAAATTGACTGGTGTGGATATCTCTGGTATGAAAAAAAAGTAGAAAGAACACCTTTTTCTCTTTTTAAATAACCACTATGTGAGGAGAGCCTTGCTAAGAATATGGGGTAAATATAAATTGAGGCTTTGTCTGAAAATCCCATTATTGGTATCCACCCAAGAAGCTTCCTATAGGAAAGAGATGATGGCTAAATAAAGATGGCTAATATATTGGGACTTATTGGAAATCGAACCAAGTCACTATAGAGTTAAATCAATTGAACTATTAATGCAGGAAGGGTCTGGCTTCCAATGGTTTTCATATAGACAAATCATAAAGAAATACATGAAGTAGAAAGAGATGTATGATTTTGAAAGAAGTGAGAATGAATACAAGAAACTAATTTGTACAGATGACCAACGGGAAAACTACAAACTTCTGTTAGAGATAGAGCAAGAAGTGATTAAAGACTGTATGGTGAAATGGTCTCAAAATCTGGGATCAGTGGTTCTCAACCTGTGGGTCCCCAAATGTTTGTGGACTTCAGCTCCCAGAAGCCCCAGCCACTATGGTCAATGCTCAGGGCTTCTGGGAGCTGAAGTCCACAAACATTTGGGGACCCACAGGTTGAGAACCACTGAGCAATGGAGAAAATGTGGTTAGAAGGATTAAACTTTACATTATATTATGACCTCAAAAATAATTTTTATAAGATGGTATTTGACTCCAGAAAGATTGGCCAAGGTACATAAAAATGTGTTGAACAAATGTTGGAAATGTGAACAATATGTAGGTACTTCTTATAATACGTGGTGGATGTGTGAGAGGGCAAAAAAATTCTGGAATCAAACATATTCTGGAATCAAAAAAGCGTATTGAAGGTAAATTTCCAGAAGGAACTAAAGTTGTGCTTCCTAGGACTGATGAAAGATTACCTAGATAAGAAACTTGGAGGAAGTCTATGATAATATAATGACAATGACATGCTGAGCAGTGAAAGAATAATTCCAAAAAAGAAAGATTGGTTGGTGAAATTGATGGACTTAGTAGAGTTGGACAAATTAATATTTTTAATAAGGTAAAATACAACGTAGATATTGGAAGCCGTTAATGCATTTTTTACAGTACAAAAAGATGTACATATCAATTATTGGTTTTGATTAATAGATGGTAATATTAGCAAAGGAAATAATGTCTTTTATATTAATAACAATAATAACCCTGGAGACTCAGGACCATACCTTAAGTTCTGGTAGTGCTATGCAGCGTACTCTCAACAATATTTCTGCTTTCATGTGATGTGATGTGTGTATGTGCCTTCAAGTCATCTGCGACATATGGCGACCCCATGAATTTCATAGGATTTTCTGAGGGAAGGAATACTAAGAGGTGGCTTCACTAGTTCTTGAAATATAGTCTGTGATAGATCCTGCAGCAATCCTGTAGTTTGGAGACACGATGGCTTTGTTTATGGAATGGCTTTTGCAAGTAGTCTGCATTTCAGTAAAGAGTCACAAATTTGACGGTAGAGCAGCATGATAGAGATACTTGAACCTGCTGCCTTGAGACTATTATACAAGTCATCCTAGTATACTGTCAAGGAAGAATATTTTCAATTGTGAATGGCTCTTTCTGAAAAAATGACATACATTTTCCTCCTTGCCTTGTAGATAATGTTTTGCACTTTGAATACCCACAAAATTGATATGGACAAGCTCTTAGGAGTTCAGATTGGTCTTGAAGACTTTATATTTGCTCACATAAAAGGAATAAAAAAAGAAGTGGAAGTTTTCAAATCTGAAGATTCACTTGGACTTACCATTACTGACAATGGAAATGGATGTGCCTTCATAAAAGTAAGGATGATAAAATACATGAGTGTGTGAAATTTCTGGGCAGAAATAGAATAGCAAAATTATTTCACTGATTGTCTGTGTGATATAGTTTAAGTAAACAAACAGTCTTATATATAAATAAATAAGCTCTCTTACTTATGGAGTTGTAGTTTTTCAGCCATTACACAAACTGTTGCATTCATTTCACAGTTGTGCAAATGGAGTTTGGCAAGCATAACTGATGCCTGTACATTCTCACCTAGTATGCGTCCATGTATCAGTGCCTTCAATTTCCTGCTTGATTCACTGAGATTGCAAAGACAGCCTGACCTGTAGCTTCATTATGATTTCATTGCCCACAGAAATGGCAACCTGATAAGTGGCAACCAAACTGGAAATTCCTGAAATAAAGAGGGGTGTAGGAAGTACATGTTTCAATATTACACAAGAATTTTTATGGTTTTAACAACCCACCAGTCTTTTTGGGATAAAAAAAAACCAGAACAAAATCTGTCACTCTCAGACTATATACCAGTGGTTCTCAACCTGTGGGTCCCCAGATGTTCGTGGATTTCAGCTCCCAGAAGCCCCAGCCACTGTGGTCAATGCTCAGGGCTTCTGGGAGCTGAAGTCCGTGAACATCTGGGGACCCACAGGTTGAGAACCACTGCTATACACCATAATATGTGAAGGAAATTTGCAAGAACTTCACAGGCCAAGTCATAATTCCCAAGGAGGGTTGCAGGGCTCAAAGTTTTAAGCTACTTGAATTGTACATTGTCTTCCTTGGAACCCTCTTAACTCAATTTTGCTCGTATAGGACTATGGCTACTTGCTGGTGGCAGTGTGAAGACAGGGAGCAGGAAATCCCGCCCTTCAAATATTAGAGCACTTTAGCATAGAAGCAGGCAAATGCCACGTGTCTATGGGCCATTTTTCTCTGCTGGGACCCATGATGGCCACCATTCCCCTCCCCCCTCCCCAAAAAATTGGAGCTGGCTATTTAGCCTGATTCTAGTTCTGTAATACTGTCTTGGAGAGGGACAAGGCATGTGTGTATGTGTGCCTGTGTGTGGCTGCACTTTAATTGCTACACCTTACACATTTCCTGTGTTCCAATAAAAGAATAAAAACAAACATATTGGCAGCTATTTTTTTATATATATACTTTTTATTGAATACACACATATGCACAGTATACATATACAGATAAAAAATAAGAAACGTTACATGGGAACAGACAGTCAAACTTAACAGCCTAATATATCTGTAATCTTACGTTCCCCAATATTACTCATTTAAAATTTGGACACTGAACATTGTAACAATGTTATATTGTAATATTAACCTCCTGGAATTTTGCATATCATACATATAAATAAAAATAGGTATCACAGCTTGCACAAACAAGAAGAAAAGAAAAGATATATATATACACACACACTATGATACCTGTCTATGTTTTATGAGAGTTCTATTAATAAAGAAATCTGTAAAGAGAAATCTGTAAAAAACATGTTGTTAGCTAGTTTTCAGAAGAGAAGGTTAAGAGGGGACATGATAGCCATGTTTAAATAATTGAAGGGATGTCATGTCGAGGAGAGAGCAGGCGTGTTTTCTGCTGCTCCAGAGACTAGGACAAGGAGCAATGGATTCAAGTTGCAGGAAAGGAGATTCCACTTGAGCCTCAGGAAGAACTTCCTGACAGTCAGAGCTGTCCGGCAGTGGAATATGCTGCCTCAGAGTGTGGTAGAGTCTTCTTCTTTGGAGGTTTTTAAGCAGAGGCTGGGTGGCCGTCTGTTGTGAATGCTTTGATGGGTGTTCCTGCATAGCACGGGGTTGGACTTGATGGCCCCTGGGGTCTCTTCCAACTCTATGATTTTATGTGATCAGTTCCATGCACAGTAAAGGGGGCATAGTACAACATCTGCATATCTTCATGATATGCAACCATGAAATAGTATCTTAGCCAGGATCTGCAGAGCAGAGATATCGAAAAGGAATTGTGTACATTTCTTGGTAACTAAAAGGACACTTTGAGCAGAATAATTCTTCTTTTGAACTGATTGCATTTTGATGCGCATTTATTTTAATTTTGTTTAACCTTGTTTCATATGCCATTTTCATTAGCCTAAACTAATCTTGCAGTTTTTAAAAATGAACAGTCAGGCTAATGTTTGGTATATCTGTGAGTAGTTCAATCCACGTTTTCAGGAGAAAGGTATTGCCAGAGAATGCAGATGGAGAAGACTGCACACTTTAATGTTTCTATGTTGCATAGAAAACTAGTGCATCATACTTTCCAATATTTCACTGGAAAGAGGGGACACTAGTATAATTCTGTCAGTTCTGTTTCTGTGCAATCGTAGAATTTTGGGGTTGGAGGGGACCTTTGTAAGTCCTCTAGTTCAACCCTTTGCAATGCAGCTGCTTCTTAAATTGCTTTTGTGAAGGGCAGCCTACCATTATCTGAGGCAGTTGCTTCCAGTCTTTTGCCACTCTGTGAAAATCTAGTGAAAACCTGCTTCTTATAATTTCAGCTCATTAGATCTAGTATTGCCCTCAGGAACAAGAGAGAAAATCTGTTCTGTGTCCTGCATGCTAATCCTTCAGATATTTGGAGATAGCTATCATAATTTCCCTTAATCTGTCGTCTAGACTAAATATGCGTATCCTTTTCAGTTTTCAGGAAATGATTTTTTAGTAATCTGCCTGTACTGGACTGGACACAGCCTATCTCAGAGATCTTTCTTAAGGCTTTGATTTAAGATTTTTTTAAAAAACCACATTGCATGTAGCATCTGGGTTAAATCTAGTGTTAGGTCCAACTAGTCTGTAACTGTTGAAATCAAAGAGATGAAGGTTGTGGCTAACAAGTCCACTCATTTCAATGCATCTAATCTAGTTGGCATCATCATTGGATTTAAGCCTTTGTTTACATCCGGTAGCTTATTAAGCATGAACTAGAGTATATTAGTAAAGTTAGCATAACTGGGTGTTTTTGAGTGTTTTTTGTTAAATTTAGAGTTAAATCCAGTATTAGTCCAAACTAGAACAGATCTACTGAATCAGTGGAATTTCCCCAAGTGTTGATTTGCCTTTCAGAAATTGACTGGATGGTCTAAATAACAGTAACTAATAACTGGATTCACAGGTGGCTCTCAATTTACGTCAGGGTTATGCTCTTGTACTTGCAGTGTCAATTGAGACTGATGTAAATGGGAGAGCTAGTTTCATGGGGAATAATTGGGTGATCTATTCCAAAATAATGAAAGTAATCACAAAGTTAGCAATTTTACTCAATCCACCACCAATTTTAAAGAGGTTTAAAGCATAAAACACCTGAGCTCACCTTTTGTAGGCTAGAGAAATGTGCAGATGCTTGTTAGATGGATCAGAAGAGGCAGCAACTGCTGATCCCAAGGGGGCTTGGTAATGGTGAGCTGGCTTGCTATTAGATGATAGTTCTTTATTAGACGAGCATGCAGACAGAGAACAACTGATAAGAACTGCATTCTTCTGCTGTGCCTTCTCCAGCTGGCTTCCTAGATAAAAAAAGCATATTAGGGAGAGAGGGGAAGCACATCTCCTGCTGAGTCTTCTGCGGCAGGGAACTATAGGAAGAAAGCTGGCACATCTCCTATGTGGTAACCAGCTGCACTAGAAAAACAAAGCAAAGACAAGATAAGACACAACAAGCCCGCTTCAAAAAACAGTCTTTGCACGAAACATCCAGTGATTTTTCTGTTCTCATGCCTTCGTGATAAGCAGGCTTTAAGATGTCATTGGGTTCTTTGTCATTTTTACTGAAGCATGCTTAGCAATTATCCCTTTTGACGTTGTTAGTATTACTCCCCACCATAGTTCCCCCAACATAAGCAGACAGAGGAAACTCTTCCCTCCAGCCACGCTAAGACTCCAAGATTCCACTTTTTTCTTCTCTCTCATATAACTCTTCTAAGCAAGTAAAGGAAACCCCTTCCTTCTGGCAATGTCAAGAATGCAGTTGACTTCTCCCTCTCCCCACTCCTTCAACCTAGGCAGGTAAAAGAAACCCGGTCCAGTGAGCTTTTCTGATGCTCAAACTCCAGCTGATCCCACCTTCATCACTCTTTTCCTTCTCCCACATTGCTCAACTGCAGAGGCGCAATGGGAGAGCTATGCATTGTGTGCAAGACATTCATTCATTCATTCATTCATTTTTGGAAAAATATACAGGCAAACTGTGCATTCAGAATTGCCTGTTTACATTAATCTTGCAGTCAACTTAGTTCTGTTTATTATAGAATAGCTATCAAACTGAAAAATTTAGAACTATTAGCCTGAAGCCCATGTGTAATCAGCCCAAAACCCACATACAGTCCATATTAGATGGCTATTGGGAATACTGAGAATGAAGCAGCATGAAGTATTTTGTGTCTGTCACTGTACGTATAAATATTTGTGTGCTTGAGTCAAAATGTATCTGTTGTAAATTAAATGTGATGCTAGGATAACTGTTATTGTGTCATACATTTCCCACTACGATTCCTCCTAAAAGAAACTACAATGCTTAAGAAATAAGATCAGGGCTGTGGTGCTGCAGGAGAAAGATGAAATCACTGTATCATACTTATCTGTTTGTTTGCTATGAATGCACTGAATTCCTTTATCTCTTATTTGAGACTTAATAAGACAACAACAAAAATATTACCCTGTTACTAGAAACATGCGGAGGGAATTTACACATTATATGAGTACCCTTACCCTTAGATGAGATTCAAGGGAATTCAAATCTGGGAAATGGCACAGGGAAAACTTCCATCCCACCACATAACCCTACCACTGCCTTCACTTTGCTGTTTTTACTTTTGGGAGAAAACAAGGTACCAGTCTCTCCACAAAATGACTTCTAGAGACTGGTAAATACACTTCCCTTAACTATTTTATAAAGACATCTCTAGCAAAAAAAGAACAAAATGCAAAGTTTTTCAGACAAAAGTCTTGGAAAGCAGAAATGAATATGCAATTTTCCACAGATTTTGAGACAGTGGTTTGAAGAGTACTGTTATAATGTACTTTTTCTGAATGGTTCAAAGTTTCAGATTGCATTTTACATTTACCTTCTGCAAGTGCTGATTCAGTTAGCATGGAACGTGCTTTGTTAATGCACAAAGATGCCTTGTCAGCACTGTGAATTATGTAGCAATTTCCTTTTACACTATGCCGTACTTTAAATGTACCAGGTGTATAAGCAGCAAGAAATTTTTCATCCACATTCACAATTTAAAAAATATGTTGATGAATCTCTAGTAAATTAGAGTAGCTAGATGCTTTGTATCCTTTTCTCGTCTATTTTATCTGGCTCGAAAGATGAGATTTATGTGTTTACATTACTCTTCACTATCCTATATCCTACTGCAGAGTAGACTTTTTGTTTCTTGAATTCATTACAATTAATATAATGCTTTTTTCATCCAACAGAGAATTAAAGCGGGAAGCCTTATTGATCAAATAAAAGTTATATGTGTTGGTGACCACATAGAATCTATCAATGGAAAAAGCATAGTAGGCTGTCGTCATTATGAAGTTGCTAAGATTTTGAAGGACTTGGAGAAGGGTCAGACATTTACACTAAAGTTAGTAGAACCAATGAAATCATTTGGTGAGTGACTTGTATCCATTATAAATTATACCTGTAGTTTTCATCCATATATGTTTCCAGATAGAATAAAACCTATCCTGTTTGATCACATAGAAGAATCCATGCAAACTGAAGTATAAGTTTGAAACAGGCCTCTCAAACATTTGATTTATTAAATTACTTGTGGCCACTAGCCATGGTGCAGCCACTTAGGGCTCAGTAAACTTTTCCTCCCATTGCTGGCATATGAGGGCTTTAAATACAGATGGGTTATTAAACATGGCCTGTCTGACAGAATATATTAAATGTGGTTCAATTGTGTAACCTAGCTTAAAGTATAAACCACAGATATTACAAAAATACTTCCTAAATGACAAAGAGAATAGCTTTTCTTCTCATTTTGTGTGTGTGTGTTTTTCTCATGTTATCTAGGTTTTACCTAAGTCAGGCTGGGAAATTTGTAACCTCACAGAGGCATACCTCTGACAAAAAAAGCTCCTTTCTACAAAATCTTTTTCTGCCTGTCCAGTCCCATTTTTCCTCCTCATTCTTTGCCTAGTTGAAAGGTTTTAGCAGCATCGGCACTGGGAGGATTGTGCAGGAAGGCAGATGCTGTGTTACAGTAAACAATGCAATAAACTTGAATTGGGAAAGAATTGGATTCTGCTCTAGGCAATCTCAATGTAGGTGTGTG
The DNA here is from genome assembly GCA_948472985.1 of Iguana delicatissima. Taxonomy (NCBI): domain Eukaryota; kingdom Metazoa; phylum Chordata; class Lepidosauria; order Squamata; family Iguanidae; genus Iguana; species Iguana delicatissima. Next base: position 307,754 of record CAOKZL010001372.1, read on the forward strand.
CGCCTCCCTACAACAGGCAAGGTAAACAGCAGTTGCCTCCAAAATCCATTACTGAACATATGTAAATAGCAAAACAGAGAGAAAAGAAAAGAGCAGATAACCCTGCCTCTAGAGCTGTGCCCAGCATGTTAAAAAATTTCAAGATCTGAAAATTTGCCCACCAGAATGGAAATCATAAGAAAAGTGGACGACAGTAAGTGAAAAGTCAAGGATATGTTTTGGAAGAAGCCTTCAACTGGTCTTGGGAAGATTCAAATTTTACTTATTCAAAGCTTGCCTGAGCTGGTTGTTTCATTTAATCTGTTCCTGTTGTTAGCTTTGGATAAAAGTTTGCTGAAACATGTTGAACTCCTCCCCCTCCCCCTCCTCTCCCCCCTCCCCCTCCCTCCCCCCTCCTCCCCCTCTCCCCTCCTCCCCCTCTTCTTCTTTGTGGTTTAGGTACTTATCCCTCTCCTTTCTATGTTTTTTCTGCCTCGGGTATAAAATTGCTACTATGCTGTAAAATTCAACTTCTGAACATTTGTTTGTTTAGGTTTTTTTTCTATCTCCTTTCTGCCCCTATAAAAAGTCTTGCCACAAACATCAAACAATACAAAAACAAAAACAGTGAACAGTTTTGAAATAAAGCAGCAACAGAGCATACTTCAGGTACTGATTGGAACACAGCTGAAACACTTGCTTGAGCTCCTTAATTTGTTCTAAGAGACTGCTAAGACTTTAATTTTGAGAATAAGCAGACTGTGAGAAACAGCCAGCTTACCTTATCAGTGAGATAAAGCACAAGGTAACCATGTTTCAGACAAGAAAAGAAGATTAATTGAACGTTGAATGTCCTTACCAACAACTTCCAGGTGACAGACAGTCAAGAGCTGGCTAGAGTGAAAGAGAGATTAAATTGTACTGACACCAAGTGATGGAGTAGTATAATTACGGCTAGAATTTTTCTATTCAATTTTCTACTTTCTATTCAATTGAAAGAGCTGTTAAATGTCAAGATGACTACAAAGCAGCAAATCAAAAAAGAATCTAGTGAGGGAAATTCAAGCAATGTTGAAAGAATTAAAAAGACTGAGAGTTGACTTGAATCAGATGAGGATGAAAACAGGAGTTAAAAACAGAACATCAAGATATAAGAACCTCCTTGAATAAAATTGGAAAAGAGATGAAGCAAGTGAATAAAAAAATGGGCCTGTTAGAAGAAAGAACAAAGATATTGGAAGATGTCACTGGGAAGTTGTTAATGGAACAACAGCAGACTGTGGACTCAGTTACATTGTTGGATCTGAAAAAAAGGGAAAGATGTCTTTGTATTTGGGGAATATTTGAGAAGCAAAATCAAGATACCTATGCAAGAGTCACAAAGTCACTGGCAGGTTTCTTGGTGATTAAAAGAGAAGACTTCTTCTGTCAACTGGATAAAGTATATCGCTTGGATTCTGTGATAGCCAGACAGAGAAATCTACCAAGCGACATGATTGTTTATTTTGTGAGAAGGAGAATAAAAGATGAAATTCTTCAACAACACTATCTGAACAAAATTCAAATTGATAGGAAGAAGATGATCATAGAATAATAGAATCATAGAAATGTAGAGTTGGAAGAGACCACACGGGTCATCCAGTCCAACCCCCTGATATGCAGGAACACCCTCAAAGCACTCCCGACAGATGGCCATCTAGCCTCTGCTTAAAAACCTCCAAGGAAGGAGACTCCACTACACTCCGAGGCAGCATATTCCACTGCCGGACAGCCCTGACCATCAGGAAGTTCTTCCTGAGGTTCAGGTGGAATCTCCTTTCCTGCAGCTTAAATCCATTGCTCCTTGTCCTGGTCTCTGAAGCAGCAGAAAACAAGCCCTCTCCTTCCTCTACATGGCATCCCTTCAAATATTTGAACATGGCTATCATGTCCCCTCTTAACCTTCTCTTCTGCAGACTAAATGTCCCCAGTTCTCTAAGTCTGTCCTCATAGGGCATGGCTTCCAGGCCTCTCACCATTTTGGTCGCCCTCCTCTGGACTTGCTCCAGCTTGACCATGTCCTTCTTGAATTGGGGTGCCCAGAACTGGACACAGTATTCAAGATGAGGTCTAACCAAAGCTGAGTAGAGTAGTACCAGTACCTCCCTCGATCTAGACACCATACTCCTGTTGATGCAGCCGAGAATTGCATTGGCTTTTTTGGCTGCCGAATCACACTGCAGACTCATGTTCAGCTTGTGGTCTATGAAGACTCCTAGATCCCTTTCACATGTACTGCATGATAGTCTTCAAAGATATATCAGCTAGAATTTTGAGAAGGAGATGAGACTACACTTTCTTGACTAACAAGTTAAAGCAACATAGAATTTCCTTCAGATGGGGAAATTTAGAAACCTTGGTCTTATGGTACAGACAAAGGAGATTTAATCTTAACACAATTTGAAAGGCAAGAGAATTTTTGGAGAAGAATGGCAAGGATTTTGAAGGGGCAATCATCAAAAAGAGAGAGGGAGAAAAGACACTAGAACAAAGCTTGAAAGAAGAAAGCAATGGAGAAGGTGACAAAAGTGCTTGTGCCAAGGCAAGTGTGCATATTCAGTGATGAGGAGGCCTTAAATTTCTCTCTTGGAATATAAGAGGGGCCAACTCTACTGGAAAAAGGAGGAAATTTTTTCATTACAGTAGAGTCTCGGTTATTCGACCTTCGTTCATCCAGCATTCCGGATTATCCGATGTCGCGGCTGCCTGGGGGCATGGTTGAAGGTATTTCCACGCCCCCAGATATGCCCAGATATGCCCAGACATGCACCCAGACATGCCCCCAAAATGGCGGCCGCCACGGGCCTCTCGATTATCCGACATTTTTGGGTATCCAACAATCAGCCCGCCTGTTTATGCCAGATGACTGAGACTCTACTGTACTTGGAAAAACAAAGATTAGATTAGATTTACCTTCAAGAGACACATATAAGGAAAAAAGACACCCCCTACCGCCGACAAATCCTAAATTGGGAGAGAAATTTAGTTCATGCTATGACAAAAAAAAAAAAAAAAGAGAGAGGTGTAATGATCTATGTAATTGCTCAACTGAAACCAGAAGAGATTTTGGAAGATGCAAATGGATGCTATCTTGGAGTAGAGTAGAAATTCATGGACAAAAAACCCCTTGGTTTTGAGGGTATATGCCTCCACAGAGAACAAAGACCTCTTTTTTGAAAAACGTTTGGAATAATTTTTTGAACTTTCTTATGACAGGTGGATTCTTATGGGTGATTGGAATGGTATGCTTAATCATAAAATAGATTGGCAGAAAAAGAAAAGAAAAGGATCAGGGAAAACTCCAAAAATCCTTTTTCAGTCTGATGGACAATTTGGAACTTGTGGATGTTTGGAGACTGATAGATGGAGAGTCAAGATAATTTACGTTTTTTGCAGAAAGACACAAATCCTTTTCAAGGAGTGATATATTTTTAATGTCTAAATCATTGGCCAATTCTATGAAACATACGGAGATCAGATCATAATCCATTGCTATTAACTTTTCAAAAGGAAAAAACTCAATGGATTTGAAGACTGAATGAAGCTTTACTTAAAAATGAAATTAAGATTCTTAAGATTCTGGTGCAGGTTAACTGAGCTCGAGGACAGCGCTCTCAGTAAATTTTGCTGGCTGGCAGAATTAAGGCCTGGAGTTTGGGCAAAATGGTGCCATAACAAATTAACGAGTTACCATCTTAATGTAGAGAATGACTTAAAACTTAGTAACAGGGACCTTAAAACTTGGATTTTCAACTGTGATGCAAACCAAGACAGAGTGGAGATAATTGGGCATGATTTTCTATTTGGTGTCCTCATATTCAGGTCAACCACGCAATGCCACAATACTTTGAAGACCTGACATTCGTGCAGCTTCAAAGAGCATTTACAGAGTTAAGATTTCAGCAGATGCCCTCTGCATATCTCGAAGGGAGATACTGATGTATCCCCATTGCAGAGAGGAAATGTGGTTTTGGCTGCAACTAGATAGAGGATATAATTCATTACCTGTTATACTGCCCTCTTTACTCTGAGCCCAGTCAAAGATTTGTGTTACTATTAATTCAACCCTCCTGGGTCTGCTCTCCTCAGAATATTATGGTAGAGCTTCTTGTGGTCACACATGCAAGAGTCAGTTGCAGCTAGGAAAATATGTGCTTTTATCAGAGGAGATGTGACTTCAACAAATCATTCTTAATATAGTAATCGTGTAGCTCATTTACGTGTTCGCTGTTCCATTATTTTAATTGTAACATGTAATTATACTGTAATTTTGTACTGTGTTTTAACTGCTTGTTCTAAAAATTGTGATGGCTATTGGCTACATGCAACAATAAAGTAAAGTAAGAATGAAATTGTATTGAATAAAGTCAATTATTGGTTTTTAAGGTTAAGCTTATAGTTATTACATACTAGGTGGTACTGTGATAATGATAGATATACTGGAAGACATAAAAACTAGAAGACACACTATTCTCCTGAAGTCACAGTAGTTTGAGGGTTTAAGACCAGCTATAGTCATAAAAAGAAAAAAAAGTTAACATGAAACTAGGTTGGCAATTGGCAGGAATATTTCTAGAAAATTGTTATTTTCTTCAACAAAAGATGAAAGTTGGATTCTAGGCTTAGTTTGCTACTGATTGGAAGTTCATATGGATTGGAAGGTCAACTGATACAGTGTTGTCTTGATAGAAGTAGGAAATGAAGGAAGTATGGCTTTCTTGCCTTCAGAAATGCCTAGGTCAGCATATCTTTTCAGTTTCAGTGGAAAGGACCGGTAGGCCTTTAAAAATGTTTCCTGTCCAAATTGGTCAGCCTTTATCAACTAACATTTTCAGACAAAATGGAGCTTTGAGCCAACAGGGCAGGTCTCAAAATAGAAGTGAGCTATGCTTTTTCAACATGCTCCAATGAACACTGAACATTGGACATTCTTGAATGGGCATCTTTGATCAGATTTCTGACACCCAGGACAAACCTTTTCTTGCCAATTTGAAAAACAAGAATTTGGGATTATCTAACTCTCTTGTTACTCCTCTGATCCAAATAAGCTTTGGGATTCGCATATGAGCTCTGCAGTAGTCAAACTATCCCTGGACTAAATTCAGTTTAGATATTTATTTTGATGGATCAGAAACCAAAATATAGTTCATGAGCCCTAATTTTGCCTTTCCTTTGAACAATACCTAAAATAATAATTATTTTGGATTAATATTCCAATTTATTTAATTTCTACTGCAGAAATGATTGAACCAAGGTCAAAGGCTGGAGGTTTTGTAGAGGGAAAAATCTCAAGAGGCAGAGAAACTCTTCGACTGAGATCCAAAGGACCTGCTACAGTGGAAGAAATGGTGAGTATCTCCTTTATGATAGTGCCTTCTGGAACTACGGGACAGAACTCCTACTGTTGAGATGCCTTTAAACCAGTTTTCTGGTTCAGATAGCATACAAAACTGTGGTTTAAGATAGATTTGCTGAAGACATGCACATAAGAGAAAGATGGAAGCAAAAAATCAGCAGATATACTGGTCACTTCCAGACCTATAGCTATGGTTTATTGCAGAAGGATAGCTACCTCCAAGCTGACCCACTTCAGTTTCTTTTGTGGATATTAAAGTGCAGGATGGAAAACTAGAATGTAAAACCTACATATAGGAACGCTATTTTGCATTAGTACAGTCATAAACAATCCTCCTTGAGGATTTAGTGTTTCAAATACAGTCAGTTTAAATGAAGATTTTTGATAACATGCTAGGTATTTCACGTACTCCAGTATACTACTGGATAAAGCTATCACCATGTAAAGAAAATACATAGGGCAGTTCAGGATTAATATCTGGACAAATGATAGCAAGAAAAGCTTTAGTAAGGTATGGCTTATACTTCTCTTTGGCTTATACAAAAGGAAAGACTTGAATGATTTTTCAGTCCATTTAAATTTCTTATTGAGTGTGTGATGTACAGTGCAATGTCACAGATGTATGTCTTTTAAAAGAAAGGTGCAGAATGTTGAACATGACTGTACTTGTACAGGCAGATTTTTTCTTCAAGTTCAAATTCTACGTCAAGGAATGTAGAAAACTGAATTGTGTATTTGGAGTAAATAAATAAATAAATAAATATTTTTCCTTAAAAAACAACAGCAAGCAGCTGATATATTTTTTTCGGATGTAAGAAGTTCATACTGTGTCTTCTGCAATGTACTCTGTACTCAGGGGATTGCCAATTATTGCTGGACTTTGTGGCTGGAATCCAAACAAGTTTGTTGTACTTTGGTCCTGTTGAAATGAATGTGAAAAGTCAGTCATGATTTTGATTCAGAATGATGAAGGTACATTTCTAGAGTCTGACTGAGAGATGATGGATGTAAATCAGGGGCAGAAAAATAGCCCTCCGTGATGTTAAACTCCTACTATTTCCACCATACCAAGGCTGGCTACCAAGGCTGGCTAGGGCTAATGGAAAATGAGACACAACATCTGGAGGAGCACATTTTCTCTAGTGCTGGCATTAGTACTATGCCACTGTTGGAGAGAGAACCTTCACCTCAGGCAAGAGGACAGAAGCCCTCTGGCATACTTGAAGAAAGTTTTGCAGGCATAATTTAATAGTGTTAAAAGGCAGTGTTTCAGTGGTGTGATCAGGTGCCATGGGATCAATAGGATCCTGTTTTTTTCTTCTCTACTTAATACCACCAAAAGGACCCCTGGAGCTGATGTAAGTTGATTCTTTTATGGAATAATTAGTTCCCCACAATGGTGTTACCCTGATTTCTGGGGTCCCTTGAGGGACACTTCAGTGTGCTCCACGTGATGGGGAATGGAAACTAGCCAGAGCACAAGCAATAGCAATGCGAGAGGTAGGGTAACCTAGTGGGGTCTTTTACCCAGTTTTTACGGGGTCAGGCCAAGCCAAAAACCAAATGAAAATGTCCAGTAAATGATTTTATTGAATAAAAGTCTCACGCACCAACGCACTCAAGCACACAAGCATCCAAGAGCTATTAAGAAACAAAAGAGAGGAAATTGGATAGGGAAGTATTGAAGGGGTACAGCTGGGGTGATACTGTACCTTTTCCTGAAGTCCTGGATCTGAGAAGGCAGTGGAGAAGTGGGGCTCAGCATGGAGAGGGCTGAGGGGATCACTCAACGGACGCAGCAACGGTCTGCTGGGGTGACCAGGAGCAATCCGAAGAAACGCTCAAAAGCCAGGACTATTTGTAGGGGAAAAAGTACCTGGAGGACTAATCCTTTCCTGAGGAGGACAATGGGTGCTGGAGCGATAACGAAGCTTCACCATGGTAATTTCCTTTGTGTGATGGGATTGCAAGGTGTTGCCAAAATCTCAGGATCTTCAGCTGTGTTAGTTTGTGGTGTGACTTCATGTAAATGGTCCTCGCCTGATGGAATATTTGCTCAACTTGGGGCAGGCACGCTAATCCCCTCAAGTCAGCGTTTCTGGGCTGAGGACCCTTTGTTTATTGTGGGTTTACACATCCTGAGGTCTCCTGGGGCTACGTGACTGGGGATTTTACTGGCCTGACCTGGTTTTTGGTCATTCGACTGTGACTGTCTACGTGCTCATCCAGGTGACCTCTCAGGCACACAGAATCATATTGAATATCAAATTGTGGACCCCAGGATAGGGTTTTTCCATCGTTGTAACAATGGGAAGAAAAACAAAACAAAACAAAGGCCCTTTCCGCACGAGGCGAGGGAATCGCTCCGTGCCGTTACCTAGTGCTTCTTCTGGGGTCCGAAGCAACTCGGACTGTCCCTGAAGCCCTTCCGCAGGCCTCCTCCTTGGTCCAGGGTGAATCGTAGCAGTGCGAGGTCTGTAGATCCGCACTGCTCCAGCTTCCAAAATGGCGGCTTCCGGCTTCCAAAATGGCGCCTTTTGGTTGGTTGTGGGTCTCGACCAACCGCTGAAGTTTGCCACGCCTAAAGCCCACCCTCCGCAGATCGCAGGCTCACATTGGTGTGAGCCTGCGAATCTGCACAAGGAAGCAGGAAGGCAATGGTGCATTCCAGGCAAATAAAGACCTGTTTTTTGTGGTCTTTAGAAAATATGCTGGAGGACCACTTGGGGTCATTTTGGAGCGGACTGAGGTGCGGATCCCCGGTAAGTAGTCCACTCCTAGTTCGCTTCAAGGTGCAGACGACCTCCGTGAGAGGACGCACTGCCCTGTTCTAAGTGCCTGGTGTGGAAAGGGCCATAAGTGCCTGGCCCCTCCTGGCCCCACCTGGCCCCTCCTGAAACGGCAAACGCCAGGATTCCATAGGATGTTGGAAGTGGAATAATCACGCTATAAGAGTGTAGTGCGGAAGTGGCCATTGATTTGTAAATATTCTATCAAATCCATTTTGCTTTGCTCAAGTTTTAGTTCAGTTTTTTTAAAAAACATTTGTGCTTTGTTGTTTTCCTAAAGCCTTCTGATGTTGAAGAAAAAGCTACCCAAAAAGTGGATGATCTTCTTGAAATGTACATGGGGATAAGAGATCTTGAACTAGGTGAGCATTTATGTTAACCAAGTTTCTTTTTTTTAGTACTAAAGGAAATCTGGCAAAAACCAAAGTCTGAGCCTCAAGTGGTATAAAATGTTCTCTCTCTCTCTCTCTCTCTCTCTCCCTCCCTCCTTCCCTCCCCCTCTCATTCTCTCTTTCTTGTTGAGTAGCAAGGGCAGTGTGGTTAGGAGTGTGGACTTATAATGTTTCCAGTTTTACTTTTGCTTTCAAGTGTGTATCTCATCTGAGAGAGAACAAACAAGTTCCTTACGGTCCCTGCACATTTGGAATGTGATGGGCTAAAAATCTAGTTAATTAAGCACGTAAAAAGATCTCTGTAAAAATCCAAACTTGGCTCCCAGTAGTAACTAAAAAACAACCTAAGTAATATATAAACTGGAGTGCACATAAGCTGGAGGTTGGAGGGCCCACACTGAGGGGTAGTAATGGATGGTGTGCAATAATTAGCTCCCTGTGCACCACCCCAAAGAAGACATACATGCACATAACCCTGAGTTACATGCATGCATGTCACCAAAAGGATTCTTTCTCTTAAAGTTCTGGCATTAGAGGCTTCTCAATGTTTAATTTTTGTGTAGTTTCCAGATGTATTAATGCAGGGTTCATTGGCTGTCCAGATGTTGCTGAACTACAACTTCCAGCTTACCTTATGCTATGCTGGCTTCGGTCGCTAGAAGGTGCAGTTCAACAACAACTAGAGGAATATATGGTGCTATTTTAAAGCCTTCTGCAAATTAACTTCAAAACAAAAATAAAAGCAATCTCCAAATATATATTTTGTGCAATCCTAGACCATTTGTGTTTTTAACCACTTTTACGGATTTTTCATCTTTTTACCACATTTTCAGATGACAGGCAAGCTAATAACATTTCTAGGATAATAATGTGTGTGAATGTATTCGCAGCTATATACAGTCAGCTGTCCACATTTGCAGGTTTCACTTTTGCAGATTTGACTATTCACGGATTCCTTGCTGTTACCTCTGCTGCCTCCCTATGCCATTTTTAATAGGGACTGCAAACTTTGTGAGTTTCTCAAACTTGTAAGTCTCTATTAAAAATGGTGTGGGGCAGGAGTGGAGGTGGCTGCAAGTCCTACTAGCCATCCACTTCTGCCTTGTGAAGGAACCCTGATGCCTCAAAGGAATCCATGGTGGGTTGAATATGGGGATCACACTTTTTTGTGTGTTAAATATGGTTTGGGAGAGCCTAGAGTTATTCACAGTTTTTCCACTTTCACGGGGGTCCTGTGCCCCTAGCCCTAGCGAATGTGGAGGGATGACTGTACTCACGTTTTCCTTTTTTTTAAAATCACTTTCAGCACAATCCAAATATTAGGACTGTAGGTTAGTGGAGAACCTTCCACTTTTGAATGGGAGAATGGATGAAAATTTCTTTAAAAATGCCCCATATACAGAATATGTTGCAGTATGTCCCATATGTGCATCTAGCTGTTGAGTTGAGTTATGAGATGGGAGCCAATTTTTGTGAAGTAATTTGCCAGAATTAAAGTTCCAATGCCCTTCCAAATAGTTAATTATCATCGCACTTAAGCATAACATTTAAAATTTCTCTTATCTTAAAACTAATCAATTAACTTTAAACTGAATGTATCAGTATGATGCACAGGGCAGGGTGGAATTTGAATCCTTCAAGATTCTTTTTTCAACTGTAAATGTAACTAAAAAAGTTACCATTACACTACAGAAGGAGTAAGGTTATCCCTCAGTAGATTGCAATTGTAATTTAACTCAGATACCCCTTTATTAATGGGAATGAAACAATAAGTATAAGTACTTCCAAGTTCAGGACATGCTTACCTTTGAGTACAAACTGTGTGATTAATAGTGAAATCCTATCTACTCAAAAGTACAGTACCTACTTTCAGGTAACTGCTTATAGGATTGTAGCAAACTCTGCTTCTCCATGGGAATCTGTTGGTTCACCTATAGCATACAATCCTGACTTTAATATGAATATATGTGGTGAATGTATGCAGGCATACATAATTTGAGGACAGAACACATTAAATATACCACATTAGAATCAGGGCCAGTTTCTTTCTTTCTTTTTCTTTTTTTTGTAGAGGGCTAATCCTTAAAATAATTTGCCCGACCACAATCAAAGCACACACCAATTACCACGTGAGTTTGATTACCACATGTGTAATCACTCAGACATTCCTGCATAACCAAGAATAAAAAGAAAAGCAGACAAAGAAACTCATTTGGTAGGCTCATTCACATTCACACACAGACATAAACACATACACAAACGCATACACAAACGCACACACAAACATATGGAGAGAGAGAGGGGGGAGGAGACAGAGACAGCATGCACTGCTGGCAGAGTGAGTAGACAAGCTCTCACAAATCTGTTGCTTAACGCAACGTTAGTTATGGGATGAGATCATGCTAGGATTGCAGATGTGATCTATCACCTACAGAATGAAATGTGAAAATAATGGATTCATTCCAATAATTCCAATGACTAATCAGTTAGCAATTTCATTTTTATTACTCATGTTAGATTAATTACCATCACTGCGATAATGCACTGAACTGGCAAAAGATTAACGATTCCCCACTCCCACTGTACTCTGTTCAGAAAAGGGTTTTACTTTTAAGTAATATAGTTCATTAATCTGTTAACTGATAATTTCCATAACATCAGTTCCTTCAAAGCAATTTCAATTTCAAATCTAGTAGTTTAGAACTAAGAATAAGTAATAACTTCATAATTTTTGAGTATCTCAGGTCATCAGTGTTACAAAAGAATTCAATTTGAATAAAATTATGTATACATTTTGGGTATTATAGTGCTTACTAATTGGCTGTAAATTATTTGAACAAATGGCATATTTATATGAACCATGGGCTAGCTGAGAGCTAGTGTAGTGCAGTGGTTTGAGCGTTGGACTATGAATCTGGAGACTAAGGCCTGAATCCCTGTTCAGCCAGGGAAACCCTCTTGGGCAAGTCACACCCTCTTAGCCTCATAGGAAGGCGAAGGCAAATATGCTCTGAACAAACCTTGTCAAGAAACCCTGTGATAGGTTCACCTTACGTTTACTATAAGTTGGAAACAACTTGAAGGCACACAGCAAAAATGGGCCAATTAGTTTAATTGATTTTTTTTTTAAATAAAGGGTATAAGAAATCTAGTTTGCCAGATCACCAAAGCAATTCTATGCCTGGGATCTAAGTGGATCCGTATTAACTTGTTCGTTATGCACTTGGTTGTAGTGCTGGTTATGTGGACGTGTTGGGCACATTTTGCTAAAATGTTTGTCTTATCAGGAATGGAAGCAAACCACACTTTACTTAAAAGTGTGCAAGTGTTGGGCTTCCAATTAAAGAGCATATATAGAAAGCCATGGTAAGTTAGGCATATGCCAGAGAGAGAGACCATAAAAGCCTTCCAGTTTAAGCATAAATGTCGGGAGCATTTCTTTTCCTTTATGAACAGAACCAGTGAGATGTATTGCTGGAGTAGGACTCCAAGATTAGACGAGGAGATCAAGGCCATTTCCACACTAGTCTGTTAATTTGAAACCCTGCTCAGACATGGAAATTCATTGGGTGACAAGTTGCAGGCTCTCGGTTTAAGACGAAGGCAGTGGCAAACCTCCTCTAAATCTTGCCAAGAAAACCCCACAGTAGCTTCACTTTGGGTTGCTCCAGGTTAGAAACAACTTGAAGACATGCAACAAGTGAACAGAAGTATTGATGTTTGACATTGGCATAGAGATGCTGCATATGTTTGTGCCAATGAATAAAATTAGTCTTTTTTTAAACAAGTCACCTTTAGATTGTTTCTAAGGGTAACTGTGTATATATGAGTGTGTGTGGTTTTATGATCTCCTGAAAATCTCCTGAAAAGTAAAGCAATCTCCTGAAAATTACCTCTTTTGAGCTTATATTCTTAAAGTTAATAATAAGATCCATTTTTTCTATTGAAAATAAATGTACCAGCTCCTTTTCTTGTTAAAAATACTTCTAATCCCGTAATAGTGGGTAGGATTGTATTTGGAGTAATTACACATATTTGTATTAGAAAATATACATCAGAAGTGTGTGTGTGTGTGTGTGTGTGTGTGTGCCTTCAGGTCACCTGTCAACTTATAGTGACCCCATGAATGTCATGGGGTTTTCATAGGCAAGTAGTACTCAGAGGTGGATTTCCCAGTTCTTTCCTCTGAAGTATAGCCAACAGCACCTGCTATTTGTTGGTGATCTCCCATTCAAGTCCTAACCAGGGCTGACCCTGCATAGCTTCCAAGTTCAGAAAGGATCTGGTGCCTTCGGGTCAGATACATAAGAAATACAAACATCTAATTTGCAGTAGCTGCTCAAAACACCAGTTCCTGGCATTGGCCACTAGGGGACAGTAATTGATCACTGAATATCAGCATCATCAACTTCTAGTATTCTTAAAATGCAGTATTTCTGTGCTACTAAGATTGCCACAATTTCTTATTTCCCATTAAGCTGGCTTTAGTTTATTGTCACTGTGTGGCATCAACCCAACATGCCGTGACTGTGGCATAAATATCCACGTGTGTCTGTAGCATCATGGCAGCACTATGTACTCCCAAGGCAGAATAGCAACTCTGAATGACAAATGTCATTGACTTTGTGCCACTGCACAATACACCACACACAATCACGATGTATAATCACAATGCAAAGTATAGGATGCACATCTACAATGGAAAGTATAGGATACACAACCACAATGCATAATCAAAAGGCACAGTATTAGATGCACAAATGTGGTGTGTAATCACAGTACAAAGTACAGGATGCACAACTACAATGGATAGTCAAAATGAAAAGTATAGAATACACAGCTGCAATGTGTAATCCCTATGCAAAGTATAGGATACACAACCAATATTCATTGTGATGCACAATCACAGTGGCAAGCATAGGATATACAACCACCAATGTGTAATCACAATGCAAAGTATAGAATGTACCCCCACAATGGAACATATAGGATGCACAACGACAATGTGTACTATAGAATGCACAGCTATAAAAGAAAATGCAGGACACACCACTGCAATGTGTAATCACTATGCATAGTATAGAATACACAATCTAAATTCATTGTGATTCACAATCACAATGGAAAGCATAGGATCCATAACCAGAATGCATAATCACAATGCCAAGTATAGAATGCACAACCACAATGAAAAGTATAGGATACAAAATTGCAATTTGTACTCTGTGCAAAGTTTAGATACACAACCAAAAAACATTATGCTGCACAATGACAATGGAAATCATGGAATGTACAACTACAATCTGTAATCAGAAGGGAAAGTACACAATGCACAATCACAGTGGGCAGCATGGGATACACAACTGGAGTTTGTAATCATTATGCAAAATCTAGAATAGACAATCAAAATGCATTGTGGTACACAATCATAATATAAAGCAAAGGATCCACAAACACAATTTATAATCAATATACAAAGTATAGAATATATAACCACAATGAAAAGTTTAGAATACACAACTATCCAAAACTTAGGATACACAGTCAAAATACATTGTGATGAACAATGAAAATGAAAAGCACAGGATCCACAACCACAATGTGTAATCACAGTGCAAAGTATAGAATGCACAACCACAATGGAAAGTTTATGATACACAACTGCAATGTGTAAAATTTGAAAGTAGATGATGAACAACTGCAATGCATCATCACAAAGGACAGCATAAGATGCAGAACCACAGTGTGTCATCATAACCACAATATGCACAATCACAATGATTATATGCACAACCAAAATTCAGATCTGCAATGTGTAATCAATATGCAAAGTTTAGGATACACAACGTAAATACATTGTAGTGCACAAACACAATGGAAAGAATAGGATCTACAGCCACAATGTGTAATCACAATGCAAAGTTTAGACTGTACAACCACAATGGAAAGTTTAGGATGCACAACTGAAATGTGTAACCACTGTCCAAAGTTTAGGATACAAAACCCAAATACAATGTGATGCAGAATCACAATGGAAAACACAGGATCCATAAAAACAATGTGTGATCACAATGGAAGATATTGGATGCAGAACAACAATGGTAAGGATAGAATACACAACTGCAATGTATAATCATTATGCTAAGTATAGAGTATATAACCAAAATTCAATGCAGTGCACGATCACCATGAAAACGATAGTATTCACAACCACTTTCTGTAACCAGAATGCAAAGTATAAAATTCAAAACCACAACGGAGGGTATAGAACACAGATTTGCAAACTAAAGGATAGACAGTGAAAATTCATTACGATGCACAATCACAATGGAAAGCATAGAATGCAGAATCCCAATGTGTAATCACAATGCAAAGTATAGAATGCACAACCACAGTGGAATGTATACGATGTATGATTGCAGTTGAAAGTATATGATACACAACTACAATGTGTAATCACTAAGCAAAGTATAGGATACACAATCAAAATTCATTGTGATGCACAGTCACAATGTGTACTATATGATGCTCAACCACAATGGAAAGTATAAGATACACTACAGCAATGTGTAATACTGATACAAAGTATAGGATACACAATGAAAATTCATTGTGATACACAATCACAATAGAAAGCATAAAATACATAACCACAATGTGTAATCACAATGTATAGTACAGAACGCACAACCAGAATGAAAAGTATAGGATACACAATCACAATGTGTACTGTATGATGTACCTCTGCAATGGAGAACATAGGAAACACAACTGCCATATGTATCACTATGCAGTAAATCACTATGCAAAGCATAGGATACACAATGAAAATTCATTGGAATGAAAAATCACAATGGAAAGCACAGGATGCATAACCACAATGTGTGATCACAGTGCTAATTATAGAATTAACATCCACAAAGGAAAGCATAGAATGCTCAATGACAAAGTATACTATATGGAATGCACAACTGGAATGTAAGGAATGGCATTGTACAACTCAATGTGTAATCATAATGCAAAGCACAGAACGCATAACCACAATGGAAAGTATGAGGTACACAACTGCAGTGTGTAATCACAATCCAAAGTTTGTGGGCCTTTCCAGGCCATTGATTGTACAATTTATGATACTGTTTGAAAAAAGAGATTGTTTTGATTGTTTTGATTTGATGTTACAGGATGTTCTGTGGGGACACGGAGATTTTTTAGGGGCGGGGGGAAGGAAGAAACTAAATTGGGGAAGAGTTCAATATTATTGGATAATTTTCCTGATGTGAAAGGGTTTGTTTATGAGGTGTTTTTTTCAAAGCTGGATTTTTAATTGTAAAGTTTTAAGGCATTGTTTAATGTTGATATTGCTTGTGCGTGATTTTTTAGCCTGCTTAGAAGAAATAATATTGTTGTAAAAGGTATCCAGAACACTTAATTGGGATCCATTATTAAGCTGAACGTGTACTTTATGTAAATGGCCAAACAAAATGGATTTTGGACTATAGGTTTAAGTATATAAGGTGTGATTTAAAAGAAAGTTTTAGCCATTGAGGATAAGAGATACAAAATATATGATTCAAGAAAAAAAAATGAGTAACGTCTGTTTTTATGTTGTTAATAATAGTTTTACTAATACACAAGAAATTACTATGAATAAGAGAAGGATATTTTGAAACTGGTTAGTGTTATTAGAATGATAAAGGTGTAAGAAATGGATATTATTATATTTTTATCATATTTCATTAAGATATGTAGATTTTAACTAGATAAGATAAGAAGTTAATGAGGTGTATACTTTAGTATTACTCATAAATTTATAAGTTAGTATGGTTAGTGCTGGTATTATGTTAATTAATGATAGACTAAATTGCCTGGGTTAATATTGTGTGTGATGGTAGATTGGATAGGGTTAATACTAGATGATTAGGTGCTGTTTGCAACAGGGGTGGGAAAGTATGGGATGCATGACTGCAATCCATAGTCACATTGAAAAGTATAGGATCCAGAACCACAATGGAAAGTTTAAGGTGCACAATGACAATGCATACTATAGGATGCACAACCAGAATAGAAATAGAAATAAAAAGGGCACAAGAGTGTACAATGTGTACTCACTATATAAAGTATAGGATAGACTATCACAATTCAAAAGTGTAGGACAAACAACCATGATGCTTCATCACATGGGCCAGTATAAGATGCAGAATGATATCACAGTTCAAAGTTTGGGATGCACAACTGCAATACATAGTCACAGTAAAATGTATAGGATGCACAACCACAATATAAAGTATAGAATACAGATCTGCAATGCTTAGTCACTATGCAAACTAAAGGATAGGCAATCAAAATTCATTCTGATGTACAATCCCGATGGAAAGATAGGATGCACAATCACAACATGTAATCACAATGGAAAGTACAGAATGCACAACCACAGTGGAAAGTTTGGAATACACAACAGCAGTGTGTAATCACTATGCACAGTTTAGGATATACAACCCAAATTCATTGTGTTGCACACTCACAATGGAAAGCATAGGATTCACAACTACAGTGTGCACCCTGAACATATGAACATGCTCTCTGCGCAGCTCTGCTTGTGCTGCTGTCAGCAGAAAACATCCACTGACCAATGATGACTTTTTGGCACATGTAGTGTGACTTACTGGTGCCCATGACCCTAAGTGAGATCGGGCCTATGAATGAGAAACCTCCGGATCCCCGATTATCTGCAGCCCTGGTCAGGTCTTGCAAGCTCTGGGCTGTGGCTTCCTTTATTGAGTGTGTGTGAGTAAAATTAGACGACTGTGATTAGGAGCGTAATAAGAAGCACAAGTTGTGCAATGAATACATTCATGTTAGCCAACAAAGATCTGACTATTATAGATAAGAATCCTTGTTAAAGCTTAGTTATATATTTACAGTTTTGGTAAAGTTTCTATTTTCTGATCATGTTGACAAGTACAATGTGTCTGAGTGAAATACATTTGATTCTTTGTTGCCAAATGATATTTCAGTATTCGATATACTGCATTAACCTTCTTTATCACACAAGCCATTTTCTCTTGTACACATTGACTTATATTGAAAGAACCATGGGCAGAAAAACTAATGTATCACTTCTCTTCTCTGAACTCTTGTGAAAGAGCCCTTATTTGCAGCTAGACTTTATCCTAAGATATTTAAAACCATCAGTTGTCCATAATAGCACAAAACATGATTGACCACAAAGACAGGGATATGTGCATGTGGTGTTATCTTTTAGTTGTTTGATTTGACTATTGCAGTTTAAAATGTTTAAATAATTTGAGGATTTTCTGGCTCTCTCATCTCATACTGGGAGTCATTTGTGACATCTTGGAATAGCCTGACTTTAGAAAGGTTCTGTGTGTTTTCATTAGAACATTGTTTTGCTAAATCATGAGCAATTTTATGAATGTTTTCCCTTAACTTGTAATTTACATTTGATAAGATGCTCAAAACAAGTAGTATTTAAATAAATTATACATTTTGCATGCTGTTCAAAATACGTTATATACTCTTTTTTCTTTTTGTTTGTAGCTGCAACAATGGTAGAAGCTGGAAAAGGCAAGAACAACCCTGATGAGTTTGCAGTTGCTCTTGATGAAGCTTTAGGAGACTTTGCATTTCCAGATGAATTTGTCTTTGATGTGTGGGGAGCCATAGGAGATGCAATACAAGGAAGATTGTAAAGAATGCAACTTTCTGGGGACAGAAAATGAACAGCTACATACATGGAATGTACAAAGCAAGTTTAAAAAAGCAGAATCTTTTGAATATTCAAAAGCCTGGATAAGTAATTACATTGTTTGAAAGAGATGCAAATGTATTTCAAAATAAAGCTGGGTTAGGACTATACTCATGTGAAGCTTTTAGAATCCTATAGCAATCAATTTGAAATCTTCACTTGAAATCTTCACAAAACCATATTATTTGGGGACTTACTTGCATCATTACTTTTCTAAATTAATATGGACAATAGTTCTAGAGGTCATGATGACAATCCCATAAAAATATATTGTGTTTCTGATCATGAAAGGAATATTTCTGGGATTTGCTGAACTCAAGGAAAATGTTTCTGATGAATTATATTGCTAACCCAAATTTGTGTTTTGTTATATCCTCACAGTGACTACATTGGACTTGGTGCTCTATTTCCAGCATTTACTTCCATTACAACAGGACATTATACTTGGGGTTGTGTGGGCACTGAGGAAGGCCATAGTTTAGATGAGACGAGTCAGATGATATAAATCAGCAGTAGTAGAATACATGTGTTGAACATATTAAGTCACAGGTGGGCAACAATCTAGAAGCTAGGAACCAATTTCTTCTCCCAACCTGCTGTAGGCTGCAACCTCCACCCCCCATAGCAAATAACCAAAAAATTCAATTTTCTTCTTCTGTCTCTCTTAAAATGACAGGAAATGATGTTTCAACACTTCCTGCTATTTTGAGAGCAACCACAGAAGAAATATGAGGTATTTGGGAGTAGTACAGGGTTCTGGGAACAGAGTGAGGGACACTATCACATGTTTTCATGTATTTTTGGGGAAAATTGCCCTTAATTCATACGAATATTTTTAAAAAGATTTAAAATTAGCCTACGGGGCTTCAGAGGCCACAATTGTGGATTCTAGGGGCTGCCTGCAACCCATTGGCTGCTCTATGCCCACCCGTGTATCAAGTCTTCAAATTAAGTGCTTGACCCAGCCCTTGGAGCCTCTAGTTAAAAATCTTAGGAGAGGGCAGGAATATTTGAGACAGTGAAAGCTGTCATCAGAGTAGACATTGCTTAGGTAAATGAACTATCAGTTGGACTAAATTGAGAAGATCTTACTTTTAAAGAGTAGAAGTCAGAGAAATTCTAACTGTGTTGTGTAGTGGTGTTTTAATGTATAAGAGGCCTAGAAAAACTTTTCCTAGAAAACTGGCACTGCCCATGAATGATTTTTCAATAGTTTTCACACCTCATTTCATCAAATCAAATTAAGTACAAAAATTATTATCAAAGAATATACCTTAAATTTCAAAATACTGTTTGGTTTCCTTTTTCATATCAGTGCCATTGCAAATGACACATTACAGGTACAGTACACTTTTAGTGTCACTGAGGATACTAATATCCTTTTTCATTGCTAATTCAGGTGGGTTTAAAATCATAAGTAGGTGATGTCTTTCCAGTGTTGTTGGGCTGCAGCTGCTAGTATACTTTACCTTTGGCTATACTACTCAGGGCTGATAGTATTTGCAGTTCAGTGACATTGGACAACTCAGCTTTGTCCACCATGGTTTACATGAATGTGTTAGTACAAAATATTTTGGAAAAACTCAGGTGTAAATCCAATCTTGTGTTGGTTCTGCAGCACCAAAGTGGTGAAACAGTCTTTACTTCTCCTCTCTGTGCATCCCTCAGTGCTGATTAAAAATCAGTTTCAGGAGAGCAAGTTTCAGCCCCAAGGAACAAGTCACTGGGGTTCACCAATGACCCCAGTAAGATGGAATGATTACCAATTTCAATTCCACTGATATAAGCATATCCAATGTAACTCATTGGATCATGGACATAGTGTATAAATCTCTAATTTAAATCACTTTTGCTGTTGTTTGCTGCTATAACTTATGAGAGGAAAAGGCTTTAAAAAATCTTTTTGCTTCACATATGTTTTGGAAATTTGGAGCTGGGTGTTGCTATTAAACTGCAGTGAAAGTTAAAGAAATATTTAAGCTAGGTATGGTATTTTCCACCGAAGTATATTTTTGTGCTACACTCGTTCATTCTTTATTCACAGAATCCAGGAGAGTGCTTGTTACAGATCCCACTATTTACACCAGCATCTACAGCCCTACCTCTGCTGTAACTCCCCTAAGCATCCTAAAAGAAAGCTATACTGAAAGACTGGGAAATTCTCTGGAGCAGGTCTAAGGCAATAAATTCTTCTGGTGTTATATACCAAAGCTGGATCTAGGCTTATACTTTATATAAGATTAATGTCTTATACTGTTGAAGTTCTAGAAAATAACAAGTAACCTCATCGTACTTGATGATGATGATTATAATTCCACATGCACAAACGTGTGTTAGTCCCTTTTTTGAAAAGCAGTTGTTTCTATTTATTCGTTTGCTGATGTCATGAAATGTAAATGTGCTTAAGATTTAGCATTAGATTTTTTTTTAAAAAATGCAGATTTTTGTAACTTAAAATACTGAGGCTAATGTGCCAATTATCAAAAAGAGAAAGATGAGTTCCTCTTGAGAAAAGTTCTGCTTAAGACTCTGCAAATGTTTGAACCCTATGCATCTTTTCATTACACAGAATGAAAAGACTGTTGATTTTCAGCTACACAGTGGGAAATCTACTTCACTCATAAGGGCTATCTAATCACTTCAGAGAGGAATCTGAAAATAATAACTTACCCCTATTAACTTTGGGATTGCCAAGGTGATTATCAAGGTTTCCTGCATCAATGTTAAGCTTAACCTGTCCAGGACACCCAAGAACAAAACTGTGCAAAGCCACTTAAATTCCGAGACTGGTTATATAATTAACATAGATTATGCATGAAATATTCATTATACTTCACTGATGGGAAAACGAATGAAGTATTTTATTGCAGGAAAATAGTTTGTCTCATGAAACATGTTCCTTGCTTGTATGTGTTGTGAACCTCTTTGACATGTTTTACAATGTCTATAGGTCCATTTGCACATCCCTTGAAACCAGAAGAATATGTCAGATTGTGCTTAGATTCCAGCTAGGCTGCTTTATATTTAGATGGTGTGTATGTGTGTGTGCGCGCACACACACGTGTGTGAATTCTAGCTGCTAAAGTTACTCTCTCTGGAAAAGGAGAATAATTTGTCCATTATGCTTTTTACCACAATGCAGCATCTGAAACAGGGGAGACTTCTGCTTATTCTGATTTAATTTCCTTCCTCAGTGATTCTGAGCAAGAAATCAATTTTGGGTCTGTAGTTGTCTTGGGTGGATTCATGTCAGAGCTACAGCACGAATACATCTTAAATACTGGAAAAAATGACACAGCAAAATTACAGTTAAGTAAATATGAGACAAAAGGAACACTAGGACCTAAGATGATATTTAAGTCATTTTGTTTAAAAATGCTTGAAAATAAAGTTAGGGGATTTATTTTGAAGTACCTGCTTAAATGGATAAGTTCTGCCAACTTTAATTCCAACTTCTCCTTCATATGTATATTTAATTTGCTACGTAGTATGTTCCTTTAGATTCAGATAATCACTTAAACAATATTAAAGCTGTGACTGAGTTCTTTTGATTGTGGTTTTTGTTTTGTGTGAACTCTGTATTATGCTGTGTTTATCATATTTTCTGCTACCTATTAGATTTTAAGCAGTACAGAATGAGGGCTAGAGCAACACATAAAAACTAACACTTGTTTCACAAACATTGAGACCCAAATGCAGTTGTAGTCCTAAGTAGAAGAGACTAATTGAATCAATGGAATCTTGATAACCGACACTTAGTAAACTCCATTAATTCAATGGGTGTCATCTAAATAGAACTAACCATTGGGTTTGGACCTATTTTTTCTCCAAATGAGTTATGAAAGCAAAATTTGAAACAGCTTGAGCTTATTTGTGCAAATGTTGTAATGTTACAGCATTCTTTTGTACCTGGTAAATAGTAATAAAGGAAACCCTATTTTTAAAATTACTTCCCAAAGTTTGATCTTATTGAACTAAGGTGGACGTTTGTAAGAATTCTGAGGGTAGAAATGGTTGTGAGACAATCTAGTACACAGAACTGTATCTCCTCAAAGCTTTCAGGATTAGCAGTTGATCTTTTAAATAGGTTGCAGGAGGGTTTTTTTTTGTCTGTTTAAATAAAGAAATATTTTTTTTCAAAAATAGAAATGGACACCTAGACCTTTCCATTTATTGTTATTGCTGTAGCTGTATTTTGACATTCCAAATTTTTCAGGTGCAGAAAACTTCCCCAAACCTACCAAAGTTTTTCATCTCTAATTTTAATAAATCCATGTCCAACCATTAAAGCAGAGGATTGCGCTGAGATTCACAGCTTGTTCTACAGTACAATCTGCACATGAGTGCATTTTGAAATGTACTGTATTGCTGATTGTGGTATTCTGCACAATGTATTCTGTTCAAAAATATGTTCTATGCATATTACAATGCTTGCTGCAGAAAACAACAACAACAACAACAACAACAAATATTTGCCTTTTCATTGTTACTCAAGTCAGAAAAATCTTGTAGTGGTCAACATTTTTTATAACGGAGTGTCTCAGAGTATTGAGCAAATTTGCAGATATTCTTTATATCCCTACCTCAAAGATTGTTGTAAAAGTAAAACAGGTATTGAGGAACACCACACATACCAAGGAAGTTGCTGTAGGAAGGCTTGAATAAAATATAATAAACAAAATCTAGCCTGGGCAGCAGAGATTGCAATGCTCTCTTCAAGTCTGTGTGTGTGTATAAGTTTTATTTCCACACCTGAAATAATAATAGAGGGGACTAAAAGATAGTGATGTAGAAAACATGCAATATTCAGACAAGTTATAGGCTTATTTTGACCATCTACTGTTCCTCCTTGCATTGTTGAAAACATAGACCTGTGCATAAGTTAATTCACTTAAGAGTTTCCTTTTATTTATTATGAGGATAATAAAAGTTAAGCGATAACATGGGACACTTGCACATTAGCCAATCAGAAGAGCATGTGCTGAAACAGAGCAAAGTTATGTTATGGTCATAAATACTGATGCAAGATTAAAATTGCCACAGCTTGGGACATCCATCATTATTTAACAAGGCTTTTATATCTTATCTGCGCACATGAAACTTAATTTTTACTCTAGTCTTCTGAGGAAACTGAGGTTGAATATATATGAAAATAACTTGTGAAGTATGATAGATACTTGTAATAAATATTTTTAGCACCTGCTATTTTGTTTGATGAAAGAATTGCTTTTAAACTTATGCAAAGACATGTTTCTTCTATCTTTCAGGAGGAGGTAGTTAGGCCTCTTGCAAAATGCAAAACAAACACTGATACTATGGTCATGAACACTTACAATTCAATGCCCTTTTTGCACAAGATATTGGTGGTAATCTCTGAAATCTAGCTTGTCTTGGAGGAATCTGAGTCTTTAAATCCACTGTAATTTGTTCTTCATATAGAAACATGGGCTCTTTCCACACACAGTTATTAGAGTGGTCCAATGCGTCTTGCCACGGAGGTCTTCTGCACGTTGGAGTGGACTAGGTTCAGTTTATTTACCTTCATTCCGCACGTAATTCTGACTAAATGTGCCCCCATGTGGTGGTAAAGCGCACTATTTGAAAACTGGAAGAAATCAGTTTCCCAATTTTCCAGATTGATCCGATTTGTTCTTTCACAGTGGTGCAGACACGTACATTCATGCCAGTGCGAATTGGTGGTCAGGGGAGAGCTTGTGGGAGGGGCCGGGGGTAGTATGGACTTACGCATGTATGCATGTATGCAATGATGTACTAAACCATGCAAAAAAAAAAAGAAGATCACAGCCGATCACAGGATGAGGGGAGTAGCGGAGTGGCCACAGTGGAGGCAGTGTGGATTCATGAACTTGCACTCCTCCGAATCAGAATGGAACATACGCAGTAGCTGTGTGGAAGGAAATGAGGGAAAGTCCACCTTGTTTCGAGCCCAGAAAATCTGGTCAGAAACGGCACGAACCGATTCACCAGCCTTGTGCGGAAACGGCCATAGAGTGTAATGATTTGAGCATTGGACTACAACCCAGGAGACCAGGGTTTGATTGCCTGCTTTGCTATGGAAGCCCCATTTTTCAATCCTTAAGAGGATTTTCAGAGGGATTTACAGATAACGGGTTAAAACATGTGCATAAGTGCACTACACAACTCACTGCATGGTTCCATTGTAGGATGGGGTATGGGCAACAGGTTGGCAGTGCTTGGCTGTGGCTTCCCCTTTTCCCGAGGTCTGTGTGGCGTCATATAGCCCCTGAAGCTTCTGTTTGAATTCACTGGGGTTTGAACTCATTGGCTGCCAAAGCCTGGGTGGAGCCAGCTACTTCCAGGCTTCACTCCAATTGGGCTTTAGGATTTATGTTCATCTGCCTTCAAGGTGCTGGCCAGTCCTTTAAAGCAGCTCAAGCAGAGAGTGTGAACAGGCGAGAGTGGTGGAAAGAGAAGAACTGAGTGGTGATGAGAAGGTATTGAGGAAGCTGGCGGTGAGGGAGAAGAAGTGAGCAGTGGCAAGAAAGCCAGGAGCTGAAGTCATTCAACAGTTTCTCAGGGCTCCTTGAACACAGGGCAATCCCTCTTGGGATTCAGCCCTGGACAAACAAAGCCCCACAGCCCAGCGCCTTTGAGCTCACAATGGGTAGTCTGTTGGGTGGCGTCTTGTAACCCATCTCCTTTTGGGGCTGCCAACTAAGGGTGAGAGGTCACTAGTTCAAATCCCTTTGGACAAGTTACTTCTGATTGATGGCAGAGAGTGGTGAGCCTTCCTAAAGGAGCTCTCGGGGGAGGCTCAGGCCAGAGGTGCCAGAGCCAGTTTTTAAGATCTCAGCCTGGCTAGATAAAGTCCTTTGGGGACAGGCATTCTTGGTGCTCCCTGTAATGTATTGGAGCTGATCTAGGTGTTTAGGAGAACTGGAACAGCAGACCTCTCCAGCGCTGGAGGACCAGCAGAGACCAGAGTGCTCCCTGGTGTTTTTGTGCCTGCAGTTAGCAACTAATCTTCTTGCCACCGATATTTAAAATCAAGCTTCAAAAGGTTATACCTGAAACTCTCCTTGGACTAGTTGCAATAGCACCTCAGTGAAATCTGGTCTACTGGTTCAATTGAACAGACAGGTTATTAACAACTCTAAATTTTCAAAATGGTATAGATACTATAAATTTGACCATCAAAAGGTCGTTCACCTGACAAAACTCACATTCCCAAAATTTAGACAAGCTTTCACAGCCCTTTGTTTTCAAACCACGACTACAGCTATGATTGATGGCAATCATTTTCATATGCCTTTGGCCCTTCATTTAGTATTTGTGGGTCCCCAGAAATTGAGGATTTGCCTCCCTGTTTGTTCTTTTGTCCACTATAGTCTGAACCAAGGACTATATTTCTGGGATCTATTCTGCCTTGTTTACACACAAATGCAGTTTCAGAAAAGATTTTCTATCTCCTGTCCAACACTGACTCTGTGGTAATCTGCAAAGTTTCTCTTTTTACCCTGGCAGAAATGGAAATCAAGGCAAAATGTATTACTGATATTGCAGTTGAATTGTCTGAATTGCTGTTCATATTTAATGTGTTTTAATTGTATTGGATGCCTTTTTGGCTCTTTATAATGTGTAAGATTTATATACTGTTTATGTCTTCTTCTTCTTCTTCTTCTCCTCCTCATCTTTATTTCTAGCCTGCTTTTCTCCTTGAAGTGGCTTACAAAGCTTAAAAGAGAACATAGTTAAACATTTTTTTATATTGTTGCATTTTGCGTTTTGATAGAGTATTTATTTACCTTGTATGTGAATGGCCCATGGACTAAACATTAATAAATTACTACTACTGGCTTGTTAGAGTGAGTTATACTTATTTTTAAAAACTGTGTTTTTACATAAGGCCCTCATCATGTAGATGATATGGAGGAAAAAAGAAAAAAGCAGAAAATTGACTTTCAATCTACTAGCTTAAAAATACCATCTTATTTACAAAATGGGGGGGGGTTGACTCAAAAACTATTACAAATATTATATTAATAGATATTGTAACAGCTTACTGTGTGAATTGGCCAGTTTCCAAGTCCACATTCTTTATAACAATAAAGAAGTGCTGCCTGGTCATTTAGAGCATTCCTTCTAACTTCCTTATATACAGCTGTATATAGATTGGTAAAGCTTTCTTGAACTACACTGATGGACAGTACTGGAAGGAATGTTAGAACTGATTTAATAAAGAAGAGCAATTTCAATTGCATTATCTCAATGGACCTCTATACAAACAGTCATTTTTGTTAATTTGAGAACCTTATTTTTCTTATTTTACCTTATTTTTCTTCATCTTTTTTCTTCTTAAGAAGATTGAAAAAAGATGATTTGTACAATATGAATTTTATGAAAGAACAAATGTGATATTATTTAAATTTAAAGTCAGAAATTTGAATTTTTAAAGTTTTACTTTTTTAATTTTTTAATTTTAAAATCAAAACTTTTAATTTTTTTCTTTTTAAATTGTTAAATTTGCTTTTTTAAAAGCATGTATTATTTGGTGTCCCCCCCTCTTTTTAATTTTTTCCCTTCCCTTTTCTCTTTTTTCTTCTCTTCTCTTTGCTTTTTTCTTCCCTCTTTTGTTTTTCTTCTTTTTTAAAAATTCTTATTCCTTTTTTCTTTCTCTTTTTCCTTTTGTTTCCCTTTCCTTTTTCTTCTTTTCTCTTTCTTCTCTATATTTATTCTTCTGTAGATTCTACAGTCAAGATGTCAACAGAGTGAGGTGCAGCTAAAATGGCACTAGGAGTGGATTTAAAAGGTTCACAGTCCCAAAGAAGAGCATCTGCAGATCAGACTAAAGATATGGACCCAAACCAAATATTGATGTTATAACTGAAGAAGGTGAAGGAAGAACTAACAGCAGAGATGCAACATCTGAGAACAGAAGTTTAATCTGACACAAAGGAAATGAATAAAATGAAAGAAGAAATCAGGACAGAATTGCAACAACTCTCACTGCAAATGAAGTTAGATTTGAAAGAAGTAAAGCTATCAATAGCTCAGATAGATATGGACATGAAACACCTAAAAGATGAAGAAACAGAAATCAAAACTAAAAACTTAGAAGAAGCAAAAGAGAAAATAATGAAAGAACAACAACAAATTTAGATGCAATACTTCTCAAGATGAAAGAAAGAAATGTCTGAGACTTCATGGAATAACTGAAAGAGAGGATGATAATATTTATGCTAGAGTCTGCAATGGTTTGACCAACTTTCTTCAAATGTAAGGAGGGGAAATTACAGTCAAAGTGGATCAAATGTACTGAATTAAATCAAGAATAGCCAGACAAAGAAATCGGCCACAGGATATGGTAATTTACTTTGTGAAAAAGAATACAAGAGATCAAGCAATGAAACAACATTTTATGACCAAATTGCAAATGGACGGAAGAGAAATCACAGTCTTTAAAGATCTTTCACATAGAATTTGGAGAAAACAAAGGGAGTACTCCTTTTTGACAGCCAAGCTTATACAAAATGACGTACCTTCTGACAGGCCAGTGCAGAAGATGTGGCAATATACTACAGATGGGGAGAAACAAGGCGAGAGACTTTTTAAGGAAGTTAGGAAATGAGGTGGGCGAAAGTAGAAGAGGATCTCCAGAACAACCACCACAGGATGTAGGCATGGACTAAACTCAGACAAAACCGGTTTCAACAGTAGTTGAAGAAAACTAAAGATGGCTACAAAGTTTTTATCTTTTAATGTTAAAGGAATTAATTCAGCAGGAAAAAGAAGAAAGATTTTTCACTATTTGGAAAAACAAAACTTGGATTACATTTGTTTACAAGAAACACATATTAAAAAAACAGGATGTTAAATATTTGAAGAATCCAAAATTAGGATTAGAGTTTACGTCTTAGGCAGATAAGAAAAAATGAGGAATTGGAATCTATGCTAAAGCTAATTTACAGCCCAAAAAGAGATTTGATGACTTAGAAGGACAACTATTTGCAATACAAGCACAACTACATGGACAAAAAGTTTTAGTAATTGGAATTTATGCTCTGATAAAAAATAAAGCTCAGTTCTTTGAAGGCCTACAACATAAGATTTTAGACTTAACAGTTGATAGAATGATTATTTTGGGACACTTTAATGGAATGATTAATCCAATGATCAATAGATTGTCACAAACAGAAATAACAGAGAAGAAAGGGAAATTACCAAAATCTTTTTCAAGAAGTAAATAATTTGGATTTAGTAGATAGACAGAGACCCCTGTCCAAATCATCTAAAGAATATTTGTTTTACTTGGAGGAACATAAATTTTCTCTAGAATTTACTTTTTTAAAATTTCCAAAGTAATTACACATGAACTGAAGGACATGGAAATTTTACCAAAAATGTTTTCAGACCATAATCTAGCTTAAGTGTCATATAAGAGAAAAAATGTCAATTTCTTTAGGGATTAAATGAAGATATATTTTAAAATGATCAAATATTAAAGCAAGCAAAAAAATACTCTCAAGAGCTATATTGAAGAGAATGTAAATAACGGGATAGATATTGGAGTAGTTTGTGATGCTGAGAAAACAGTAATATTTTTCTTTATTCAGCAAAAATCTTTATTAAAGAAAAAACAGCAAAAAGAACAAGAGGAAATTATGAATGATATTAAGAAAATGAAACTGGATCTTCAAATTGAT
Source organism: Iguana delicatissima (assembly GCA_948472985.1). Lineage (NCBI taxonomy): Eukaryota > Metazoa > Chordata > Lepidosauria > Squamata > Iguanidae > Iguana > Iguana delicatissima. The sequence continues at coordinate 336,760 of CAOKZL010001372.1, forward strand.
TATTCAAATACACAAGTGTTACCCTGTTTACTGGGGGTCCCACAAGGAACTCCAAATTTGCTCAACTATTGGTGGGGAAAATTAGCTCAGAGCACAAATTAGCAAAATGTGAGGCAGGGCAACGCAGTGGGATCTTTAAACCCAACGTCTATGGGGTCAGACCAAGCCAAAAAGCACACCAAATATGAAACAATAATTGTGATTTTATTAAATACAAGCAGACAGTGTATGCAACACACTCACATAAGTAACTATAGAAAATAAAGGTGATAGTGGTATAGAGGATTTTAAGAGAGATTGTTGAATTGGGTGATACTACACCTGTCTGAAGCCTGGGGTAGATCACTGCGTAGGTCCGTAAGTGCGCAGTCTCGGAGTGAGACTGAGGGGAAAGCTCATCGGATGAAGCGGCAGCAAGGCTGGATGGTAGTTCGGAGCGATCCGAGGAAGGTCTCGGAATCACGGGTTTTTATAGGGAAAATATGACCATAGGCTAGTCTGTACTTGGGGAAGAACAATGAGGTTTGGACGCGGGACAACGTCTCTGAAAGGTCAGAATTTAGCATGATTGAGTTAGTTCCGAATCGACAACGGAATGGCCAGTATGCAGATGCAGCGTACTTGACGGTTAAGCATCTTGCTCGTCACGTTGCTGGCTCGGGGCAGGGAGTTCTTTGTATTAGCGTGCATCCTTAATGAGGTGTTTGTCTAGGGAGGTCTCCTAAAGCGAAGATCTGGCTGAGTCTGGCCTGCCTGGGTGGAGAATGGAATGTTCAGCAATCAACGGCCATGCCTAGTTCTGTGCTTGTCTGGGGGCCTCGCAAACACTTGGCCGAGGGTGGCATAATGGGGCCGAATTGTGATATCAAAATGATATCTAATATCTTCCAAATTCGGGCTAGCAAACAGTAATAACACAAGTATTGAAAAATCTTAAAATTCTACAGAAACAAGTATCAATGGGCCTAAGCTATGAGATAGAAAGATGAAATACTTACAATGAAAACATTTTGAATTTGCTAATAAGCCCAGCAGGTGGTTAGCCTATAAATTGCAGAAAGAAAGAGAGAAGAATATGATTCTACATAAAACAGATGGGATACAACCCATAACAGCTAATGAAAACATGAAGAATTTTTTTAAATACATTTTTTCCAGCTCTCTATAAACAACAGAATATTTTGCTGGAGAAAATACAAAAAAAATTTGGACTCTCAGAAATTACTACCAATATTAGACAACGAGGAAAGATATTGAATGCCAGAATAACAGTGGCAGAAGTAGGGGAAACAAATATTTTAAAATCGACAAAGCCCTACGTCTTGGTGGCTCATTAGCACTTTATTATAAAGAATTGGAAGATTACCGTTATGTTATTTGATGAACTCTATAATTGATACACAAAAGGTATCTAAGAGCTGGTCAACTGAAAATATAACTTGATCTCTAAAGAATATTGTAACATAACTTATCCAAGAAATTACAGACCAATATCTCTTTTAAATGATGATTACAAGATTTTTCCATGGATTTCAGCCACAAACAGAGGCTTTGTTTCTTTCCATTTTTTCTTTCTTTGTTTCAAGAGGGACAAGTCCCCTTTTTTTGGTAAAGCACAAAAAGCTGTAGCAGTAAAGGAAAAGCAAACAAGCACCCTCGGGCCAGGCACACGCTGTTTGATGCCTCCCACTTTAAACAACAACAAGGAAGAAAGAAGGGAGGAAAGCATTTACTGATGGCTGAGTTCTTCTGTCTGTCTCCTCCTAGAACAAAACCAACAGTTCTGTTTGTATGCATACACACTGGGAGACAGACTTTTTGCCAGCCAATCAAATGAAAGAGACCATACATGTGCATGCGCATGCACACACACACATTCACAAGTTTCAGGTGTCTGTTTCTCCAGTCTCTTGTTTTCTCCTTTCCTTCCCTTTTTTCCTTTTCTCTGTTTTCAGCCCCCTACTATGCCTTGTCTGGGGGCAGGGATTATCTTTAATTTGTATATCCCCTCACACTCCCAGGAGGTTGGAGAGGGGGAGATGAAATGCACTCTCTCTTCATTCTCTCTGCAGCAGGGAAGGGGAGATGCCAACCATCTCATAGGGAAATACCATCTTCTGATGAATCTCAATAGTGCACTTTCTCTCTCTTTCCGCTTACACCCACTCAGGGCTCATGGTTTAACAAGGTCCTCACATGGGACAGCTGTATAATCACTCCAACTGTGTTTACATAATTCCTTTCAATCATTTTATCCTCCAATTCAATACTCCTGGGCTTTTCTCACCCTGATCCATCCTTTCCAACTAGGCCCTCTTCAGCTAACACTTACCCCACCCATTATCCAGCATCCACCCCAAAATAAAGTCAGCAGGTAAAACTCACCCTACAGTATGCTGTTCCTGAGTTGAGATGAGGTGGGAGCCAGAAATGAAGGGAGCTGTGCAGCATATCATGTACCCTTTCCGCACTTTACCTTGTTCTGGCGCTGAGGTGCAGGGATCGTGTGAGCAGCCTCTGCCGAGAAGCTCTCCCTTCCCTGCTGCTACAGCTCTGCACGAGCTGTCTGCTCACACAAGAGCCCTGCCTCTTCCTTCTGCAGTGCAGCCTGGGACCTTCCCAGGCTGCACTGGGGCAGGAAGTGTGACTGACTCAGCTCCAGAGGCTCCGCACGCCAGATAAGTGCGCGCGGGGCCCAGGAGCAGTGCATGATCACGCACCATTTTCGGCTTCAAGCCAAAAATGAAAAGGTGCGTGATAAGCTCCTGTCGGTCCCTGGAGCGTTGCGTGATTGTGAGTGTGTTGTGCAGATTGCTCCTCACAATCATGCAACGCTCCAGGCCCTCTTTTGCATGGCAAATGCTGTGTGAAAAGGGCCATGGAGGAGCATGCAAATGTTGAGAGTGACTGAAATTATCAGTCCACTCTTGTTTGCCAGGTAGAAGCATAAAGCTGAAATTGAGAAGGAGTTGGGAAGGAATCATTCTCTCTCTCTCTCTCTCTCACACACACAAAATTACTCTTGGCTAAGAAGGAACATCTGGCCAGCCTCTACTGTCTGCTTGGCTGCAGGAAGTGGCCTGCAGAAGATGAACAAAGTTTGATTGAAACATCAGGGTTTTATAGAGCTTCCAAAGAGAAAGGAAAATGCACACACGAGTTGCTTAAAATAAATGAGACAGGGAGACAGAGAACAGATCATTGCAGCAATCTAACATAGGCATCATTCTTTCTGTGAACAAATCAGCTATCTTATTGACTTTTGACACAAGTCAAGAAGATAGAATGACTTGTTCAGAACTGCTTAGGAATTCAGAAACAAACACTAAATGCACATTTAAATGTTTTACCCGAACATTCCCCCTGCTTGGTGCACGAGAGATTTTAGGAACCAAGCTGCACTACCTTTCTAAAACCTTGCCAGAGCATACTTATTCAGCTGTTCCCTAAAAAGCTGTCTTTGTAGAGCATCCATAGTAAAATCAGGGTTAAGTTTCAGTTTTGGAGGTTGGGAGCATGGCAGGGAATTATCACTGTAAAAGCAACAAGGAATAGAAATAGCAATATTATCACAAAAATTATGATTCCAAGCAGTAAATGTTTTAAACAGCCCCAATCAGGCAACCCTGAGATGAGCTGGCACTACATTTCTCTAACCCAGTTATAATTTTGGGCTATTTTCTGTTAAGTGCTTCCCCATGCCTTTTCCTTTTGTCTTGACTTCTCCCCACCTAGGCGAAACAAAAGGAAGGAGGGAGAAGGAGGTTCTTCCCCCCGCCCTTCCTTTCCTTTTTGCCTTGGCAGGAACTTCTCCCTACCCAAGCAAAACAACAGGAAGAGGGGGAGAAAGGAGCTCCTTTCGCACCCGTCCCTTTCCTATGCACCAAAATTTTTTTTCCTAAAAAATATGGTCTGAAAATAGGGTGTGCCTTATATGCTGGTGTGTCTAATACACTGACAAATACATTAACAACTTTTTTCCTGAGTGAGTTCTATGCTATTGAGTAAGGAATTTTTTCAGTAAGTAAGTCTAGGCCTGCTGCTCTTTATTTGTCAGGGAAGGTGTGTTTTCAGACAAAGTGTCCAAGGTGTCCTCGATATAGGATTGGCTTCTTTCCTTCTAGGAATACAGCTGTCAAAAGCTGGTCTTGCTTCTGTAAAAATGAAACTGAGAAACAGTCATGTAAATCCTCCCCTCAATATTGAAACTTTGACACATGTTAAGAGACAGCTCACATAGGGAGGTTTGTCACAGAGTATTTTAAAAGGAGAAAGAGCACTTGGAGGTCTGATGCACAAATGGAACATAACCAAGGTGGTATTTCAGACCATTTCCATTCTATTTCCCCAGTATTTAATTAACATAATCATCAGCTCTCAGTTTATGCACTCTACCTTACCCAAGGACAGTAAACTAGCCTCCCTCATCACAAGGGAAGGACCACTGTCAAAATTAAAGAACAAAATGAAGAACTTTTAAAGTTGCTTTAGCTGTGCAGGTAGCAATCCAGAAAGTGAGGTGGTAGATTAGAGTAGATGTCATTCTTCCCCAGCTTTCAGGAGATCTTCACGTGGCATATGTTTTCACTACTGACCTATAAATAGGCTGGATGGGGCTCTATCACAATAACCATCATGGTAATAATACTACTAAGCAGCTGACAGCATGCAGTCTAGTGCCATCAGACAAAATCCAAAAGGTTCACTTGCAGTATAGTTCCCAGTTGTAATTGCTGCTGTTGCTCTTATGCATAAAAAACATAGTGAGTGGAAGGCAAAATCAAAAGGAGTAGCAACTGAAGTAAAAAAGAGGTGCAGTGGTTGTAAAGCAGTGTTTGGCAACCGCATCACAACTTGGATAGCAAGTCATTCAGCACCAGTAATATGTTACCCAAAGCAAGCAGACAAGCCTGTCCAGCCTTGATGTGGATTTCAACAATGTCCCATTTCACTATGATAGCACAGCCTGTCATTCTTTTACCTTATAAGTTAAATGAGCTGTCATCTGTGGACAAAATGAGGTCACCTCTCACCCAAGGAATAGTATTCAGGACTTGACTGGTAGAACAGTACCAACACCACTGCACGCTGCATCACTGAAGAGTCAAATTACAGGTCTGCTTTTCAGCTATTGCTGTTTTTGAGCTTGGTGCCCTTTTTGCCATAAAATAGTTCAGGACCTATTAGTAGCTGTTGTGGGGATGTTTGTGAGGGAAACAAGGACGTGAAGCTTTTATCTGGATTCAGACAGGGGAGGCAAACAAAAGTGAGCCAGAATTCTCCCAAAAGGAGACAGGCAATCCAGGGTCCTGAAGCAACAACTGAGTTTTTAAGGAAGGATTCCCCAAGGACAGCAATCCTACCCTGTCAGGAGTAGGTTGAACTAGCCTCAAGTTTGTATTTTTTTCATTTAAAACAAAGGGAAACCTTTAAATAAAAGGAAAAAAAAGAGTGTTTCAGGAATACAGGTTTGATAAACAGACATTCATCATGGTTTTTAAGAGAAAAGGACAAAGGTTATACCACTGTCTTACAAGGAAAGTAATTTAAAACAATCTATTTTCAATCACCAAAGGTTTTTGCAGTATGCATATATGCCAATCATTTGTCCAGACTTTTTTTTTAGTTGTCCCACATTCAAAAGCCACCTTTAGTTTTAACTCTCATCCCTTAACTTTAACTTATTTAACTTATTCTTTTTTGCTTTTCCTTGTCATTCCTTTTTTCACAGCATCTCTTCAGCCTTTGCTTATCACAATGTCTCAAAAGCTCAACATGCATAGTCACAAACAGAAGGTTGGTTTCTTTCCCCACTTTTGGCCATTTTGGCCTCCGAAGGGCCTCAAGTTTACATAATCAAAAAACAAAAAAACAAAATGGGGGAAATCTTTAAATGCAAAAAATCGAGTTTTACGAGGAAGACAAGTTTGATAAATAGACACTCGCCATGGTTTTTAAGACAGAAGAACAAAAGTTACACTGGTTTTTTTCTGCCATATTCACATGTGCCAAAATCATTTGTCCAGACTTTTTTTTTAGTTGTACCACATACAAAAACCATCCTTGCTTTTAAATTTCATCCTTTAACTTACTGTTTTTAATGGCTTGTGTTTTAATTAGTTTTAATTTTTTTTATAGGCCATTTCCGCACTGGGTATTTGAAACGGTGCAGTCCATCCTACAGGGAGGATGCCTGCATCTGGGAGCGGACTGGGTCCAGACTATTTAACGTAGATCCGCACCTCAGCCTGCTCTGGAATGATCCCAAGTGGTCGTCCAGTGTGCTTTTGAAAAACCTGTTTCTTTTGGTCTTTCAAAAGCAAAGAGCATGCCAGTGTGAGCCTCCTCCCTTGTGCAGATTTGCAGGCTCGCACAAATGTGAGCCTGCGATCTGCTGGGGGTGGGCTTTAGGCTAGCGAGCTTCAGCGGTTGGTCTAGACCCTCGACCAACTGGAAGCTGCCATTTTCGATGCCAGAGTAGTGTGGAGCGACGAGCACGCACTGCTCCGGTGCAGCCTGGGCTGGACTGGGGAGCCATAAGACCCGGTAAGTAGCTGCACGGGGCGATTCCCTCGCCCCGTGTGGAAATGGCCATAGTTTACTTATTTTTTAACTTTTGTATGTTGTGAATGTTTAACTTCTGGAAGCTGCTTGGAGTCCCAAACTGGGAAAAAGTGGGATAAAAATAAATTAATATAGCAACAACAAACAACAACCCTGTCATGCAGTTCGTGTATACTTCTAACTAGTAATTTTTAAAAAAATATTAAAGACTTACTTTCTTTTTCTTTCTTTCTTTCTTTCTTTCTTTCTTTCTTTCTTTCTTTCAAAAAGAAACTGTTATAACAGTTTTTATACAGGAAGAAGAGAACATCTTTCAATGGAAATTAAAAAACGGTCTGGAATTCTCTTCTGAGATTTTAAGAGATTGACAAATCTTATTCCCAGCTACTGACATATTTCAGGGTTTAAATCCTATAACACATGGATAGAGTTCAATAAATAGTTGTTCTTGGAGCCCTTGTAGTATTCAGCATTGGGAATACACCATTTCCTTATATAGAGAAAAAAAATTCTGAAAAATAAGAAATCCAAGAACAGAACAGTAGATGAAATATTGGATTTGGTTTTTGCAGGCTTTCGTTTATGTCTCTTTATGCCCAGCCGTAAATGTGCTGAAGGTACTTGGATGGATAATAATTTTGCAAACAGTGCTTCACTGTGCACCCCCCCAATTTATTATGGTTCACAAATCAGCTAAGTTTCTAATTTGTTGAATGGAACCATAGTAAAAATGCAGAGCCGCCTGATGGTTGGTCCTATGAGTAATGACTGGAAAGCATTTTCCATATTATCTAATATAGTATAGTAAAGACACTATCTGGAGACACCTGAGCAGGCCCTTTTTCATTTTATTAGGATAATGAGCCCTTCCATTGTGAGATAACCCTTTGACAGACTGTTGGCATTAGAATGGTCCATTATAACACAAAAATTTAGATATCTTGCAACAGAAAAGCTCATCTATTTCAATTTGCTGCTACACAAAAGCAGACTTATTTCAACTTGTTGGCACACAAAGAGAATTGCCTAGAATATGTCCGAGGCTTCTACTAGAACTAGAAGTCCACATATAAGGACTGGGAGCAATTTGAGGAAGGGCAATTGCCATAAAGTTTTAGTAGCCCTGTCATTGTCCTCTAGCAGTATTCTGGAGAGCAGAAAAATTATAACAGAGTCATATGGGACTTACACATTAACTAACAGCATGACCTGTCATAGATATACAGCCCACTCCCTCAGGTGCATGGAGCTTCAAGTTAACAAGCTCATCTCAGTTAACAAAACCTCTGATAGCTCCTTTTTATGAAATCTTTTTATACTCACCACAGAGGCTTTTCTAGGGTGGGACAACTGGGGTGCATGTCCTGGGTGCCAATGCAAAGGGGGAACAAAAGAGCTGAACCCTCCCATACTCTCACCCAGGCATGGTCTGCCGCTGCCCCTGCCCCCACTGCAGTCCCACCTGCCATTGCCTCCCTCTGCCCCCGCTGGGGTTCTTCCTGGCCTGGTGTGGGTATGGTGGCAGCAGCCCTCCCACTAGCCACTGCCACCCACCCACCACTGCCTCCCCTCACCCTCGCCAGGGTTCTTCCTGGCCTGGTGGGGGGGGGTGGCAGCAGCAGCAGCCTTCCCACCCCCTGCTGTCCCATGCTGCCATCCCCACCTGCCCACCACTGCTGCCTGTCTGCTGCTGCCCCCTGCCTGCCTGCTACCCCCTGACCCGCCCCACCTCTGCCAGGGTCTTCCTTGGCCCAGAGTGATGGTGGCAGAAGCAGCACCAAGGGGCATAACTTCCATGCTTGCCAAAGGCGCTGTTGAGCCTAGATATGCCACTGCCCACCCAGGCCTTTTCCTTGTCTTTTGTCTAGATAGAAGGGCTTTTTAAAAAGCAGCACTAGAAGGATGGGGAAGGAGAGCTGGAAAAACATAGATTTTGGTAAGAGATAGGCAGATCTATACAACATCTCTGCCCACATGTTTGACTCTCTGGCCCAGGAGAGCAAGGGTTAGCTGGAAAGGTCTCATGTGGTTAAATCTTGTAGGGAGCACCTCTGCAGAACTCCATTATCTACCATCATCAAATCTGCATGAGTTTAAACAGTTGACTAGTGATTATTGCCATGATAAGGTTCAGACTCTGCAGCTGGCAAACTGTGCACTAGAGACAGGAAATGATATTGAAAGGAAATATCACCTTTGAAGCAATACAGAATTTTTTTTTCTTATTGCCATCTGCAGAATTGGTAATTGCAGAAGTTATAGTCCATTCCAACATCAGGTCAGTTATTTTGATTCTCTGATAGCTTAGTATTAGATCTTGAATTGAAACAAATCATCATTGGTGCTTGTGCCACTCTAGAGGAGCAGCTGCCTTTGGCAAGGTTGTGGTAGATTTCTGACCCCCTCAATCCCACCCGTCCTTGTCTGGCCAAAAGGTTAACAACCACAAGGACCAGAAATCAGCAATGGGTCCGCTGTGAGCCTCTCTGTACCCTTGTTACTAGGCAGAGGGTTTGGCTGGTTTAATTGCTGAAAAAAAAAAGTTGGGTAAATCATGCTTGGCAGCTGGTTAGAAGAGACAAGCCTAACTAAGCAGCCATTCGCAATGCCATTAGACTAAGAGCGACGAAGCAATTTTAAAAAAAGGTTTGGTGCTTGTCCTTGGTCATCTTAAGCTGACTGCAAACATGCATTGATGGCTGCTCCAAGTCCTTTCAACTTCATTCCACTTGTACTTTCAATCTTCAGACAGCAAGCTAGAAGCAGAATCAAATTTCACAGAGTTGCTTGGCTTCCCCCATGCCAGGGGCAAGGTTTAGACAGTTCTGTCAAAATCCAGTCTGTCTCTACTTGTGGTGTGAGCGTCTTGGAATGCCAGCTGACAGAGTTCTCTCCTTGTGCTGCCATGAACGAAATCAGAAGTGATATCGTTAGTTCTGAATAACAAGTTTTCTGAAACATAGTGAGTTATTCTAGGTGTTTATGTGTGTGGTATAGGCATCTATCACTATTCTTTCCATGCTATTTCAGCCTCTGGTATCAAATCGCCTGTTAAAAAGTAGCACCTAGGAATCTATCTACTTCATTAACTGAGGTATGCTGGCATATACTGTACATATACTATACATTAAATACACTGTATATGTTAAAGAGACTCTAGAGAGGGAGCTAAGCCTTAAAAACTGGCTCCATTTCATATAATGACTACCAAAAATTCAGAATTTGAAAAAGGAATCTTCTTGTTTTTCATTTCTCTCATTCATATAATTCCACCTTCCGCATGATCACTTACTCACAGGGGATATACACGCACTTCAGGGAAGAGTAATTGCCTAAGGACCCTCTTCTCCCTAATTGTGCATAAAATTAAATGAAAACTTATGTAAACATGGATTAAGAAGGACAGAAACACTCAAGTATTACTTGGCTGATACTTAAGCTTCTTGAAGTCATTAAAACATTAAGAAAATCTGTTCATGAAGTGAAAGGAGAACCGAGGACAGCGCCCTGCTGTGACAATTGAACTGGTGAGCATAATAATGGAGGCAGTGGTGGTGGGACCTCTGGGCTGTCCTGTTAATAATTTATGTCATTTTTTATCCACTGCAGATATAAATTTTAACAGCTTTCCAAAGTAAGGAGGATAAAATTAAAGTTTTAGCAAAAGATCTGAAGGAAGTAACAAAAAATTGGCAACCGAAGCACAGGAAAAAGGAGATTAAAAATGAGAAAGAAATTTTACAACTGCAGAAAGAACCGGGGGAGTTAAGGGAGAAAATAACTGAAGAAACTTCAGATTGAAAGGATTAACAGAAGAGGTTAAATCAGCTGATTTAATCACAACATGTATTAACTCGTAGAAAGAATTTGGAATACATATAACAGAGGAGACACTGAGAAAACTCTGCAGAGTCTAGGAAAGAAAACCATAAACAGCAATAAAGCAAGAGATGTGATAACTGCATTTACAACATACAGTATACAGGTATACAGAAAGTTGAGAGCTACTCCAAAATTGGAATACAAAAGCAGGAAAGTGGTCTCTTCAGGCTTTATTGACTGAAACAGTAAAACAAAGGAGACAGTAAAGATTTATATCTAAACAACTTACTGAAGCTGGACAAAAATTTACATGGGGACTTCCGACATTCCGAATTCTGGTGTTCAAAGACAGAAAGGTGTATAAAGCAAGGAATGTTGAAAAGGGTCACAGCATTTTACAGTTGCCGGGAGTTCAAAACGGGAGTGGTAAAGATGGTGGCAGAAAGTAAGCGACAGAAGAAGAAGAAGAAGAAGAAGAAAAAGAAGAAGAAGAAGGGAACTGAATAAAAAAGTTATTGATCTAAGTAGGAAAGATAAGGATAAGAGACTTGCAAAAGCTGAAAAGATGGACAAAAATAGGAAGAAAGAGATGGGAAGAAGAGGATTCCGAGGAATGAATAAAATGGTATTATCCAGTTAGTATTGAATAATGAAAAATGAATAGGTGTGCAGAAGTTTATGAAATTGAGACACGAAGAAAGTGGAGGCAAATAATACATTATTGCTAATGAAAGAGGGAGAATGACTTACAAGGTAATGATGAGAGGGACATGAATTAAGTAAAAGCAAAGGAAAGAGGGGTGGTTAGGGAGAGCACAAGTGGAAGAAGGTTCTGCAAAAGGTGGTGGGGAATAGAAGACTTTCCTGTCCTCTAAAGAGGGGGAAGTACCAACAGTTCAGAAGGGGAACACTGCAATCAGTAGTTTATAAGTTTAGTCTGTGGAATGCTGGAAGTAATTATAAAAAAGCAAATGGATAAAATGCAAGAAAAATTATGACATTAATTGCAAATGGTTATGGTACCCCAGTGAAACAATACTGTTTAAACAAATTATTGAATAAAAAAAGTGGACATAGTAATGTTACAGGAAACAAAAAAAAGTGTAAGATTATATTGTTTAATTATAAGAAATGGAAAATACATCTGGAATGAAGGGATTCTAATAAAGCAAGAGGTAATGTAATAATGATCAGTGATAAAATAAATTTCCAGGTGGGAAACTGGTGACAGATAAAGAAGGGAGATATATATTTGTTAAAGGGAAATTAAATAATGTCAGCACTACCCTAACTTATATTTATGCTCTGAATAAAAATCAAGTTGACTGTCTGAACAAGGTATTTACTAGATTAGATAACTTTGCTGTAGGAGATATATTTGTAGGAGAGGATTTTAATTTAGCTATTAAAAAAAGGACATTAAGTGAAATAAAGAAAAGGAGGAAAAGAAAAAGGGAAAAAGATTAATTTAAAGAGATGGAATTTAGTAGAAGGGCAAGAAAAATGTGGGTATAGGGAAAATAAATATACACTTTATTCAGATTGATATAAAAAGTTTAGTTGTATTGATTTTTTAAAAAGTAAAAGTAGGAAATAGTACCCAAATAAAAAAAACCAAACTGTTTAATATTGGATTTCTAATCATGCTCCACTGTATATGGTTGCAAAAATGGCAGGTGGGAGAAGAGCAAAGAAATGGGGATTTGATACAACAGTAGCATTAAAAGAAGAAATAAAGAAAAAAGTATATTTTCAAAAATATTGTAAAATAAATGGTAAAGGAGATGTAAAGGAAAGGTTGTATGGAATGCTTTTAAGACAGAGATGAGGGGAAAGTGTGTTAATATGGAAATAGGGATTAAAAAAGGAAAGATATCTACACAGGAAGAAGCTGACAGAAGAAACAGAAACGTTACAAATGGAATATCAGAACTATAAAAAAGAGAAAATCAAAAGGCATTGGGATAAAAAGAAAAAAAATAAAGGAAATAGATCAGTTAGCAATTACTAGGAAGTATTTATATATTAAAATGAATTTCAAGCTTTGGATATATAAGGTATGAAAAGGCTGGCCATGTATCTGTGAAAAAAAAAGAATTAACAAATTGAAGGGAGATAGAGGTGAAACAGTAAGAAAAGAAAAGAAGAGCAATGATGGCAAAATTTTATGAAAAACTATATGAAGAGAGGTGAGAAAAAGAGGCAGAAAGAATAGTTAAATGTCCCTATAAAAAAAGAAGTGAAGAATGTAACAGATAAATTAAAGGGGAAAAAATCTGGTGCAGATGGATATACTAGTAAATATACCCCTTTGACTCTCTGTTTATGCATTTGTGGGGCCCCAGAAATAGAGGATCTGCCTCACTATTTGTTCTCTTGTCCACTATATTCTGATCCAAGAGCCAAATTTTTGGGATCTTTCCTGCCTCATTTGGAATCTAATACTGTTTTAGAAAAGATTTTTTATCTCCTTGCTGATATTGACTCCATGGTAACTCGTAAGGTCTCTCTTTTCACTCTGGGAGCTATGAAGATTCGGGCCAGATGTGTTGCCGATATCATGGTTGATTGTTCTGGAAATGCTTTCACTTAATTATAGTTTTATTGTCTATGTTTTAACTAAACCAAATTTTAAATTTCTCTCACACACATCTATTATGTAGCTTAATATATGATGCATTTTTGCTATGCTGTTTCTATATGTATTTTATATTATTTTATACTAACATTTTGTATTGTATTGCATTTTAATACTTTATATGCAAATAGCCTTTGGTCTATGCATTAAATAAATAAATAAAAATAAAAATATACTAGTAAATATCATCAATATATTTTATTTAAATTAAGTGTTCATGTGGTAAAAATATTTAACAAGGCTTTAGCAAATCAAGAATTACCTAAATCCTAAAGATAATTCCAATATTGAAACCTAATAAAGATGAGACAATTCCAGAAGGATATCATCCAACAATATTGGCCAATAAAGATTATAAAATTTTTGCCAAGATATTTTATCAGATTTTAATAAAGAAAAAAAAATTCCACCAGATTTAATAAAGAAGGATCAATAAAGCTAATGGTAATAGGTGATCATATCAGAAATATAGGAAACGTAACCTATAATGAAAAGTAAAATAAAAAGAAAGTGGGGATTATGAAATTAGGTGTTTATAAAGCATTTCATTCAATAAATCATACACAGTTGCAAGGGATTTGTATTAGGGATGAAATTTAGAGATACTATTAGAGAATTATACAAAGATAATGTGGCACAAGTTGATGTAAATGGAAATAATGTGGGGGAAATTAAAATAGAGAAAGGCATTAAACAAGCATGCTCATTATTTCCTTCATTATTTATAATGGCAATGAAGTCATTTGCTAATGTCATAAGACAGAAAGAAAAAAATGAAAAAATATCAAATTGGGGAGGAAGAGATAAAAATGAATTTTTATGCTGCTGATGCACTAATTGTAACAGAACAGCCACATCAAACAATTAAGAAATTATTAGAAATAGTAAAAGACACTTCCATTTGGGACAGAGTGCATGAAGCATAGTTGAAGTCAAGCTCTGACGTCAAACCTGCTCAAAGATGATTTTCAGCAAAACAAAACAATTCTTACCTGACAAGTGGGTTCCTAAAAACTAGAGGATCCAGAGAAGTGCCATGCATTTGTAAAAAGTGCCTGGGCATTGTATGCAATCTCACACTATGGACAGAGTGAAACACACTGGGAAGTAATGTGGCTGAGCAGCCATCCTTGGATTGAGTGAGTGGGTTAGATACTTCTCCCACTCAGTCTGCAAGCAAGCCATCACATCTCCCAAATCATTGCAAAGAATAGTGATTTGTCAAGAATTGAAAAGCCTTTTATATGATTGCTGTGAAAACTCTTGAGGTGTTCATATTTCTTTGTAATTGTTACCTTTCCTTCCTTGGTCTAAAGGTACCCCAGAAGTGAGAACTGCATTTTTTCCCTCTGTGATGGTTTTGGTTTCTGTAATTGGAGGATAAGAGGAATAAGATGGGGGAAGGAGGAAGTATGTTCTTGTTTTTGTTTTTTAGATTTGACATTTTTTCTTTTACTGTCTACTTAACTGAACTTTAATTGGACTTAGACTATATTTTGCATTTTGTGGAAGATCTCTACGCAAGGGAGACTGGTATCCAAATTGGCTAGAATGATGCCAAATAGATGACCTTGAAAATGTGAAATAAGAGTTGTACTTAAGAGAGTTGCTAAATGATTCCCTCTCTACTCATCTCTACCTGCACTTAACTATTTAACTTTTTTTCTTTTTCCTTCTTCAGAAACTCAAAGACCCCTTTTATCTTCCCTCTCCTCACTTATAGGTCTCTCTTACGATTTTTATTATTAGATTACTATTAATTATTACTTGCCCCTCTTGGAATCTTTTTTCTTTTCTTTTTGTTTCTTCTTCTCTTCTCTTCTCTTCTCTTCTCTTCTCTTCTCTTCTCTTCTCTTCTCATTTCCTTTCCTTTCTTTTCCTTTCCTTTTTCTCTTTCTTTCTTTCTTTTTTTTTAGGGGGAGGAGGAGGAGAAGAAAGCAAGCATAAAGAGGATAACAAACATCAGAAAAAGAAACTAGAATTTAGAAGGGAGAGGGGAGAAAGAAGAGTGAATTAAAAGTGAGAAAGACAGAAGAAAGATAGGGAAGGGAGAGAATAAAGAGAAAGAGGGAAAGTAAGGAAAGAAAGAAGGAAAGAAGAAGAAGATTGAAAGCTGAAGAAAGTTGGAGAAAGTACAAGAAGTCATGAGAGGGGCTTAGCAAAAGGAAGTAAAAGGAATTAGCAGTTAAAGAAGGAAGAATGAAGCAACAATAGAAAGAAAAAGAAAGAAAGAGAAGGCTGATGAAGTTATCAAAAGTTGGTTAATAGAAAGGTGCAAGAGAAGAAATTGTATTGCACCATTAGTAAAAAGACTCAACAGGAATATACATGAAATGCAAAACACTCAAGGTAGGAGAGGGTCTACTGAAGATGGAATACCACAGTACATGTAAAAATTTATGGATGAAATGAGAGATTTCAGGAAAGACACAGGTACATGCTTGGAAGATTTGAATACCAAATTTACTGTGGTCCATAACCTGTTGGTTCAAGTAAAGAAAGAAGTGAAAGAAAATAAAAAAAAAATTCAAACATTGAAAAAGGAAAATCAAGAGCTAAACAGAGAGTTAGAAAAGCAATTGGATCAAATTATCTGAGCAGAAGAGAGGTAGCAAAATCCTGGCTAAGAGTTAGAGGAATGAAAGAAGCAGCAAATGAAAATATTAGAAGAAAAATAATAGAATTAGCGGCAAAGAGTCTGGAACGGGAAAAAGACCAAGTGGACAGAAAAACAGACTGATTTTTTACAATGAATTCATTGTTTGCAAAGAGAAAAATTTGCCAAGAGATATAATAATAAAATAAGTTTTTTTTAAAAAAAAAAACAACTACAAGAGACAATATATTATGCCCTGGTGACGCAATGGTTAAATGCTGGTACTGCAGTCACAAGGGTGTGAATTTGATTCTGCCAGGCTCCAAGTTGACTCAACCTTCCATCCTTTTGCAAATTGGTAAAATGTGTACCCAGTTTGTTGGAGGCAGTTATCTAAACACATTGTAAACCACTTAGAGAGCACTTAGCTGATAAGTGGTATAAAAATACACATGTTATTGCAATTGCTATAATGGAAGGCATTTGGGCAGATGGAAAATTAATGATAATAATGAATTTTTTTTGATAGGATTGTTAAGAAGAAGAAAAGATTACAACTTCCTAATTGAAATGTTAAAATGGGAGAAAATTTTGTTCAGCTGGGATAAGCTGGAAGAAGGCCAAGGAATTCATTAAAAAGAATAAGAAGGAATTTGGATGACTTGTAGAAAACAAGATATGAAAATATGGACTCCAATGATGATTTTGATACTCAAGAAGGATTTAATCAGAAGGAAGACCCAAGAGAATTGGTGAAAAAACAAATTAGAAAGGAAGAGAGAGGAAAGAACAGGAAGAAATAAGCCTATTGGGCTTGAGTGCCTCTGACAAAGAATAAAAAGAAAGAAAGTTCAAGAAAGGAATACAGAAAGGGGAGGGAAAATTCAGGGGAGAGGGGGAAGGGGTAATTATTTAGCAATTAACAGTCTTATAGAGCTATAAGGGATGACGATTAAATATATTATATGGAATGTAAAATATTTAAATTCAATCTTAAAAAATTAATTAATATTCCATTATCTTAAAAGAATTAATGCAGATATTACATGCCTCCAAGAAAACTGAATTAATAAAAAAGTAATAAAAACATGCTTAAAGTTCTAAACCAAAAAGCTGAGGAGAAGAATTCCTTTCAGTAAAACAGAATAAGAAAAACAGAGTGATGATGTATGTGAAAAAAACTTGATGCCTAAAATCAGTTTTGTCAGATGCAAAAGATAGATTTGTGGCTATAGAATTTAGGACAAGAAATGCAAATAACATTTTATAGAGAATTAAATAAGATGTTGCAATTAGATTATAAGAATTGCTGTTTATTTAACTAGATATAACTAGATGGTGGAACATAAATTTGTCTCTGATTGGTAAAATATCAGCATTTAAAAAGAACGTCTTACCAAGATTAGTGAACCAAACAGAACCAAACAGTTCTGATTATTTTTTTCAAATGTGATATTTGCAAAGTGGCAGAAAGAATTATTAAAAAAATTATGGTCAGGTAAAAAACTAAGAATTAAAGGGAAACTGTTAATGGATGCAAGAGAAGGAGGAGGATTACGAGTTCCAGATTTAAAATTATATTCTGAGGCCTCTTATTTAACTTGGTTAAAACAATAGATTATATTGGATACCAAGAGATTTGGATTTGGAGGAGCATGAATTAAGAATGTGGTGGCATGGATACTTATGGTATAGAAAAGTTAAAATAATACAGAAATTAAAAATCATATTATAACAAGATCATTACTATGAATTTGGGAAAAATATAAGGAGATACTCTGCCCTTAAACTTTGGACTCGTTATCCCCATAAGAGGCTTTTTGTAAGCGAGACTTAAGAGGTAATAAGTGGATAACATATGTTAGAAGAAGAAGCAGGGAGCTGAAGGATTAGAGAGATAAAACAACTGGAAGAGGGAAGATTTAAGATGCTATGTTTAAACTATTACCAACTGAGAGAGAAAAAGTGAAAGATAACTTAAAGAAAATTCAGTATGGAGGGAGAAATTGGAATTTGAAAAATTGCTATGCTCAGATGATAACCACTCAGTAAGTAATAACCACTTGATAAGTAAGATGTACAAATTATTATTAAGATTTAACACTGAAGAGGAGCAAGTAAAAGAATGTGTGATCAACTGGGTGAAGAACTTGATTTATAATATACAAATGAGGCTATGGGAAGATATCTGGATTAAAGGAATGAAATTAACCTATTCTTACAATGTCAAAACTTTTACAAAATGATGTTTAAATGGTATATAATCCTGGATAGATTGCCAAAAATATATAAAGATGTAATACCTGCTGGCAATGTTAAAAAACAAACAAACAACTGGATCGCTCTTCCACATGTGGTAGAAGTGTAAAAAGGCAAGGATATCCTGGATTAAAATTAGTACACAGATGCAAAAGATTTTGGGAACTAATATAGCCTTGAAACCTGAATTATACTTACGAAATATGATAAACTTAGAGAATAAAAGGGAAAGAGAATATAGCGTTTTGGTGCTGTGAGACTGGTTTATGTGAGATATTGGAAGACAAATACTAATCTGTATAGAATGGAAAACAATGATGAATTTGGTGCACTTAGATAAGTTAACTAATTTAGTAAAGAAGAATTCAACAGAGATATTTCTAATAACATGGAAATATGTTATAGACTTCGTAAAGCAACATAGAGAAGATACTAGTATTGTAGGATTTGATGTGTAGGAATTAAAGTAAAATTAAAAAAAATGGTGGTGAATTTGATTAAGATAAATAATAACAGTAAGGACAAGAGGGAAGACTAGATTTATTAGACTACAGTCAGAGAAAAAAGTCTTTTTTTAGGGGGAGAGGAAGAGGTGAGGTTTTCATTGTTGTTTCTGTGTATGTTTGTGTATATATTTGTATATGTGCTGTGTATGTATGAGTCAACACTGATTAAAATAAAATAAATAGTGAAAGACTGAAAAGATGTCAAGTCTTAACATTAACATGGGAAAAATCAGAAATAATGTTTATAAACACAAAATGGAACGAGCAAAAGAAAATACAGAAAACAACAGTTTTGAAGCGAGGAGTTAAGAAAACAAGATATTTAGGAGTAAACGTAATGACCAACATAAAAAATGTGGTTCAAAGGAATTATAATCAATTATGGAATAATATAAACAAACAAGTAAGCAAGTGGAAAAAATATTGGAATATACTAACTAGGACTACCATTTAAGATGATGATACTCCTTGAAATGTTATATTTATCTCAAATAATCCCTTTAGTAATTCAAATAATCCCTTTAGTAAACAAAAATAATAAGGACTTGAGAGAGGAAAATTAAGGAATTGATTTCATGGGGAAAGTCTAGGATTTCAAGCGCATTACTTTATATGCATCAAGAAAATGAAAGCTGGCAACTTCCCTTCCTTAAATAGTTTGTGAGCCCTTCCCAATAGTTAGATTGTTCATCATATTGAATATGATGAACAAAGAAGGTGGCTCAGGATAGAAAAACCGCTAAATAACATGGAGTAGAGATCATTGTTAGGAAACAAGGGGAAAAAAAGGAAAAAAATTAAGATAATTAATGGGCCATTCTGGTCAATGTGGCATCTGTGGGAAAAATGGGGGAAAAACCTGAGGGTGGGGACTACAATTGACATCCAACAGAATATTTAAAGAAAGAAGGAGAAGAAGGAGAAAGAAAAGTATTAAAGAAAATAAGAGAGAAAAGATATAAGGCAATAGGTGACTTATTTGATAATATGGGAAATCAGGTAGAGATAAATAACTTATTGGAATTGATGGGAAAACAGTGTTGGTTTCAATTATGTGGGATAAATAAAAGTTTACAGGAAATCACCATCAAAAGAGAAAGCCAATACCCATTAGATGAACAACTTAAGGCAAGAAGGAACTAAAGTGACAGGAGGCAAAATTTATAGAATTTTACTGGAAAATCAATTTAATCTGGCAGAAGGTATATTAGAGATATGGGAAAAGGATATAAAGATTAATAACATAAGAAAATCAACAATCAATACAAGAGACAATAAAAAATAAAAATAACAAGGTAAAAGACCAGCAGTTAAAAATAATAGGAAGGTTATCTACTGTGTAAAAGTCAAAGGCCCTTTCCGCACGTGGAGGGGGAAACAGGGGAAAACGCGCAGCCGGGTAAGTCCGTCACCATGCGGAGCAGCGCGATCTCGCTGTTCCGCAGTCCTCCGCCATCCAAAATGGTGGCCTTGATGTCCAAAATGGTGGCTTCTGGCTGGCGGAGGCTCTCCACCAACCGGAGAAGCTTGCCAGCCTAAAGCGCACCCCCGCCAGATCTGCAGGCATGCACTAGTGCACACCTGCAAATCTTCACCGGAGCGCAGCGACGGAGCTGCATGGGACTGCATGCTCTGTGCTTTTTAAAAACCTCTGAAAAGAGGTTTTTAAAAAACATGCCGCACCACCAGTTCCGGTCGCTTCAGAGCGGATTGAGATGCGGAACTACGAAAAATAGTGCACCCCAATCCACTCCACGGTGCAGAAGACCTCCGTCGGAGGTCGCTCTGCCCCGTTTTAGTAACCCGGTGCAGAAAGGGCCATAGTTTGTCAGTGATCTTGTCTGTTTGTCTGCTTCAGGCAGGTGAAGACCTCATACGATTGGCTGGCTGTGAAGATTCTATGGAAGGGGAGGGAGGGGCCTTTAGAATTCTCAGCTCTGCGGCCTCAGACCAGTTGCTATGGAGAAGAGGCTCAGCAGCAAGAAGAAGGGCAGTGTATTCCCTCAGAAACCAAACCTCTGTTATGTTAACAACTCTGAAGACAGATTGAATTGGAGAATATGGGGATAAGTTACAGATACTATAATAGACTGGTTGCTATGGAGATGAGGCCTGGCAGCAAGAAAGAGGACAGTGCATTCCTTCAGGAACCGAACCTCTGTATGTTAACAACTCTGAATACAGATTGCATTTGGAAATATAGGGGAAAGTTACAGGTACTGGAATAGGCTGGTTGCTATGGAGATGAGGCCTAGCAACAAGGAAGAGGACAGAATATTCCCTCAGGACCTCAAGCTGTGTATGTAAATAACTCTGAATACAGATTAAATTGGGAAATATGGGGAAAAGTTACAGGTACTGGAGAAGACAGTTTGGTGGGTTCTTAGGAAGAAAATAAAATCTTGGGCAGTGCCAGGTAAATACGCTAGTTAGATTATAAGAACTGGTGTTTATTTAAGTAGATGGCAGAACATAAGTAAGTTGAGGGCAAAGGGGGAAAGTGGGAAGGGAAGAGAGAAGCCAGGACATTTTAAAAGCAAGTGAAAAGTGTGTGTGGGGGTACAACAGAGAATTAATTGGGACCATCCCTGTCAAATTGGGACAGCTGGAGGATATGCTTCCCCAAGCTCTCTTTTAATATTAATTGGTTTTGTTTCATAGAGTTGTAAAGTCTGCCAAATGAATTCTGATTACTTAAAAGCAACACCTTTGTGCTTCATTTCTGTTGTTTAATTCTGCTTGATTATATTATTCCAACTATGTAAATATTGCTTTTAGAAATTATTGGAATCTTTCTGACATAACTATATATTAGGTAAATCTTCTTTGACAATTTTGGTAATGAAATTTTTTTGTCACTCATTATTCTAAACAATATGCTACTTTTAAGTTTCATATGTTGTTCGAAAGCAAATGTTAAATTCTCCATGGAGCACCATTAAAATTCCTAGCACTACCGTCTTTGCCTCACGGCTCTTCTGTTGAGCTAACAAAACACAACAGTCCGTTTGAACCAAAGAATATTTATAAAGCATCCAGTTCTTTGATACTCATATTAGGAGCTTCAGTGAAGTATTGTGCTGAAACTGACAGATCAGACAAACTACAGGATCAATCTGAGCAAGGTGATGTAATCTCTACGGATGACTTCCTCTTTCAACGAGGAAATACTTCTGTTCAGGATGTTCATGCTTTTAAATCCTAATACTTTGATTGGGCCAACAAAAATACACTAAACTAGCTTTTGAAGTTCATTGGCTTTTATATCAGGTGAAGATATTAAAAATCATATGAGAGAAAAAAACTACAGTGTTGGACTCACAGACTTACATTTTGTTTGAGATGTTTGCTTAAGATAGTCTTAATGGTGGTTTGTGGGGGGCAGAATGATGCAACTCTTTTTGGCCTAGTGGGGATGAGGACAAGGGCAGTAAAAGCCAAGTAATAAATTCCTGTCTCCTTCAGCAGCAACCAAATAATTTCCTTTGAGATCTAGGCCAATGGCTCTTGAACTTTTCTTTACTAGGATCTCATCTAAATATAATTTATTGCCAGGGACTTCCAAGACTTAACTCAAGATTTAAATATTTAAATTTAGATCTAAATAATCAAATATTTATTCATTTATTCATTTATTAAAGGCTTCTGGAAACTAGGATTCAAATCCCTGCTCAGACAGTGGGTGACCTTAAGTTACATTCTCTCAGCCTCAGAGGAAGGCAAAGGCAACCTGCCTGAACAAATCTTGCCAACCTGCTCCCCCGTGATAGATTCATCATAATTGCCATAATTCAGAAGTGATCTGAAGGCATACAACAACAAAGTGCCACTGACAGGGGAGGTTCTTTCTAGCTATCATGTCTCTCCCCTTTGACTTACGGCAACCCTAAGGTGAACCTATCAGAGTGTTTTCTTGGCAAGATTAATTGCCTTTGCCTTTCTCTGAGAGAATGTGACTTCTCTGAAGATGACCACTAGGTTTCAATGGCCAAGTGGGGATTCAAATCCAGAGTCATAGTTTGGGCATGTGCACATGCCTGCTACTGTGACGCTTTCGTCAGGAACACAGCAGTGGGGGGTTGTGTTCAGGTGCCAAAACTTCTCTCTTGTTTGCAAACAAGGGAGCAGTTTGGGTGTGCACACACAGCTGCTGCTGTGTCCCTTTTGTCAGGTAAGTGACAGCAGGGAGTGTGCACCCCCCAAACTACTCCCTTGTTTGCAAATGAGGGAGCAGTTTGGGTGCATGCACATACCTGCTACTGAGTCCCATTTGTCAGGGATGTGGCAATGTGTGTGTGTTTGTGTTCAGGCAACAAAATGGATCCCTTGTTTGCAAAGGAGGGAGCAGTTTCATTACTCACCCCCCTGCTGCTGCATTCCTGTTGTTGCTGCTGTTGGTGTCCAGCAGCAGGGTTTTTGAACCCCCTGTGAGGGCTCCGTGGACCCCAGAACCACTGATTTAAGTCATCTCTGTTTTGTGCGAAACTGCAAGCCCATTTGTAGATAGCATACTATGCATTTTTCACGAATCTTTTGCACTGTCACAGCTGGAGGTAAGTTTAGGTATTGTAACAAGTAAAACAGGTGAGATATCATCAAAATTAACTGTAACAGAGGAATCCTAAATTATAGGGGGCAAACAGGCTGGAACATACTTTCTGAGGTTTTTACCTCCAATTTTGAACTTGACTATCATTTGCAAATTTTTTCTGTTGCAACACTTATCTCCAGAAGATATGCTTACAGTTCTTTACCTACAAAAGGGCTTGCAGTGTCACACAAAACAGAGTTGCTGCTAAAAGTGATAGAAATTGTATTACTTTGCTTTTACTATCATTGCCTTCTGTTACCAAGCCAAGAAAGGGTATGACGTCTACCTGCATCAGGCCGTCCAAAGACCACTTTAAACACCATCTTAACCAAACATCTCAAAACAAAATGCAGGCCTGTGCCTTGTACCCTATCACTTCTTTCCTCTTGTATAATTTTTAAGAACTTCGTTTGATGAGAAAGCCAATGAGTTTCAGAAGTTAGCATAATGTATACAGCATCTTTGGGTTGGCCAAGCAAAGATATTGCTGCAAAGTACATTATATATTTTCTTGTATTTTCCTGTACCTCAATATTTCTTTGATCCTATGCATTTGACTCCAGGACTGACACTCCCGCTGGGAATGTGAGTCTGCTATGTAAGTTCTTGCTTTCTTAGGTCTGCAGTATTTCACATCCTAGCCTCAAGCTCAGACGGAAGAGTAAACTGGATAATCTGATTGCTGGAGAGCTGTTATCAGGTACAAGCATTGGGAATCTTTGAATGCTGGAGTTCATAGTGCTAAACAAAAATAACAAATGGGTATATCTATGGGACATTTTCACACATGGCAATATAAGCTGGCATACTAAATGCCTCATGAAGGAAACCACAAGGCTTTCCTATTCCTTTTAATTATTATTTGACTTTTGCTAGCAGAAGCAGGATAATTACTGTGTTTCAGTGTCAAGATCTTTCTCCCTCTGTCACATAAATAAATACTGTGAAGTCCTCAACAAAGTTTTGCCTTTTAACACAAAAACTGTAACATTTTCTCCCTGCTTCTTTGTGTTCAGGACCCTAGGGAGGGGTATCATTCTTATTTTCATGTTTGCAACAATACCCATTTGAGGCTTTAGGCAATGTCTTTTCTGCTTTTTTAAATTATAGGGTTCCCAGAAGGAACAATTACTAA
Source organism: Iguana delicatissima (assembly GCA_948472985.1). Taxonomy (NCBI): domain Eukaryota; kingdom Metazoa; phylum Chordata; class Lepidosauria; order Squamata; family Iguanidae; genus Iguana; species Iguana delicatissima. The sequence continues at coordinate 360,871 of CAOKZL010001372.1, forward strand.
TTATTTTGAATAGTTTGCTAATGACAAAATCCTACCATTATGTGAAATTAGCAGCAAAATAATCCTGACTTGACTTCTTATCAAATAATGTATTTGTACAATTGTAATGCTTGAATACAATTCCCTCATGCAGTGTATAAAATACAAATTAAACCACTGCCTCTTTACTTCTTCATCATTATACTTTCAGCTCTAGAGTAGGTAGAAATGTGTTTGAAAATCAGAGATTTACAGATATCTTATTTAAATTTGCTGTGGGAGATTTCTGTTGCATTAAGATGGAAAGAAACCCAGATGAACTATTATTTTTAAATTCTCAACAAACAACACCATCAGACCAAGGGAAATTATACTGTTTATATTCCTTCCTGTCTAGCGCCTTTCCATATGAAGATCTTACAAAAACTTCATACAGCCTTTGTGTAGTGTTTCAGTTTCTTTCCTTAATGATAAGAGTGTTATTGCAGGAAAAAAATCTTTCTGAAATGATACTGTTTTATTCAAGAATAATAGAATTCAGTTCTACAGTAGTTTATTGTTAAAAGCACTCTAAGGAATGTTGCTCTGTCAGACTCATAGACATCCACAGGATAAAGCTTATGACATCTCTAACCATAAATGACAGCAGAGCCTCTCATATACATCCATTTATGTAAATCTCATGACTATATTTCACAAATTCTACACAGGCCAGAGCGAAATCTTCTGCAATTCTGCTCCAGTACAGGGACACACAACTACTACTCTGAAAAAATTCTGTGACGTACATTCTCCCTCCCACCGCATCAACTCCCTGTCACTTTGCAAAGCATTTTTTGCCTCTTTAAAAGCCTTATATGTGAATTATCCACAACAGTGTAGTCAGATCTGGTGTGGATTGACCCCACGTAAGATCGTTCTTATATCCTATATGCTCCTTGCCACCAGTGTTGCAGTATACATCTCTCTGACTAGGTAGGGCAATGCTGACCTAAATCCAATTGTTAATTCCAGTAGTGTCAGTCTTAAGCTGCTGTCCTGTAATGTTTGCTGACATATCATGGCTGGTACTGTTCTAAAAGGAACAAAATGTGGCTCAGTGTGCATGTCTGTTATATCAATGGAAAATAACCAAGAAGTGTCAGTAACCACAGATCTTGGATTCAAAAACCTGATCTATCACAACTGTTCTTGGGCTCTCTGTGTTATTGGGCTACAAAAAAATCTTCTACCATGCAAATTTACTTTATGTTTGTTCCTGGCACATGTGTGTCTGTCATTTACAGTCCCTATCCATAAGTCAGGCACAGTTAAATAAGTACACTTTGTTATATACTATTTATCCACTGAATGTAATAGCAGCTTTTTTTCTGCATAACATGCTGGAAGAAGTAGCTGGTGTTGAATGTGAAAGTCACCAGAAATAGAAATCTAAAATCTAGCCTAAAATGGAATATATATAAGTGGTTCTAGATCCATCACAGAATCCATTTAGCTTGACTGAGAAATACTTGTTAAAATGCTTTCCGGTCTGATATATCAAACCTGTCAATATTCTGACAACATAGATGAGAGAGAAATGTCCCTGAAAAAAAAAATTATGCTGTTTATATGCCTTCCCTGGCTTGTAAGGAGGAGATGGGAGTTGTAACAAGTGTCTTCATAATGTCAAGAGAGTATAGTATTTCTGAAATGATTCACCAAGTAATGATAAGTGCCATCTGATGTCAGGCCTGCTAAACACTTAAGACAGAAAATTAGAGAGGTGTGAAACTAAAAAAAGCCTAAGTAATTTCTTTTTTCTTTTTTCTTTTAAAAAACCCTGTTAGCCTCTGAAGAAATGGTATGGAAGAAAACATAGCTCAGCAAACTGTAGTATATAGTGAAAAAAATAGATCCACAGGATAAGAAAAGCTTTCACTAGCCATGTTGGCTCAAGGAAATTGCTCTGCCTTCCTTCAGATTAGCCAAAGAGGGTATATCTCTGTTTCTCAAGCAGTAATTATGTTTATTCAGTACTTTTTGTAAGGCTTATGGCCTATAAATCTTTGGAATTTGATTCTTGCTCCATGCATTTTAGGCCAACTATAATTGCCCTTTAAGATTACATATTTGTGGCGACGATGAGATATATAAAGCATGCATGATAAATACCCTTGAAATGCTAGGGTTTTTGCAATTTACTCTTAAACAGCTCATAGAACAAAACCTTGGACATTGCTGTGAAACCACAAACTGTGTTTTATTTTTTAAAAAAAGATAATTACTATAAACCTTCTGTAAATATGCACACAGAATTTAAAGCAGAAAAGCCAGGTACGGGCAAAATGTGGGGAAACATACAACCCCCGCATCTTTTGGGAGGAAGCTACAGGCCCCAACAGGGCTGCATTAAGGTTTTCATAGGCCCTATGCACTGTTGTATTCAACTCTCCACCTCACCTTGAAGTGCCATTAGAAATGTTTTTGTAGGCCCTAAAATGTTTGTAGGAATTAGGCACTAATGGATAAGGTGGTCCTGGGCCCTGACCCATGACCATGCTGACTGACTCTTCCAGTACTGGCATTTTTATGATGAAGTAGTTAACGAGGTAATCATCAAAACCAGGAGCACATATCTAGTCATTTCTACATCCTCCAATATTTCACAGATGCAAACTGGCACACATGTGGCTGAATTACATAAAAGTGTGGCCAAAATAGTGTGAGTCTGAGTATTCGTCGCCTAAGAAAACCCTATGAAATTCATGGGGTCACTGTAAGTCAACAGGTGACTTGAAGACACACACACATGCACAGGTCTCAAAAACAGATATGCTAAACTGGAAGGGAAAGGTTTTTTAAAATTACTCTCTTTTAGGGAAATAGAAAATCTGAAATCCATGAAGGGACAAGAAACTATGTGTCTATGAAAGACAAAGTCTGGTGTGCAGTTCTGATGGGATTGTAATTCAAAAGGGATTTCTTCAAGGAAAGCCCCTCCCTGTTCATCCAAGGAACAAAGGCAAACCTTCTAAAGGGAGCTACAACAACTCCTCTTATGCTGGGAAAGGCAAGTTGATGCCAAATCCACTCTGTCAGAGCACGAAGGCAGGCTGCCTCCTGTTGGACTAACTGAAGCTTTGAATTTTGAGGCAGGTGCAGGAACACAACCATTTCAGCAAATACAAGAACAGCGGGCACTGGTGTCCAGGATTTTTAATGGGTTTGAGGAAAAGTTGCATTGACTCCAGACACATTTTTTTTTTGCAAAGGCAAAGAGAAGAGCTAAAGAGAAACAAAAGGGAAAGCAAAAGATGATTGGCAATGGCCAATCTTGGCAGGGTGTTTTCTTTCACTACAAATCTATTCTTATAAAGGCCATCTTATTCTTGACAAGGGAAGGGGTGCCTTTTGCTACTTGCAGAATATCCTGAGGGAATATGCCTCCACATGTGTGGTGTGTTTCATGGTCCTCTGGAAACATTGCAGGAGCTCTTCTTGCACAAATGGCAAACAGAATTATATAGCTGATTCTTTTGTGGTACATGGGTCAGCTGCTGCACTAAACCCACAAAGCTGGTACTTATTCCATTTAGCATTTCCTGGGCTCTCTGTGGTGTGGAGCTGAGCCCGTCTTGATCAGTCAGTCCATCATGCTCCATTGCACAGGATAATTCTGGAGCATCAGAAACTGCTACATGTACACATACATAAAACTTACAGAGGCAGGATGTTGCATAGGCAACACCCTGTAGGTGCTGCAGCCTGGCAAGAACAGAATCCAGAGGTGTCTAGTGGTTTCTATGTCAGTGGGGTGATGAAACCATCCCAGGTTCTTACTCACTTTGAAGGAGCTTGCCAAGGTGCTGAATGTATTTAGGAAGTGGGTTCAGTATGTTGGAAAGCTCCTTTAAAGTCTAGTTGAAAATCTGGGGTGAATTCACTGTCTCATAGACACAGGAGCCACCATCCACTATTGAAGGTGCCACTGCTTGCTAAATGATGACATGTTAGGACAGCTCATATTACGCTCATCTAGCTACAGACTCTTCTCAAAGGGGCCAGTTCTCTTAGTAGCAACTAGAATTTTCATGTTTGTCAGGCTTCACAATCTTAGACAATTGCAGGATAAAGACTAATCTAAAGTAATCTAATCTATGTGTAGTGCAAGCATGCTAAAAAGCTTTTTTTTTTAACTAAAGAGAGGCAATGTCCAAACCAGATCTCAATCAGTCACATTGGCCCTTTCCGCACGGGGAAAAAAAACGGCTTAGGGTGACTCATCCGGAGGTCGTCCACACCGTGGAGCGCACTAGAGCGGTTTGAATAGTGGAGGTTCCACACCTCGAGCCGCGCTAGCGCGGCCGCAAGGGGTGGCGCGTCGCGTTTTTAAAAACCACATTTTATGTGGTTTTTACGAAATGCGAGCGCGCTAACCCGTTGCAGCGCCCCGTGTGAAGCTGCAGGGACGTGCTAGCGCGTCCCTGCAGAGCTGCCCGGGGGCGGGCTTCTGGCTGGCGCGCTGCCCTGATTGGCGGAGCGCTGCCGGAAGTCGTCGGCCGCCATTTTGGGCGCCGCCGAACGCCGCCGAAACTCGCCAGCGTGTGGAGCGGTGAACGCGCGCTCCCCGCAGGGACGGAGCAACCCGTTTTCAGGTAAGATCCGTCCCTGCGTGCGCTGCCCCGTTCCCCCGTCCCCCGTGTGGAAAGGGCCAATGTCATGTTCAAGGATACAGTGGTCTTAGCCCACAAGTGATTTAAAAATATAATCTACAGTAACCACACTGATTTCTTACACTACTGTATCTAGTCTGTCTGTCTGCTTATTATTTGGAGAATGGTTAGAAATTCATGGTGATTTGCTGGCAGATAATCTTTGAAGTCAATGCATTACCATGTTCACCAACTCTGAAAAATCTGAAGTAGAACAACCTTAACGTGCTATTTCAGTTGCCTTTGGTTCAGCTTTATTGCATCCCCTAATTAGGAACAGCTATGCTTGGGTAGACAGTGTTGATTGAAAAGGCACAGTATAAATAACTGTGTACATTGCCCACATAAAGCATGGATAGCAAATCTAGGGTGATCAAGTGTTTCATTTGGGAAACTGAGCTGCTGCTTTAAATTTGGGAAATTCACTTGCAAGTAAATCGATACGTAGCTTTCCATGAGATGAAAAAAAACCATTTGTGAGGTAATGCAGCTTTTGATGAACTGTTATCAGACCAAACCATTAAAGTCTTGAAATTGTATATCTTATAATATGTCACACTACAAAGGAATGGAAAACATGAAAAAACAATGTGAGCCTGATACACAGAGAACATTTTATATACTCTATTATTCACAGTGAATAGCCTGCTGTTATTTTAGAAATGTATTTAAAGCAGAGCTGGCCCTTTAGAAGTTGTTCATCCTCAAACCCCTAAGTCCTAGCCAGCACAGATAGTGGTGAGGAACGCTGGAAGTTGCAATCCACCAACATCAGGAGGACTGTATGTTGAGGAAAGAAAAACAAAGGATAAAGAACACTTTCAGACATTGAGTTTATGGCCTGTAAACATACAAGAAAACTCACTAAAATAATCAGTCAGTTTTGTGAACTAGCACCAATCTTCTCCTGATAATTCCACACTGTTAGGCTATGGATTACAGAGGTTCCTCACTGGGCAGGAGACGGCAGGGACACAGGATACCTACTGAGATATCTATTACTTTCTGAAGCTTTACAAACAAATTATAGCTTACATGAAAAGCTGTGAAGAAAATTTTCCACAATTTTCTTACAGGGACAATGCTTTCTGCACCTCACGCCTTGGTGATGAGGTCAGGGGTATAGTGATTCTGATAGTGTAACTAAGTTATTATCATAGAGGGCAGTTTCTGACACACAACCTGAACAGAGTTGTGCTACCATCAGCCAACATGTCCATCTGCATCACTTTGCAAATGATGGGCCTGGGGGATGTAATTGGATTGTGGTCTTTATCCTTTTACAGGGGTCAGTTTCAGGTATGGGGGACTTCTGCTTGAAACACTGGTCTTTAATCTGTGGTGTCCTGGAAGATTCTACTTGTTCCCTAAGTGTTACTTAACATCTACAAGAAAAGGCTGCAAAAGTCAAGCAGGAATTTGGGTGTGTTGTCATCAGTAAGCTGCAGTAGTAAATTTCAGAATGGAAGCATTCTTCATGACAGTTGCCATTGACACTGCCAAGTGAACTAAAATTTCAGGCACCTGTATTGATCCATATTTATACAGATGAGTGTGTCCCACTGGATGTTTTAAATGTTGTTAACCATCCTAATTGCTACTCTAGTGAGTTGAAAGTTTTGATATACTGTAAATCAGTGGTTCTCAACCTGTGGGTCCCCAGATGTTTGTGGACTTTAGCTCCCAGAAGCCCCAGCCACTATGGTCAATGCTCAGGGCTTCTGGGAGCTGAAGTCTAGAAACATCTGGGGACCCACAGGTTGAGAACCACTGCTGTAAATTATTCTACTTATTTTTCGATTTTATTTTCAAGATAGTGCTTGAAAAGTCAGATAAAGTTTTGGAACCAAACTGAAGCAACCTAGTTCAGGCAGTATCATTAAACTGGAATAGATAAAGGTGGATGCTGGGATCTGAATAGTTCAGGAAGCCTGTTTGAACTAAAAAAGGAGTTAATCTGGAGTAGGCATATATAGGAATTCCACTGCCAGCCACTTAATGCTTCTACTGGGTGTTGAAACAACTTGGTAAGGCTCACTACTGTTCTGAACTCATTCTAAGTTTTACTAACTGTTCCACACAAGTGTCAGTCCAGGTGTTAACTGTTCGTTTATACACTGTCCATTAATAAATACACTGATAGTCTGGAAAATTAAAAGTGTATCTCATTTTGTTCTCATCAGTTTTTTACTATCAATGAGAACCATAGCTCATTGTTATTGTGGCTTTAGTATACATTCTTTGCTTCCATAAAGAGTGATAATGTTGAAACAAAAGGCTTAGAGTCCTTTGTGGCACAAATCAGATTGTACTAGTGTGGGGTTTCTGCTGTTTTACTGACATACACCATGGCTGGTTCCTGTGCAATTGTTGGAAGAATATCCATCATGGCTGCCAAATACATTCTGCTTCCCCAGTTTAATTGGTTTATAGTAGATATATCCTGTTCTTAAATTAATTCTGCTAGCAGGGACTAACAGTAGCATTCAAAAATTGTTGTGTTTAGAAGAATGGCCTGCAACGAAATCATATCACCAACTCCATACAAAATGGATATTTTAGTAAAAGAGATGTGAAGGATGAACAGGATTTGCAGACATGCAATTATTATTTTCTCCAAAAATTAACTTCAAAAATATTAAAAGGCTAATTCTAATAAAAATTCCAACTGGGTTATAATTAATGTGGCACTTTTATGCTGTTTTTAAATATTCTGATGCCAAATGAGTGAAGAGAAAATTCTCTGTATTAACTCGACTTGTTTTACTCTGAAGCGTGGAACATCTTTCTGTACTCACTTCTCAATTGTGAGAAGACAATTGCAATATGCAAACAATTTGCATAAAACATAACAATAAAACATAAAACATAACAAAAGAAAACATTTCTGAAACAATCTTTTCAAGTGTTCATTTCAGTTCACTTCACAAAAACAGTTGGCATTCCTGAGTGTTACTTCTGGGATCAAACATCTCAAAAACTTGAATCTTGTTTTAGGTTTTTTTAAATGGTTTTATAAGTTTTTAATGTTTTTAATTGTTTTGATGTTTTAATTTGCTGTTAGAAGCCACCTTGGATCCCATGCTAGGAGAAAAATGGCATATAAATATAACAAATAAATAAAATACTATAATAATAAAAAATACAAACTTAGAGACAGACATGTAACATGATGTGACTGAAGCCCAGTAGTTTACATTCTTATTCCAGAAGAATGATGAAGTTTCAGTATTTATGTTGAGATAACCAAAAATGGAGTAGTAGGATCATAGGAAAAGTCCCTGAAACGTGAAAAAACACGATACCATCTGTCATGAGAGCTAATAGTTGTTACTCATAATAATTATGAATCAGTCTATTAACAGCTATTAACAACTAATAGCTATCATGACAGATGGAACTTTTGAGATTGCAGTCCTTATTATTTCCTGTATTTCTGATGTTTGTGCTGTGGGAACTTTTGCTTATACAGCAGAACAACACAGTCCAGACAGAAAAGGATGGTATCATCAGCAGACTTGGGAGAGCTACAAGATTTGCAGAAATATTTTTTTTTTAAAAAAAACTTTTAAAAGTCCCTGATAGAAAAGGACTGCTGTAAATACCCCAAGGGCGCTGCAATATGTGTAGTTACTATTGATTGGTGACTTGAGATCTGGAAGCAAACACAGCAAAATCAGTGGGAAGCAATAATGAAATAATGAAGAGGCTGGACTTGCAAACAGGGACTATTCCAATCTGCAACATTTTGGTACATTTTGTATTTTGTTTGAACATCAGCCACTGAGAATATACAATGGAGGAAGGTTCCTACTATCGTGCTTCCCAAAAGGGAAAGTGACTCCAGTCCTGATTTTGACTGTGAGAAGATTCTTATACCTGACAAGTGGATCAGCTGAGGAGAAGTGGTTGGGCGAAAGGAGGGAATCTCCCAGGGCCCTCTGAGGCCCAGATGAAGAACTTCAGTGGGCCATGTTTATTGCAGGGGATGGACTCTCCTCTCTCCTAGACAAGCTGGTTACTGTCAGAAATAGAATTGTAATGAAGGAGATCCTTGGTCTGACCCAGAAACTGTTCTTGAATTCATGTGAAGGAAATCATTGAGCTTGTGGAAGAGATAGGAAGGAAATGATTGTGAAAATGCCAGAGGCCTAACTTTTGTGGTTCTCTGACCTAAAAATTTTGGCATTTAAGGCTCCATCTTAGGAATGGTGGTTAAAAGTATTAATAAATAACATATTAAAGACTTCCCTGGCAACAAGAATGAAGAAAGCATTATAATAAACCTTTATTGTTTCAGTCTTGTGATGGATGTTGTTACTGCAGTCTAGGCCTACCCGGAGATAGCACCCGCTATCACTTTGATATCAAACAATTCGGCTTTCCCCTGCCATCCTGCTCCACGTGTTTGTGAGGCCACCGGACGAGCACACAAACAGGCACGGCCGATAATTGGTGGACATTCCATTCTCTACCTAGGCAGGCCAGACAAAGCCGGTTCGTCGCTTCAGGGACCTCTCTGGCAAACACCTCATTACATATGCGCGATACTAATAAAGGCTTCCTGCCCTGAGCAGGCTACTGGACAAAAGTTGTGCTGTCCACTGGTAAGTGCTGCGCATTTGCATACTGGCCACACTATTGTTAATTCGGCTCTGATTCCATCATGCAAAGTTGTGACCTTTCTGAGACATCGTCTCACACCCAAAACTCATTGTTCTTCCTGAGTAAGGCATGGCCTGCAGTCCCAATTCACCCTATAAAATCCCCTGATTCCAAGACCTTCCTCAGATCGCTCCTGAGTTTCATCCCATCTTGCTGCTGCGTAGCTTGGCAAGCTCCCCTCAGCTAATCGAGCTGAGTTTCTTCTCTGCACCCCCGGCTTTTCTCCTGAGGTCTAGGACGACGAGACAGGTGTCATATCACCCATCTTCCCTGAAAGTCTCTATCCTTAATTCAGCCTCTAATCTCTTAGTTAGCTGTGTGACTGTGGTGTCTTTAATATTTGTTTGTATGCAATAAAACATCATTACCTTAAACCCGTCTGGCGCTTGACTGACCTGACCCCGTAGACGCTGGGTTGCAAGATCCTGCTAAGTTACCCTGCCTCTCGCTAGCTTAATTGAGTGCTCCAGCTAATTTTCCCCAAAATTGTGTTTTATTGTTTGGTTATTTAGGTGTCCCTCCTGAGACCCCCAGTAAACAGGGTAACGATGTCATCAGTGTGAGATCCACGCATAACAAAATGTTCTTTGAAGTTGTTGTTCAGAACATAGCTAACAATGAATTATCTTGGGGTAGGGTTTTTTTGTGGGGGTACAAGTCAGCCAGCTGACAGCAGGGGGCATTAATCTAATCTTCAACTGCTCATTTCACATCTTGCTTGATATGGCACTGGCTTGGCTGCCTCCACTGGCTTGCAGATAAGTGTCTGAGGCAAACAACTGGAACAAAGTCAGAGATGATAGATGGGAAAAGCATTCCCCAAGCAATAGAAATCGCATTCTGTAAAACATGTCAGCCTATCATATGCTGATTTCCCATCAATCATATTTGGCTAGACTTTGCACTTCATTTCAGAGAAATATTGAACTGTGAATTGAGCAGAAACAAAACTAAATGCGTTCCTTTGTGTTAAGGACTGATTTTTGTGATTTCAGTTTCCACAAAGAGCTATGTCTTCTCACTTATTCCACTCATGCTACCAGTTGCTCAGGCTGTCAGGCCCTATGTTTATAATGCCATTACACCAGTGATTAATGAGTGACACACTGGTGTTCTAACACTGTACAAGGAAGTACTAGTAACTTGGTTTATATGGGGAGCTGGCTGCATAAATCTCAGACAACTCATTCCATGTTGCTTAGGACACAGTAACATTCTTGATGGGACATACATTTCAGGATGTGTGACATGATAGGATTTTAATTTTAGGGAAGGTCCTATCTGAATACTATACTCAGATCTAGGCAATTTCTCCACTAGACTGCTATAGTGCTATTATTCCACTTTCAACATTGTAAGGAACCCTGGGGTTTGCAGTTTATTCTACTTTCAACATCCCATGGAACTGCAAACTGCAAACCCCAGGATTCCATAGGATGTTGAAAGTGGAATAACAGCCCTATAACAGTCTAGTATGGAAATGGCCCTAGGAATGTTATTATAGGAAAGGAACTTGTTCTTTTACTCATTATTGTGTCTGATGGGACATACATTCTTGCATGACAGAGTGTTGGATTAAATGGCCCTTGCAGTCTTTTCCAACTCTATATTTCTATGACTAATTTCTATGAATGTTGCAGTCTTGGGGAGTGTAATCTACTAAGTTACATGTCGTGTTACTGCAGTTTAGGCCTACCTGGCGATAGCACCCGATATCACTTTGATATCATAATTCAGCCTTATTCCACCACCCCTTCCCACGTGTTTGTGAGGCCCCTGGACAAGCACAGAACTAGGCTTGGCCATCAAACGCTGCAATATCCCAAGACAACACAGGCAGGCCAGAAATAGCCAGATCACTGCTTTAGGAGACCTCTCTGCAAACACCCTCATTATGTATGCACGCTGTTTACAAAGGACTTTCTGCCCTGAGCAGGTAACTTGGCAAGCTAGAAGCTTAAAGGCCAAGCACTGAGTATTTGCATACAGTCTACCTCTTTGTCAATTTGGACTTAACTCAATCATGCTAAATTGTGACCTTTCTGAGACATTGTCTCGCACCCAAAACTCATTGTTGTCCCCAAGTAAGGCATAGCCTGCAGTCACACTTCTCCCTATAAAAACCCCTGATTCTGAGACCTTCCTTGGATCACTCCTGAGTTCCATCCCGCCTTGCTGCTGCTCTGTTTGGCGAGCTGTCCCCTCAGTCCCACGTACTGAGACTCCAGACTAATGAACTCAAGCTTCAGGATGGGTGTTGTATCACCCAATTCAACAATCCCTCTCAAAATCCCTCTATACCACTCCAACCTTTATTTTCCTTAGTTATCTGTGTGCGTGTGTTGCTTACATTGTGTGCCTGTATTTAATAAAGATCATTCATTATTTTCAAACCGGTCTGCTTCTTGACTTGGCCTGACCCCGTAAACACTGGGTTACAAGATCCTGCTAAGTTACCCTGCCTCTCGTAACATTAAGCAGTGCTCAGAGCTAATTTCCCCCACCTATAGTTGAGCACATTTTGGAGTCCCTCCTGGGACCCCCAGTAAACAGGGTAACAGTCTATTGCTTTATTAGCCTGCCATCTTCTAGATTTTTACATGTTGGGAAGTCCCCTTGAAGGAACTTCGTTCCATAACTCAATGGGAACTGCAGCCACACCTTCCACTGAAAAATAATCTCTGCTTCCTTCCCTTCCCATCCACTTTTGTTCTTGTTAATGAAATTGAAATTTCCCTCTTTCTTTCAAATCAAAAATGAAGCTGGAAAACCTGTACATGTACCATACAACTTAGATTTGGATTTGAAAGAACAAAATAAACAGGTCTTTTTTTTTTTGAAAAAAAGGGAAAAAGAAAGAGGAAATAGAGGTCAGTGGAGTGCATGTGTAATGAGCAATGAAGGAAATGTTGTTCGTATGGTGGAGAAAATGAACCTCTGGGAGCTTCGTTCCTTCACTCAAAATTGACATCATGCAGAAATTGCTACCACCAAATGAGTGGTAATTAAAAGTAACACATCACATTGGAGCATCTCAGATCCCAGTTCTGACTATACCTTAGCTAAATGTGCTGTGTGAAAACCTTTCAAAGTTTTTAATGAAGAATTCTGAATTCTCAGTTTTGGGTTTTGCTCTTTTTGCTTTTCCTCTTTCAGAAAATTCAGGAAGTTTGTTTTGGGGAAAAAAATGTGATTACCATTACTAATTCATACGTGCAAACTGGTGTCTAAAGAAAGAGTTCCACTGGCAGGTCCTACGATTCCACTATGAGTTGTGATAAAATTAAGAGAACCAACTACTGCTTGTGGAATAAGATAATTCTGTGTTTTAGAGACTTCTCAAAATGTGATTATGCTTTACTAACACAAGATGCCAAGAAAGAAAAGGGGAAAAAAAAAACCCAAACAAGAAATCAACACTTATTACGTAAAAATGCCATGATATATTAAAATCTCAGAAGGATTTTTAGTTCTGTGCTCAGATTATTTAGAATGGCTACCACTGTGGTTGTTCAAGATAGACAATATTCATTTTATTTATTACTATGAATTTTTATAGAAGCTCATAACAATGATGTCACAGAGGTCAATGGTAGTATTTTAAACTCCAATATTAGTATATAGATAGCTTTTCCATAGAATTCCATTGGAACTGGATTGAATTGTATTGGTGTATGAACATCCTGAGTGAATACTTTCATCAATTTATTTCTTACTGTTATCATCATAATATTTGAAATACGTATGAATCCTAAATAGTAACTTACACAAGAGAAAATCTGTTAACTCAGTAGAACTTGCTTTTGAGTAAACATTGGATATAGAGATCCAGCAATATATATGACAGAATCTTTTTGCTTGACTTTCCACAGTCTATACTCCTACCTACACTGTATGATCATATTTTCTCAAGCATCTACCTGGCTATTAAAATAATTTGGCAGTCTTCTGATCAAGGGCTAAATACCAGCTAAGGTTGGTTGTGCTCATTGAAATCCATGGGTCTTTAGTCTTGATTAACTTTTCAGTTACTGTAAAGGGAGTACAGCTACCTTAACTCAGGAACTGAATTAATTCCCATAGTATTGAGCATTATAGTATACACTGTTCTGTTAACATGCTTTTATGTAAACAAACCTTCATGCCTTCAGCTAACAACACTATTTCAAGGTAGAATATGGGTCTAGAAGGATACTGTAAAACTGAAGTTGGTTTTAATAAAATTGAATAAAATTACTGAAAACACATCACTTGCCTTTATTGGGGATGTCTGTTTAAAATATTATATAGAGAGAGAGGGGAAGGGGGGAATTATGTACATACAGGAATCTACAGATTCCTGTTAGTGCCTATAACTCTAGATGTGTATTTCATCATATAAGTCACAATATATCTGTCAAGGTTATATTGAGATCATCAATGTATCACATCTCTCAACAGGTTAGACTGTGTTGTTGAATGATCATATTATATTATTTCTAAATTTATAAATTAAATAAATGGAAACTATGCCACTTTAAAAATTATTGCATTTCTTTTCCCTCTATGCTATTTTATTTGCCTGGTTAAGTTTCCCAAAGAGGAAAACTTTTATCATCCACACTCTGTTCAGCCATTCTCTAAATGGAAAGTTCTGTAACTATTCCCCTCTCCCCAGCTGTTAGCAGTAACACCAAAAGATGTTCCTTAATCAATTAGGAAAGAAAGGTAACAACCTGCTTCCAAAAATCTTTAATCTGCAAGCATTGCAGCCACATATGTTTAAATATCCCCTCTCCTCATAACTTCTTCAACATAATGATGTCATGCTCTATAACAGTGGTTCTCAACCTGTGGGTCCCCAGATGTTTGTGGACTTCAGCTCCCAGAAGCCCCAGCCATTATGATCAATGCTCAGGGCTTCTGGGAGCTGAAGTCCACGAACATCTGGGGACCCACAGGTTGAGAACCACTGCTCTATAAACTTTGGACAGGTATGCTAGACACTGATGCCATCTATGTGTTACCCTTCAATCAGTCTCCTTTGGACTTCCTGTTTTGTATGGTTAAGAGAGTGGATTACATTAGAAAATAAGAGGTTATTAGAATTGGAAGGGCATGAATTAAAATCTGGGTGGCATGCATATCTTTGGTAAAGTTAAAGTGAACGCAAGATTAAAAATCATATCATAAGAAGGTTAATAAGGATATGAAAAAAATATAAAGGAAGGTTTGGACCCAAGATGCCAGGTTGAAGGGAAAAGTGTAGTTTAAAGAACTGGATAAGATATAAGCACCTGCTGAAGGAGTATTAGGACACCTGGAATATTAAACAGTCTTTCTACCATCTATGGTGGATGTGTAAAAAAGCTAGGAAATGTTAGCTATTAATCTGTGACTGGATGCAAAACATCTTGAAAATAAAAAGTTTTTAGGCCTCCTGATCATGATTGATCAGGTTGATAAAATGGAAAGATGATACAGAGATTTGCTAAGTTATATGATAGTAGCCACAAGAATATATTGGAAAAATAGTAAAATACCTAACATGGAAGAATAAATGTGAAAATTGATGGACTTGGCAGAACTGGATAAATTAACACATTTGATAGAAGAAAACTCAATAGAATCTTATCTTAGAGTTTGGAAACATTTTAGAGACCACGTAAAGATCTGAAACAGGGACATAACAATATTAGGTTTTGATATGTAAAAACAAAATCACAAAAAACTTTTTATTGTAAGGAGAAACAGATAAGATAGAATTTAGTTAGAGAGGAGATGATTATCTTTAAATTAGAACCTACTGTTTGAGAAAACTTGGGAGAACTTTTTTGAGGGGGAGGCTCAATGGAATTTGTGTATTACTGTTTTGTGTTTATTTTTCTTTCTTTCCTTTTTTCTTGTTAATTACCCCCCTTTTTTCCTTCTTGTTTTAGGTTATGTAGATTATGTAGGTTTATATGTTGCATGTGGTATCTATAATGGTAAATTAATAAAAATTATTTTATCACAAAACTGTCTCTTTTGCTGATGCTGACATTGATCTTAATGGAAACAAGGTCCATATTTTATTCCATTTGTTTTTGTGGATAGTTATATTTAAATCACACTCTCATGCATACTGTGAGTTTTGTGCTAGGCTGTGTTTGGACTCAAACCAATTATAAACGAGAGAGATCTGCCTCTTGATAGTGATGTTGGTGCAATACCTTGTATGCTTTTAATTTATCATCCTGGATAACAGAGGAATCAGGTTTATATACTGATAGTTAAGGGCAGAGTTTTTTTCAGCTCCTTACCAGCCAGATTAACATTAGCATTGCATTGGATATTAGAATAAATAAACTGAAAGAGCTTGCAGTAGAAGGACACGCTCAGACTCTTCTGGCACTGTTTTTAGGCCTGGGTTGCCTCTTGTATCCACACTGCATAATTATAATAGCGTCATTCCACTTCATCTGCCATGGTTCCATTCAATGGAATTTTGAGACATAGCTTGGTGACATACTTAGAATTTTCCAGTCCCCTGAACTGCAGGATTAGAGCTTTCTGGAAGATAATCCTGAACAACAAACCCCAGAATTCCATAGGACAGAATCATAGGTGTTTAAGTGGGATCAAATTGCTATAATCATAAAATGTGGCTACAAAGGATTTTTTTTTTTTTGGTAACCAAAGGAAAACTAGGATGAATGGGTGGAAAGGCTGGGCATCTCACAATCAAAGGGATCATGGTGAGACCGTCCAGATGATTTTTGTGAGGATGAGTCAGATTAGCATGTGTGTTGAAATCCAAATTGGCTTCTACAGCTGCCTCTCATCTACGTGTTCATTCATCTACAACAGATGGTTAGATCTATCTTCTTTGGTTTCTTTCACAGGTTCTTTGCTAGTCCTGAAGTATATAAGAGAACAAAATTTAAATAGGCAAGGCTAATAGGAAGCTGCACTGGAGAAATCACAGTAGCAGGGAAACAGTTCTTGTTAGTGGTAAGACCCAGAGCTTTTTTGGATTGCAGCTGCCAGAATCTCTTCCCTTCTTGCCAACTCTTTCCAAGCTCTGGTGTCACAGATAAACCTTCCTTGGGCATTCCAGGAGTGAACTAAATGGTGAATAGATGAACAAGATTGTGTGTAGAGTGAAAAGAATAAATTCAACATATGCCAAGACAGAAGAAGAGTGATGCAAGTCTTGTGGACTTGGGTTTTCATCCTGACCTGTGCAGTCTAGTGGTTGTCTACACAGGAATGCACCATATACATGCTCTTCAAAGGGACTGAGGATGAGTGCGTTTTCTGGGGAAAATCCTGATAGGCTGGATAGAGTGCAAATTTTACACTGCATATGTTGTTTGTGAAAATAGGAACTTAATGGAAAGTAGACAAGCTTCCTTAGTAGGATAGGTACAGTGCACTGTAAACAGAGGTTGAAGCAAGAGCTCCTCAAGTCCCCCAGCCCACAAAGCTACTGAACAAACTCGAGATGCTGGGATTCCGGGCCTTAAAAACAACTGCTCATCCCATTGAATAAAATGTTGACTGTTAGGTTAAATTCTATGTAAACTGCATTCATTCAATGAGTCTACAACTGAAACCTGCAATTAGATTTAAGCTAGTGAACTGAAGTCTGAAAAGTAATGTTCTGAAAGCTTCCTTGGGTCTCACTCTGGGAGAAAGATGGCAGATAGATAGATATTTCCAAGCTAGTTCCATGAGATTCTGCATGTATCACCAATTTCATCAAAAGCACCAAGAGGAGCCAAACATGCTGATACTAACAGAGTGGTGGTTTATTCTATTTCCTGACTTCAAGGCAGTTCTAAGGGTAGTTTCTGTACACAGTCAACTTCTGTGGCATCTATATCTGTATCTATTCAAACATATTGTGAAATATATTGCAGGCAAACAGGCTGAAAGCGAGAAAGTTCCTTATGTAGAAATTGTTTTGTTATTGTTGTTGCATGTCTTCAAGTCATTTCGAAATGATCATATCCTTAAGGCAAACTTATCATGGGCTTAAGCAAGATTTATTTAGAGGTGCTTTGCCACTGCATTCCTCTAAAGCTGACAGAGTGTAACTTGCTCAAGATCACCCATTGGGTTTTCCATGGATTTGAATCCTGGTTTCCCAGATTCTTTGTCTAACACTCAAACCACTACGCCATACTGCCTCTCTTAAGCAGAAGCACACTGCTAATCATTGATTGGGTTCCCCAACAGCAAACAATACTACTCCTAGCTATTAGCTAAATCTAGCAAAACTGCCAGCTCTGATTACTTCTGCTTTCAATCTAAAACTTCAGCTAATGTATTTCCTGCCATATGCAGATATTGGTTTTATACCAAAACCTGAAAATAAACCACTTATTAATGAAACAGATCTAATCACTGAGGAATGATCACCTGATTAGTCCTCACCACTGGAATGAAATCAGTTTAATTATTAGCTATTACGGTATTTGTTCCAGTAGACCTCATTTCTTAGCATAGCTTTGGAATATGTAAGCTGAGCTTTCAAAAGAAAAAGAAGTGCCAAATCTTAAAACACTGAAATGTTTCTTTCTCTCTCTTGTACAATTAGTTTCTGGCTCAAACGCTTTGATATGCTGTGATACACTGAGCATTCCCAGCAACATTTGATATGCAGTTCAGTGGGGAAAATATTCTTTGATTATGTTTTGGAAAGAGGTTTGTTATAAACAATGTAAATTATTTGTTTGTACAGGGATTTCTTTTCCTTTCTTTGCTAATGAAATAAAGCTCTCTAGGGCAATTTCAAATGCAATACAATATCAAAAACATAAAAAAAGGTTTGTTTATGTTAGTGAAAGTGTACAGGTCTGAACTGCCAATTTCCCATTCTAAGTATTCCCTTAATTTCATTTGCTTCTTCCTCTTACTGAGCTAATAACCAACTACTTGTTGCATAGGAAGTGGTTGAAGTATATTTGGTAATCAAGACTGATATTATTCTACTTTTAAAAATGCATACATGTCGCCCAGTATGCTGTAGTTCCTTAACTGGTGGGCAAGGAATTTGAGAGACCACAGTTCAAATCCCCACTCAGACTCAGAGGAGGGCAGTGGCAAACCCCCTCTGAACATAGCCTGCAGACAAAACTCCATAAATAGGTCCACCATAACTCAGAAACAACTTGAAGAGCCATTTGTGGTGTGAAGAGTTTCTTTTAGTTTCCCTCTACTCCCAACATTCAAATATGTCATCACAGAGAGCACATGTTCTGATTTTTGTACTCCAGTAGCAGGGAGACGAGGATCATACAATGATGGACGACATACTCCTTCTACTAATCATAACCTACAGTTGTGGTACAATATTTCCATCTCCCTGAAATGCTCCTTGAGTTATACTTGAAAGTTAATGAGTTGGTGAGGGGGTTGGAGAGGATGGCAGTCTTATTAGGGAACCTGATGAAGGCAGTTTGAACTTGTTATCATATAAGACACAATATTAACCTTCACAGTTTTAATACGTGGTAGGTTTGAAGCTACAGACTGCTGTGATCACACTAATAAAAACAAGCTATAGGTAACTGCATGTAGTCTATCAATCAGGCCACTAACCAAAACACCGACGAAGGTATTTTGAAATATTGTTCTCAGAGACTGAGAAAGGAGTCACACATGGATCACTCAAATATTTTATCACCATCTTTCCCACTCTTTGTCATCCTTTACTTTTTATCCTTGAATGTTTCAATCTAAAAGATATTGTCTGGTGATATGTCAGAACAATGGAAGTTGTAAATACATATTCCTTATGTATATAAGGCTTCCAAGTAGGAAACCTAGGAGGCACACTCAATTGCAAAATGAGCATTTCTGTGTAAAGATTTTTAGCTTGTTTGCCTTTGCTGCAGGTTCCCCCCCCTTTTTTTTTACTGTGGCCCAAACTTGCTTTTAGAGGCTCCGCACAGATGCTTGTACATGACTATACTGGGAAGGGAGCCTGATGAAGCAGTGGCTGTGTAGAAAGTGGATAAGAGTATTTATTAGTGATGCTGGCAGTGCAAGAAGAAGCACTGCCGTCTTAAACTGCAGACACCACTCAGTGTTTGGCCTGCTGTCCTCTTACTGGCTTGCTATTTTAATTCCTAACGTCCCTCATAGTCTCTAACTGGCTACTGGCAGAGTTATTCAATCTGCTGGAGGGGTGAGGGTGGAGTTATCTGTCCAAAGACAGGCAGGGGAAGAAGTTTTAATGTCAGTGCTGAGGTTTGTGCATATACCCCCTGAACAGTCAGATCTTGATCAGCTATACTTAATTTACACATTGGGAAGCCTTACTTTATGCATGATTCCTTTTAAGTAGACTGTCATGCTCACAGTCACTCACAATGGTTTATTACACATTTCTTCATGAGGGTTTTCTGTTCCTAAAAGTAGTATCTCCTTCTTTGAGATGGTGTTATGCTATATATTTAAAAGTTGATTGAGATATGTGTCCATATGCTTCTAAGAAGAACAATCCAATGGTCCATGTTAGTGGTACCCATGACTTAACTGTAGCTGCAGCCCTGATGTGAAGGTTCTAGTATATCTACAATATCATGTTCTTTTATGGTATTACTTTTCTTCTGCCAGAAGATCCCAGAATTCCTTAGTTAGCATGGCCAATTAGGAATATGAGAATTGTGGGGAAAAAGCTAAATTTTCCAAGCTCTGACCATATCCATTTACAATACTGAATTTTCTATATTGTCTATTTCCTTTTTTTTACATTAGGAAATTAGAGCCGTGAAACAAATAAAAAATTAAAACTAACCCAATGCATAGGCTTAAACTCCTCTTTCACAATTCATTTGGCCCTGACTCATTTCTGGTTTGGCTATTCTAGCTGCAGCAGTTCAAAAATTATGCCATACTCTCCACTCACTTGAAATCAATATGGTAACTTCAGCATGTGTTTTTCATTTGCTATTGTTTGTGCAGTACCATTTCTTCATTAAGCTAGACCAGTCACTGTTTATGCAACAGTTACATGACTAACGATATCTGGTACCCAAAAGGAATTTATATTAAGTGAGGGAGGATGTTGGAGAGAAAGGTAATAGAAAGAAAAGGAGAAACTTCCTGGAAAAGGAAAACAAAAGCCCTTTTTATTACAAACAAGTGCTTACATTTTGCTTGGTATTATGTTTTAAATTATCCACTGATGAACACAAATCCGGAGCTGGAAGCTGAATGCTTATGAGAGGATAATACCTGACTGCTCCATTAATAATCTTTCAGGTATCAGTCTATGGCTGGACTTGGATGTAACAGGAAAATATGGTTCCATTTTCTTTCACAGGAACAATTTTTTTTGAAGTCTTAGATTCACAGGCCACCTCTACTCTCTCCTCTTCTTTCATTGTTGTGAGAACATTACAAATTCCACAAGATTTGTTTACAGTGAACTTACTGTAGGTCCCAGTGATGTGTGAACTACTGGTTTACTTAATCCAGAGCTGTTTTGTGGTCTGCATGCAGCCCCAAAGCCCTCAGTGTGGCCCCCAGTCCCCCCATATTTGACCAACAACATGGCAACTTACACTGCAGACAAAAAAATTTTTTATAATTAAAACAATAATTGTACTTCAACCAATTTTTTTTTTAGGCTTTTGAGATTGGTTAAGAATTTTGCGTTTCTTTAAAAGGGGTTTTCGGCTGACAATAGACATAGGCCCTTTTCACATGCGGGGGAGAAACAGGGCAGTGCATGCGGAAACGGAGCTTACCTGAATCCGGGTAACTCCGTCGCCGCGAGGAGCAGTGCGTGTTCGCTGCTCCACACTCCAGCGGCGTCTGGCGGCGTCTGGCGGCGCCCAAAATGGCGGCTTCCGGCTTCCGGAAGCTCTCCGCCAACCGGAGAAGCTCACCAGCTGGAAGCCCGCCCCCCGGCACCTCTGCAGGCACGTGCTTGCACGCGCCTGCAAATCTACACGGGGCGCTGCGACGGGGTAGAATGCTTGTGTTTAATAAAAACTACAGGAAATGTGGTTTTTAAAAAACATGTGGTGCCACCCCTTACAGCTGCTTCAGGGTGGTTTGGGGTGTGGAACCTCAAATTTTAAACCGACCCTGCGCACTCTATGGTGTAGACGACCTCTGGTCAAGGTCGTGCTACGCCGTGTTATTTACCCTGTGTGGAAAGGGCCATAGTGGGGGTGAAATAAAGGTTAAATGGCAGCTTCTGCCCTTCAGAGGCATCTACGTACATGATTTACCATTTTGCCAAGGAAAAAATTAAGGCAGTAGAACTGAGGGAGGCT
This sequence comes from Iguana delicatissima, assembly GCA_948472985.1. Classification (NCBI taxonomy): domain Eukaryota; kingdom Metazoa; phylum Chordata; class Lepidosauria; order Squamata; family Iguanidae; genus Iguana; species Iguana delicatissima. Next base: position 382,466 of record CAOKZL010001372.1, read on the forward strand.
GACAATGTTGAGGGGGTGTAGCCTAGTAAAGTCTAAGGAGAAGGATTAAAATTGCTTATGAATCCTTAGACATTGCCCAGACTTGAAATAAACTGTGGTTAGTGAGAAGTGTAAGGATGCTTTCAGAAGGTAACTTATTTTCAAAACATATAGCTCAAGGAAAGCACAGTTCCCTGAATGAAGATGTCACAAGATAGTGCAGTCAGTTTAAAATCATAAGTATTTTAAATATTATTTGAGTTACTTCCCATTGTTGCAAAAGAGGAAAATGGAAGTGTGCATACTCAGAACTTATGTTTCACTTCTAGTAGGAAACCCTGATTTTCTAATTGAACCTATTTGGAATTGCTGGAATCAACAACATTTATTAGGAATGACAGAAAAAGCTGTGATGTGTATTTGGAATTGTTAGAACCAACAGTTCCAAATATATGCCACAGCTTTTTCTTTTGTTCCCAATAAATGTTGTCGACAGTGGAAGTCTGAGGAGATTTTAATATCTCATGCTGAAGGCTGTCATGGAAATGTGATTGCTACACTGCTAGTAAATGTGGACAAAGCAGGGAACAAGCTCAGCTCATTTTTTGGCTGTTTCTACTGTGATTTGTAGTGTCCTCTGCCACAGGCAATTGATTCTGAAAACTAAGGGTTAGAAGCAAATTCAATTTAGATAGCAAATTGGGACGTTTGTTTTTTTGTTAAGCTGCTGTAACTTCTCCATCTATTGATGTCACAATTTCCATATCTGTCTACCTTTTATGAATGATGCTGTCTACTGCTGGACCAATTGAAATTTCAGATGTATCCACTTGTTTCCTGTTTACAGCAGTCTCCTAAGTGGTTTCTGGCCACAGTTTGCAATGTTATGTATTACAGTTCTGGTCTGTTTTGTTTTATTTCTAACATAGACATTGGGGCAGCTGAAAGAATAATTTATAGTGTTGGCCCCTTGGTAAACCCTGTCCCGGGGTCTACAACGTTGATATAAAAGTTAATCTAACCCACCAGAGAGGTCACCTGGATGCGCACATAGGCAATAACAGTCATACGATCGAACGAACCAGGTCAGGCCAGTAAACTCCCCAGTCACATAGCCACAGAAGACCTCAAGCTGTGCTAATCCACGGTGGACAAAAGGTCATCAACCTTTAAGGAGCCAACTTGAAGGGAGTAAGAGTTTTCCCATAAAGTTGGGCACTGGAAGCAATAAAATCTTATCAGGCCAAATCTATTTCCAGAAACTCACACCGCAGCCTCAAAGCACCGGAAGATCCTGATACTTGGATAACACCTTGTTATCTTCCAATATCAAAGAAGGTGCCGGTGTGAAGTTGTTTTCCATTGCTGTCCCCTTTGTTCTTCCTGGGAGAAGATTTGCCCTCAAGATAAATTTTTCCTACAAATAGTCCCCATTTTTGACTAGTTCTTGGGATGTCTTCTGGTAATACCAACTGACTGATAGCCGTGCAATCTCCTCAGTGTCTCTTCGCTGAGTTCTGTATCTTTCGCTGCTTCATGGACCAAGGACTTCAGGAAAAGGTGCAGTATCGCTCAAACTACGAATCCTTCAACGATTCCTCTATCTTATTTCTACTCTTTATTTCTTTTAGCCCTTGGATGCGTGGTGTGTGTTTGCGAGAGCTATTACTGTTCAATAAAGTCATTCATTGGACCTTTTTGTGTGTTTTCTGACTGAGCCTAACCTTGTAAAAACTAGGTAAAAGATCTCACTAGGTTACCCTGCCTCTCGCATTGCTGTTGCTTGTGGATCACAGTTGAGCTGACTTTCCTCATCATTTGGAGCATGTTGAGGTGTCACTCTGGGGCCCCCACATTTTCAGGGTAACAGTAGTCAGTCCAAAACTGTAACTATCACCTTTTATAACGAATTATTTGTACGGATACTGTACTTGTTCCAGTGTACCCGCATAAGTTATTTACATTATCTGCTTTTTAACCAATTTATCTTCCATCTCCATTAAACAATGTTACTCACAGAAAGAAAACAGCTACAGTAGAAACAGCAGTTATTTGCAAGTAAGTGGGAAGATACTGTACAGTGAAGCATCATCATTATGCTGATGACACCCAGCTCTACTTCACCTTATCATCTGCATCAGGGGAGGATGTAGAATTGCTGAAGTCGTGTTTAGAGCTGGTAATGGGCTGGATAAAGCCCAATAAACTAATGATCATTCCTGATAAGTTCCTTTAGGTAAAGAGGAGCTGTCTACTTCTGGCAGATTAAATTTAATAAATACTCACTTTAATTATGTTATAGATTTCACACTGGTGTTTGTAAATGATTTGAGAAATATTTTTTTGGGAAGAAAGCAGTTTGTAAAGTCTAAAAAAAAAAAAAACACATGGTAAGAAAGAAAATTTCCCATTAATTAATCACTACAGTATCAATGTTTGGCAGGTAATATTTAGTTTTATATCTTATTTGCTATGTTTCCTGGACCGTGATTTATGGTGAAGAGAGTGCCTTTTCGGTGACTGTATGTTGTTCCTGTTATGGCATATCCTCCCTAGAAAGCTCTGCCTAAGATCTTATTAATCTTAGGTTGGGTTAGAAGGTTTATATTTTCATGAGCCTTTTATAAAGAATGACTCTATCCAATCCCCCTGGACTTTTGTACAGCCTGTGCCACTTTTTGTTAATCTGGTAGTTCGTTACTTTTATTTCCTGTTGCTCCTGATAACCTTTATGCTACTTCCAACAATTATATTAGAATTTTATATGTTAATGGCATTTAGATGTTTTATTTTTCAAAAAATAGTATTCCATTTGATAGCCCAGGCTCAATATTCTTCTACTGAAGTCGTTTGTATTGGGCTCAGGAGCCATTTTATTCTTGAATCAGAAAAATTTACCTCTACCGTGAAAAGTTTGAGTTGCTGTTTCTTAATTGTTCAGAAAGGGAAACGATGACATAACCTACTGAAACAAAGAATCCATTTTCAATCTCATAAAAATCCTTGGACTCCAGGTGAAATAATAAATATAAAAGACCATCCACACAGGGAACATTTAATCAAACTGTAAAGATTAAATGCATTAAAAAAACTCATTAAAATGAAATAATGGAATTACTATCTGAGCCATTAATTACAACATCTGTTCCATAAGCACAATGCAGGGCTGTTGGGTCCAATAGGAACAATTATTGGTTGCTAGTCTCTGCAAATGAGAAAATTAGAACTACCTTGTCTGCTTCTATATACTGCAATAAATTTGCTGCATAGAGGGAATCCAATCTAGTTCCACTCTAGCTTTGCTTCAGCCTCCAGTAGGTGAATTACTCTGCTCAAGCTAGGACTATATATATGCATTAAGCATTCATCAGCAGACTGAAATTTCATACTCAGTTGTGGAAGCTCACAAGGTTTGCATGGGATACAATATTGGTAGTGGTCACAATGGCAGCTCATGTTCTCCTACCACATGAAGTCTCATTTGTTGAAATTCCTTTTTCTGCACAGTTACTTAGAGGCCTGTAAATCCTGATTATTTTATTTTTGCAGCTATATAGTCAGCCCATCTCTACAGTCTGGACCTTATCACACATTCATTTTCCATTATGCTTAGATATCTCAACTCTGTAAATTTTGTTCTTGCAGGCAATGATGCTATTTTCCTTGCAGCTAGAAAGTCATCGGAAACTGTAGTTAGCAGATGCTGTTTTCATTTTGGGACTAAATTCTGTGCTCTGTCTATCATCTAGCTAAGTCTCCTAATGCTGTCCCCAAAGCTTACCTTTGAAACAGTCAGCCCCTCAGAGAAGGATTTCTGAGGTGCAGGAAAGTAGGACACTGCCTGATGGCATGTTCAGCTTCCTCTTGCCACCAAGATGTGATGCAACAAGTAGCTGCAACAGGACCCGACAGGGGTCCCTGTCATCACCTGTTGCAGCATACCCTGGTACCAAGAGAGGGATAGACACATCATCACTAAGTGTCCCCCTCTCTAGCAACTTGGAAATCCTTTTCTGTCTGTGTGCGTGCATGCGTGCATGTGCATGTGATGGGGTTTCAAAGGTACCATATTACCAGCGTATAAGATGCACTTCCCCCCCAAAAAAATGTCTTCTGAAAATGCGTGCATCTTACACGCTGGCAAGTACAGTAACTCCTGCCTGCTGGGGCAAACAGAAAAGGAGAGGCAACGTCTATTCCTTTTTGCCTCTACTCTGGTGTCATGGCATTTTGTGGGATTAATCCTACAAAGGATTTGTACATTCATTTACCATTCAGGCAAATACAACAGAAATGGGGAGAAAAGAGCTCACCACCCTTGTGTGGCTCTCTGCACTCACCCACAACCCCACACACGCCTCTTCGCACTCACTCGCAACCGTCCACATCTTCCCCCATTCCCCCGTCCTCTGCACTTGGTTGCCATTTTCTGTGGAGAAGATGCTTTTTAAGATTGCATAAAGTGTGAATTTAGCACAGAGTAAGTACTAAAAATTTCTGAACTAACTCATTGCTGCTTTGAAAATGAAATTAGAGGTCTCCCCATTAAGGCAGAAATGTGTCAAGACAGGGTACTAAATTCCCCTCCCCAAAGAATTCAATCTGAAATAGGGTGCATCTTATATGTCAGTGTGTCTAATATGCTGGCAAATACGGTAGGTTTTTGAGAATGCATACAGCCATTTTAATGGTGTTAACACTCTAACATGAATCTTAATAATTAAAATGTTGTAAGTCTAGCTTACAACATTTTAAATATTGAACAGGATTGCCAGTTGCACATTTTTACAGCAGTTTTTGCATAGAAAACAAGTTTCCTATGCAGAAAACCGTGCTCCCTATACAGAAAACAGCATTTTCTGCACAAAAAACAATTTTTTTGTCCAGAAATGTTGTACAGTCTTTTTCATGCACAATAAGCCCAGCACTGCTAAGATCTTTTCCTATCCATAATTCTCCCAATTATTGCTGTCCAATACTTTAGAAACTTTTTGAGCATTAAAGCAAATATTTTTGAACATTCTTTCCATCTCTACTCTCATGTCCATCTACAGTGTTGAAGACAGTTCATAGCCACATCAAGATGGTATGCTGAGGAAGAAAAACTGTACTGGCTATCTGTTAGACCAAGCCATTAGAAACTAGTTCTACAGTATAGCATTTTAATTTACTATTTTGTAAACTAATTGTTTATTTATTTAAATTATTTATATCCCATCCTTTATGTAAACATATTGGAGCAGCACACACTAAAATTATTTTTAAAACTTAAAAAATAAAATAAGAGCATACTAAACAAATTGGCATGTTAAAAAGAGCTGCGATCTACAACCTGACACCAAAAGCATATATTTCTCTAGCCCCTTTCACCTGCTTCACCATCAATACTAATGCTACTAAAAAACATCCAGCTAATCGGAGGTCAAGAAGAGAAAAGTGGGGCTGTGCAGGTATAAAAATACTTTGTAAAAAGGAGATTCTGTGGCAGAAGCTGTGTTAAGTAAGGTATGTCTGTATAAGAAGGGGTGGCCCTTCAAGTATCCAGGTACCTAGCCATGTCAGTGTCATCACCGGTACCTTAAATTTGGATCAGAAGTATACTGGCAGCAGTGCAACTTCTTTAAGATCAGTATCATACTATTTTTATGCAATGTTCTGGTTGACAGTGTAGCTACAGCATTTTGCACAAGCTAAAAGTTTTAAAGTTGTCTTCAAAGGCAGTCCATGTAGAGCACATTGCAGTAGTTTAATTAGGAAGTTATCGTACATGAACTATTGTGGCTAGGATTATCTTTGCCCAGGATCCCAGCCCTCCAGGCCACAGAGTCCATTTGGGCCTCCAGTGACAGAGATGGATCTAGAAATACACCCAAACTATGCACTGCTCTTTCAAGAGGACTACAACCACACCCAGGGCACCTGAGAACCACAAATCTACAGAGTCTCCATTTTATTGGGATTCAGTTTCAATTAATTGGCTCTCATTATTGTATCCAGGGTCTGGTACAGCATCTGCACTGCCCTATCTGATTCTCATGAAAGATCAGTAATGTGTTTACCAGACTTAACTATATTGTTTATGTGCAGCAGTCATATAGATCTATGAGACGGATGAAAAGATGCAGGTACTGTGTTTAGGTTTGATATGCATCTGGAATATTAAAAAGGAAATGACTTCTGCCATCTAGATGTTACTTTAGTGCTTGCTTCATCTTTTGAATGAGAAACTTCAGCAGGCTTCTGTGCAAGCAAATCATTATGCAATCCTATTGTTTTGTAGCTTTTCTTCGGAACAATGTGGTGATTTTTCCCAAAGGTCAAGAAGTGACTGAAATGAAAGGCAGATCCCTTGGCATGGGAGTTTTACCAGGCATTCACTGTGCTTTGTAAAAGAAGGGTAAATACAAATCTCCTCGTATTGATATTTGAAGCAATTCACAGTTAAGTGATTTCATTTGTTGCTAGAGCTATTTATGTCTGATAATGTATGAGATTAAGCAGAGAGGCATTATTTCATTGCAAATAATTTAGCTCATGCACAATAAATTGTTTAGTACTTATATCTGAAGGGACTTCAGTCCTTTCACAGGCTGCAGAATGACAGGCTGGAAAATATTTGATATGATTACTAACTGATAATAACCACAGGCACTGTTTGTATTGTTTTCACTATGGATATTTGTACCCCAACTGAGAACCGAACTAAGCATCAAGCAGATGCTGATGTCTTTTACCATTATTGGCCTAATGTACCTTTGGGTTGGACAAGTTAAGAAGTTTGCTGCATTAATTAAAAAAAAGTGTGTCAGCCTTGCACAACGTGTGTGTGTACGCACACAGAGATTCAAATGCTTCATGATTTTGCTGAATTAGCAGCAGATGTATGTTCAAAAAACAATTAAAACATATTCACAGTAAACTAAAGTAGATTAAAGTCTGGAATTAATGTGATAAGGACTTTTTCACACACTAAGCATGTTATCACCGTGAACTGGCCTGGCTTCGGTAGATATTGGATATCATTTTGATATCACAATTCGGCCACATTTTGCCACCCTCAGCCAAGTGTTTGTGAGGCTCCCGAACAAGCACGAAACTAGGCATGGCTATTAATTGTTGAAACATTCCTTTCTCCACCTAGGCAAGCCAGACACAACCAGATCTTGCTTGTCAGTCCTTCCTTCCGAGAGCAATAGGTCGATGGTTCCAGAGAGCCAAGACTATCCCCGGACTCGTCCACCACCTTTGGCCACCGTGGGGGGTGTGTGAGCACAGAGACATCGCGGTTCCAGTCGAGGAACCAAGCCCGAGATGACAACTTGTTCCCGCTGCCACAGTTGGGGCAATCCAGTTGCTCCCCAACGAACTTCATGAACTGTGTTGCTCGTATCCCGGACTGTAGAGCCTGTTTTCCACTTGGACTATTCCGCTTACCGCCTTTGCAAGCCGCTATCGCTTCCCAGGCTAGCTTGACTATGGACTTGGACACTTTTTCGTTGTTCCAGACTCATGTGGACTTATTTTGCCGTTTAGCTCTTCTCCTGTACCCGGGGTGTGTGTGCAGAGGCTCTTGCTTGCACCTCACCTCCTCTGGACTATGGACTCTCATTCCACCATCCACATTGGACTACCAGTTTCTTGCTGATTTGCCTTCATTGCCAGTCCCTTCATTGGATTTACTGCTTGGTCATTGCTCATCTGTTATTTTTCATTGCTCTGATACCTTCCTACCTTGGTGGGAGGGTGTTGTTCATTGGTTGCTGGTTATTGCTTATTGCTTGCTCATGGTTCAGTGTTCATTGATCAAATGTATTCTGCTCACTGCCATTGTGAACTTATGTTTGTCTGTGTGCCTGTAGCTAGGTTTAGGATGTTGTCAGTTGAGGACTGTTTTATTAGATAGAACGCCTTTTCCCAAAGGAGTGATACGACCCCAGAATCGGTAGCCCTCTATTCGGCCCGAAATTCATTTTGAAATGTTTGATTGGAAAATGCTCAATTTGGTTCAAATTGCCCATTTTCGGGGGGGGGGATTGTTATCACCGTGAACTGGCCTGGCTTCAGTAGATATTAGATATCATTTTGATATCACAATTCGGCCACATTTTGCCACCCTCAGCCAAGTGTTTGTGAGGCCCCCGATCAAGCACGGAGCTAGGCATGGCTATTAATTGCTGAAACGTTCCTTTCTCCACCTAGGCAAGCCAGACTCAGCCAGATCTTGCTTTAGGAGACCTCCCAAAACAAACACTTCATTAAGGATGCACGCCAATACAAAGAGACCCCTGTCCTGAGCAGGCACTCTGATGAGCTAGAAGCTCAACTGCCCAGGCGAGCTGCATCTGCATACTGGCCATTCTATTGTCAATTCGGACTTAATCATGTTAAATTCTGACCTTTCTGAGACATTGTCTTGCACCCAAACCTCATTGTTCTCTCCCAAGTACAGATTAGCCCACGGTCATATTTTCCCCCATGTAAACCCCTGGTTCCGAAAGCTTCCTCGGATCGCTCCTGAGTTCCAAACCATCCTGCTGCTGCTTTGCCTGGTGAGCTCCCCTCAGCAACCCACGCTGAGCTTCTTCTCTTCATCTGCAACTTCTTCAGGACTACGAGAAAGGTGTCGTATTATCCATTTCCCCCGAAAACTCTCATTTCTTATTTCTTAGCTAGCTGTGTAGTTGTGTTGTCTTAAGTGTTTGTCTGTCTTTAATAAAACATCATTTTTGCTATTTTAAAAACTGTCTGACTGCTTGACTGACCTGACCCCGTATACATAGGGTTACAAGATCCCTGCTAAGTTACCCTGCCTCTCGTTGGCTAAAGTGAAGTGCTCCAGTTAATTTCCCCATCTTTGCTTGTTGGTGTTTGGTTATTTGGGTGCCCCTCCCACCCCACCCCAGTTCACAGGGTAACAAGCATTCTATTTATTTTGTATTCACTCCCAATTATCAATTGAGAAAACTCTCCCTCCCTCTCTCAACTATTATTGTATCGTTCTTTCAACTCCAAACTTCCCATTTCAATTAACTTTCAAAATGTTCTCTCTCCTTTTTTCCAAACCTCAAGCATGCTTTATCGTATCTATGTAACTGATTACATCTTAAATTGTTTAAATGCTGGATATTGTTTGGTTTATAGGACAGCTTATCGACTTTCTTCTCACTCTACTAGTTGACCCTACATCACAAAGTTGCTCCTTCCAACAGTTGCTCCTGTTTTGATTTCCTTTGGCAGAAACTTTTATATGGAAATGATTACAGAATAAGCAAACATCAGTCTGAAACTTGCAGAAAATATGGCTAAATAATACTACTTTAGGCAGATTGGTATAGTATGTCAACCAGCTTCCAAAGTGTGCTCATCAGTTATTCCTCATCATCCTAGAAAGCAGTGTCATCCTTCATGACCCTACTCATTGGGAAATGTAAGAGATTTAGTAGAGCTCTCAAGCAGTGTAATCAAATGGCAAGGCTGAAGCTGAAAAACAACCAATCCCACACCCACCACTCACAAGGTCTACCAGAGAAAGAAATAAGCTTAGTATACTTTGTAAAAAATATTAAAATAGCCTTACTTGCAAATTACCTGTCCATAATAAATATATGTTGTGAAATAGAGTTTCCCAGGGTATCACTCTGGGGAAATATATGAAAGCTAAAATTGTTAAGAAGCAGCCTTGTTTTAGCAGAATAGTAGGTAAGCATGCTTCAGTCTGCTTGTTGCTTCCCTGGACTGAAACTGACTCAAAATAAACAAGGAAGGCAATCTCAGATTACAGACTAAGAAAAAAATTACTGATGGTTTTTATGGTAAATAAAAGAACTTCATTCTTGACTCACCATCTTATTGATGGAGAAGTGAAGCACAGTTGAAGGAGAAGAGTAGGAGGAAGAGTAGGAACTGGAACTGGACTGATGGAGACTGAGAAGAGGGGAGACTAATGACCCTAGGAACATGGTCCATGACCATATATTTCAAAGGATATGAAGAGCAAATGAGGAAAACTTGGATGAGAAAAGGATTTCACATGCAGGAAATTCTATCCTATCAAAACCTCAATTGCTCTAACAGCAAGAGAGGGAGGTGAGAGGGAATGCTGGAATTTTCCAACAATGAGACAACTTCCGATGGGCATGCTCGGCAGATACTTCAGCTGCAGCTCTGCAGCAAGGACAGCTTTCACATAAACTATCAGCCAGAGGGTAACTGTAAGGGGGAGTGGACGATTATACATTTGGGTCTGAAATTCCCATTCTATTCATTTACTTTTCAGTGAATGCACTGTGAAAGGAAAGGACTTGAGTGAGTACCATCCAGCCTTTGCCATGAAATGCAGCTATTTAGATTGCAAGATCTGATGGCCTTATGTTGGAAATTTGCTATTTCAAAAGAAGAAACTTCAATAAACTTTAGAAGTTATTAAGGTGAAGAAACCTTCTGATTAAGACAGAAAGAGGAGCACTGTGCAGCTTTTTGCAATCAAGAGCAGATTAAGTCTTTTTGTCCCATAAGGCCAGGAGAGAAATATTTAAAAACTGGAGTTGATATTTTAACAAAAGGAACTAAGAATAAAAAAAATCTAAGGACATTTAGCTTTCGAATAGACTGAATTGTATTTTGCTTGCAAAAACACAAAAGTAAAGGAAACCAAAGTGTTGGAAAGAGCTGATTATTATCAATTGGAGTTGTTTGTTTTGACTGCCTCTAGACCAGTGGTTCTCAACCTGTGGGTCCCCAGATGTTCGTGGACTTCAGCTCCCAGAAGCCCCAGCCACTATGGTCAATGCTCAGGGCTTCTGGGAGCTGAAGTCCATGAACATCTGGGGACCCACAGGTTGAGAACCACTGCTCTAGACAGATTCCAGAGAACTGGACTGTTGAACTCATAATTGCTGGACTGAGTACAAATTTCCCATGGAACAGTTACAGTTACAAAGGATAATAGAATAAATACATTGAGACTTTAGATCAATGATTGACATTCTGAAACAAGAATTCTAGGAACTGAAGCAAGGAATTAAGGAATTGAAATGGGAAATTAGAGGGAAAAATGAAGAAGATATACAGCAGGTTATGAAAATGGTCAAGGAAAATAAACAAAAGGAAAAGAAGACAGCCAGCCAAGAAGAAAAAGATTGAAGCAGAACTCAATGGGGTTGTTACTGTTTTGTGGTGATTTATGACAACTGGGGTATGGTGGATGAAAGGAGATCGTGGTTCACAGAAAAGAAGATAAGTCTAAGATATGGATGCTGTCTCAAAATGATGTTTTTAAAGCATCATGTGAGAAAAAAACTAGGGATATGATATTTTTCTGTGAAGTGAGGGATTAAACTAAAGATGAAGACAAAATAGGTCAATGTGATATGGATTAACGATAATAAATAGATTGGTTTATGGATTATGTAATGGTTTTCAGAAAACAAATTGTAATAGCAGTATTTAGGACATGGACATGTTGTTACACTCCAGAGTAACCCTAAGAGAGGGCCCCTAAAATTGGCAAGACTTCCCCATATTGGATATTGGTTAGCAAAGGTCAGTTGCAGTTAAAAACAACTTTGGTGTTGAATGGGAAATCCTTAACAACCAGACTGTCTCCCTCTGCTGTATGGGAATGTAGACAACGTCCTTTAGGCTAAAAGACTGACCTATTGTTCTGAGTATCTCTAGGCAGACAAAAGACTCGATCCTGGACGCTGTCACACCCCAAGCTACATTGATGAACTATGCGTAGCCAAACAAACAAAACCCATCAATTCGGAATTTTAAACCTATCACGCACCTGAACTTCCCAGTAAGAAACAATACCGAGGAGGGGTCGTGATATTTGCCTAACATTATATTCCACAGTCATCACCCATTGATGACACTTTGCTTGCCGATACCTGGCCTGAGGACAGAAATTGGCCATAAAATCCTCACTTTTTGAGCCTCTTTGAAGAGCCTCCCAGACCGGACAAGGGCCTGTTTCGCTGCTACCGAGGTGTCCCACTCAAGCCTCTCAGACGCTGCTGAGAGCTAAACATGACTTGCGTTTCTGGCCCGCCGCAAAACCCCGCTGCTTCCAGCCTTCTAGCCCTGGGATCCAGCCTCCCCTTGGTGCTTTACACTGAGCCTTCGCTAATCTCATCCTTCTGCAGGACGCCTAGACTAAGGTCTGTATGCCCTCTCTCCCAACTGTCTCTTATTTCCAACTTCATTTCTGTAGCCCTTGTGTGATTGTAGGATTATTTGTTAACGTGTGTTGCAACTTTCTCTGTTAGTTTTAATAAAGTTACTTTAGACTGTTCCTCTGACATTTGCGTGGTTCTGACCTCGTAGACATAGGGTTAAAGATCCCCTGCCCTGGCTTCTTGCAAGCTTTGCGTTTCTTTGTTAATTCCCCTAATTTGAAGTCTGCTTGGGTGTCCTCAAGATACCCCCCAATTTTCAGGGTAACAATGTGTAGAATTATTTACTAGTGAAAATAATGATTAAATCAGCTGTCCACATTTGCGGGTTTCACATTTGCGGATTTGATTATTCACAGATTATTTGCTGTAACCTCTGCTGCCTCTCTATCCCATTTTTAATAGGGGCTGCAAGCCTTGTGAGACTGAGAAACTGCAACAAGGCTTGTAAGTCCCTATTAAAAATGGTGTGGGGCAGCAGTGGAGGTGGCAGTAAGCCCTGCCAGCCACTCACTTCTGCCATGTGAAGGAACCCTGATGCCTCAAAGGAATCCATAGTGGGTTGAATATGGTGATCATACTTTTCTTGGTGTTAAATGTGGTTTGGGAGGGCCTGGAGTTATTCATGGTTTTTCTACTTTCACAGGGGTACTGTGCCCCTAATCCTAATGAATGTGGAGGGGTGACTGTAATTATATCAATTGTGAGTATTTAAAAAATCAGCTGCATTATTACTTAGCAGTGTTAAGGTTTTTCATGATGTAATGGATTTTTTATTTATGCAAGCATGTTGTAATGGACTATAACAGAAGCTGATAGAAGAAATACGGATAAGATGTTAGGTACATTAACCAAAAATAGAAAGTTCATATGTTTTATTTTTAGGAAGTATGAATTGTGGGGCATGAGGAGAGGAAAGCATTAAATTTCTCTGTCCTTCCTTCCTTCCTTCCTTCCTTCCTTCCTTTTTTTTCTTGAAAGAGAGAGAGTAAGAGCCTTGGAATGGAGGGATTAGCTATATTCCTTTCAAAGGAAGGGGGAAGTCATTTCCTTGTTTTCTTTTTCTTCTATTTTCTTTTATTTCTTTCTCTTTCTCTTTTCTTTACTGCTATTCAATTCATTATTAATTCGTAGGTATCTTTGTATGGTTAGATGTTGTTTCTTTTTTCTGTTATATATCTATATCTGTATCTCCTTATTTGTTTCTGGAGATAAAAAAAATATTCCAACAATACGATCTAATAAAGGACAGAGAGGGAAGAAGAAAACAAAATGTCTTCAGGTTAGAATGATGCAGGAAGTCACCATAATGCAAACTAGCAACTACTCAGTATAGGTATGCAAAGGTTGCTTGCTGTACAACACAGGTAAATGTGTACTGATCTAGTGTAACTGTAGCATGCTTTAACAATAAGATTCCAGCCACTATGGTGCAGTTCTGGAGCTGCAGAATTGATGGTATCACATATCAAACCACAGGAAGGAGATTCAGTTTTTTATATCCTCAGCTAGTAGAAATGTAAAATAAAGGAAAACTGAACACCAATAGAATAGAATAGAATAGAATAGAATAGAATAGAATAGAATAGAATTATTTTTCTTTGATGCATTATTTCCCCTTCTTTGCAAGGAAATCGTTAAGAATAGCACATCTCACTGAAACAATACCATCCAGCCTGATTCTCCACAGGCTGACTTTGAGTGATTTGATATGATGAATGAGCTACTAGTTTCCTAATTCTGTTTTGACAATTGCTACACAATTTACTAACCAGCTCTATTATTATAAATCATTTGTATTTCCCTCTCTCTCTCTCTCTCTCTCAAGTTCATATGCTCAAGTGGCAGTAGAACACTCATGCAGCCAGTCTAAATTTGCTCTCTGATTGCCACCCATTAGTTGTAAAATATTGGTTGTTCACATTATTGCAAAAAATCATTCATATTTAATGCCAGTGAATGCCACAGTAGTTTTACTTGCAGATATATCAAGGTCTCAGTCTGCTTCCTTGCCTTGTTTTCTTGTTTATAGCATTTATTCACTACCTTTTAGGGCAAAAGTTTTCCAGAGTGACTTGCAAATAGTTAATTTGATAGTCTTGACCTCTGTTTTACAATCTAAATAAGATAAAAAGAAAAAAAAACAGGCTAAGGTGAAAAGGGAGGAATCATATTGGTAGAAGCTTGGTCTTGACAGAGTGGAATTGCCCATTGTTGCTCTTCTGCTATTATGGTGGCCAGAATAGTTACAGGTGAAAGCTCAAGGAATGATTCCCAATGACTACTGGCATCCAAGCACAAGGGATATCTGCCTGGTTGCTCTTCTTCTCTGTTTAACATTTTAAAAATTAGAGCTAAACTGCAGTCCCACTGAATCAATGGGATTTACAGACATATTGACTTACCAGGTTTCTATTTATTCATTAGGTGCTGGGTTTAAAATTGGATTTAGCACTAATATGGCCAAAAAAAAATATGAAAAAATAATTAAAAAAAATACTGTACACAAATTTGACTTTTACTTCTGTGTAACTTTTAACCTTCAGAAAATTAATCCTGGAATTAAAGTTTGGCCTCTCGAGTTTTGTTTTGTTTGTTTGTTTTGGTCAGCAAATGTTTATTTTTCAGAATATAACAGTACAAATCAATGTATTTGGATCAAAGTTACAGTTACCACTACTAGTACATTTTTAAAGCTTTTTACAATCAGGTCAGAAAAAAGCCATGTTTTTATTTGTTTATTTATTTATTTGTGTTTGAGTGTGGCAATGGTGGTGATGCAAAATTTATACTGTAATTGACAAAGTCAAGAAAAGAACCATATTGTTTAAGTCTGTCAGACTGTTCATTCCTAATGTTTTGGATGGTAGATGTTAACTGACCAGAGAAAGTGTAAATGTTCTATGTAACTTTTGGTCGTGCTTATGTGTTACAGGCTAGGCACTATATTTTGCATATATTTAGCAACATTTAAGGCCCTGAAGCCTGTACACTGGAGAAATAATGGCAAGAAGTATACTCTATGATCAGTGTCTTTCACAGAGTATAAAGCCAGATATCTGTGTGTCAGATAGCAAAGTATTAAAAATAAAGGCTTAAAATATGATTTGGATCATTTAGCCAAGATAACTCAAAAGAGATAATAGGAATGTCCAGCAGAGAAAATACTAAAGTGGTGACAGAGATCTTGACAGAAGCTGAGAGACAGAGAGAGAAAAAACCTAAAAAGTATACAGAATTGGTCCAAAGGTCCTTAATCATGCTGAACCATACATTGTACAATCACTTGATGGCATGTGGCCAGGGCAACAGTGATCAGTTATGGTTTCATGTGACTGGATAGTGACCTCATACAAAACATCAGTAAAATCTCATGCCCAACTGGACAGAGGGTGATCTTGAACAAGGAGACTATTAAAAGTCTTATCTAAATTGGCTAATAGTCATTCCTGAAAGTTCAATGTTTAGATAAGAAGAGGCTTCAGAAACTATATAAGCCAATAGTGGGCTAGATAAGATGACTGGTCTCGTTGCCTGCTCCCACTGCTGCATATATGGCTGTTCCCTTAAACCTGCCTACTATGCTGTTCCTCATTGAATGTCATTCCTGATCAGGCTGGTTACTGGCCATTAGACAGTGCAGTGTGCCAAAAAGTCCGCAGTAGCTAATATAATGTAAGAATGGGAGTAGAAATATATGTACTGATGTGTTTATATTGAGAGCCAGTGTGGTACAGTGGTTTGAGCGTTGGACTGTGACTCTGGAGAATTCCTGCTTAGCCATGAAAACTCACTGGATGACCTTGGACAAGTCACTCTCTCAGCTTCAGCGGAAAGCAAAGCCAAATCTCCTCTGAACAAATCTTGATAGGGTCGCCATAAATTGGAAATGGCTTGGAAGCACACAACTATAGCAACGGTGTTTATATTTATATAAATAGTCTAAAATGTAAAGCCAAATGCTTATTCTTCCATGTTAAATTCCCTGAGACTGATACTTAAAGAGATGTGCTATGGTAATCTGACCATCCAAATGATACCATTGTTCATAAACTGGAAGCCTAGCTAATTAGATGTCTAATAGTAACTTCAAATAGATATATGCTAGCTGACAATTGGCAAGGAACCCTCATCCCTCAAGACAGGTCAGATGAGATGGAGAACCTTGCCTGTTTCACTTGTTGTTGCCTTTTGATCTTTGCATGCAAGGAGAAATACCTGCTGTAGATTTCTCTCTAGTCATGGAGTAAACAAATGTTTCTGTTGTTACCGTAGTTTCTAGTCTGGGCCTGTGTTATATTAGATATCATTTGATATCAATAATTTGGCCTTCATTACCTATTCCTCCCCATGTGCTTGCGAGGCCCCCGAACAAGCACGCACACAGGCACTGCCAAAAATAGCTGAACTATTCAAAACAACACCAGGCAGGCCAGTATTTGCAGGACTGCAGCTTCAGGAGACCTCAAGGCAAGTACCTTCCTAAGATCACATTATGTATGCACGCAGCTTACAAAAGATCCCCTGCCTTGAGCAGGCAGCTTGACGAGCCGAACACTCAACTCTCAAACACTCCGCGTTTGCATACCGACCACTCTATTGACCATGCTGTCATAACTCAATCATGCAAAATACTGACCTTTCAGAGGCTTTGTCTCCAGCCCGAAACCCATTGTATTCCCCCGGAATGGACTAGCCTACAGGCACATTTTCCCTTATAAGACCCCCTGATTTTGAGCGCTTCTTCAGATCGCTCGGATTGCTCTGACTTCCATCGCGCCTTGCTGCTGCTCCGTTTGACGAGCCTTCCCCTCAGCTCCACATGCTGAGAATCTCCACTTCTACGGACTTTTCTTCAGACTTTCTGGGCTTCAGGACAGGTGTAGTATTTCCCATGCAAAACTTTCTCTCAAAACTCTCTATCCAACTCCTACCTTTCTTTCAATAGGTCTGTGTGAGTGTGTCGCATACATACGTTGTGATTCTGATATCAAAAATAAAGGAAAACAATTTAATTTTACTTCTGCTTGCTCCTTGACTCAGCCTGCCCCCATAGACATTGGGTTCAAGATCTCACTAGGTTGCCCTGCCTTTTGTATTGCTAGCTTGTGCTCTGCTAATTCCCATTCCCCATTGTGAGCACATTGAAGTGTCCCTCCCTGGACCCCAGAAATCAGGGTAACACTGTCCATTGTTCTTCCTGCATATTTTTTCCATCCCTATTGCTCAGTATCTTCTTCACTCTGCTCTGGGTGTTACAATTCAGTGGACTTTCAACTACCAAATATCTGATGGATATTTTTGACAGATTAATCATAAAAAGATGCCAAGTCTCAGGAATAATTGATTTGTTTGAATTAACATGGATTCTACTGAAAACTCAAAAGCTGCATGATCTGAAATTCAACATTGCATTTATTTTCCAAGCACAATATTCCATTCATTCCTCCAGCACCTAGTCTAATTAAAAAACAACAACACTGTTCTATGCACAAACTTTAATAAGTAATTGAGAATAGTTAGTATTATATATGATGGCAGATGTAAATATAATAAAGAAAATAGCTGGCATCCTGTTCAATATTTATTAAGATTGCATTATAGCTTTTGAGATTCACATTCACAGTCACCGTTGAGCAGACATAATCCCCCGAACCTGTCCTTCAAGCCAGGCAGTGTCTCAGCTCAGGGTTTCTGAGGCACTGCAGATCAGAGCACTGGGAAATGACTGCAATGCTCTCCCATTTGTGAGGTGCATTGAGACAAGCAGTTGCAGCAGGACTCTGAGATGTCTGTCCAGCTGCCTGTCTCAATGCGACCAGTGATTGCGAGAGCACTGCAGCCATCATTTCGTAGTGCTCTCATTTGAAACATCTTGGAAACACTTCAGCTGAAGTGCTGCCTGCCTTGAGAGGTAGGTTTTTGGCAGATAGCATGGGCAGAAGTAACTATAACAATGGAGCGCCATCTCTGTAGCTACATCTTCTGACACAGAGTTTGAGCCAATATTTTCTCCAACTAACTTATTTCCATGAAAGCCACAGATTTGGAGTTCTTTGTTTGGATTTTAAAAATAATAAGTTATGAATATTTACCCACTTTCTCCTGTCATTGTTAAAGAGAAACAGATCTCTTACTAAATTTAATTGCCTTTCCCTATGCAATAGGCTTATTTACATTTAATATCAGTTTACTAATATGTCCATGCCCTCTTTCCTTTAATAATTATTTCATCAAAATTTTATTTTCAAAAGTTATCCATCTAGCCTGATAGCTCTTTGAACACTCTGTTGCTGATATTGAAATATACACAAAGCTGATTTGTCTATAATGAATGGAAACGAATAATCAGTGTGACAGAGCTACAAAACAACGGTTGACAAGCTGTGCCCCCTCATATACTACTGGACTACAATTGTCATCCATCTTAACCATTGCTGTGCTGAGTAGAGTTTCAATATGCTTGGGGTCTAAGTGCAACGACATATGGAGGGCTGCAGGTTGCCCACCTCTGTTGTAAAGCATCTCAAAAACACAGTAGGAAAAGAAAATCACCTTTGTAAAAAGTGCAGGATTTGGGATTATTGGCAGCATGGAGGTGGCTGAAAAAGTAATGTAGTATGTGCTATTAGAAGATGAATTTTATAGCTCAGATTCAGTTCAAGAAACACTGCTACTCTGCTAAGGTCCTGATTGTATCTTTTCATTGGTTTTAGATTACATGACACTCATCTAGCATGAAATATGGTAAATGTGGTGTTGGACTCCAACTGACCTGGATTTATTTCACCAAAATTAACATAGTACTAAGCAGAGTAGCTATAATGAAAGAGCTTGCTCAGAGCCTTTTTGTTTTTATTTTCCCAAATGACCTGGAAATCAGGTTATGTGACAAGTCTGTATTGGTGAGGGTTGCTTCAAAGATAACATTTTTTGTACATACAGACTCATCTCAAAAATAGTTTCCCACAATCAGATTCCTAAAGAAAAAATACTCCTTTATCTGAAATGACACCCATATAGTCTAATGTGCAACAGTCTGCACTGCAAGTTTGTTTTATTATGCATACAATAAGCCAAGATAGGCTGTAAAGTCCCAGTGTGTGTGTGTAATAGTACTCGCAGACCAGGAAAGTAATGTGTAGGAGGGTTGTATTTTGCAAACTACACATTAGACCCCTCTAAGAATTGTCACAATTATATACAGTTGATGTATATAATACTGCTGGACTACAACTCTCATCCATCTTAACCACTGCTATGCTGAGTAGAGTTGATGGATGGCCTGCAACTCCTGCAAGAAGTGGTTGGCAGCCGGCAGAGCAGAAGGTGGCAAAGGCAATGAGAAGAAGTGAGGATGGAACCCATAATTAGCGAAGAACAGGGTCAGTTGTGTTGAGCAGTTGAGGGTTGTTGTTATAGGCAAACTCCACCATGGTGAGGAGTGTGATCCAGTTGTGAAAGTTCACAAAACACCATAGATACGGTTCCAGAATCCCATTCACCCACTCCATCTACCCATCTGATGGGGGGTGATAGGCAGAGAAGAGATGCAGTTGGACCGCCAGACCCTTCAGAAGGGCCCACCAAAAATTAGCAGTGAATTGTGGACCCAAGTCTAACACCGGATGCTCAGGTAGTGCATGTAGGCAGAACACATCACTCAGGAAGAGATCAGTGGTCTCCTGGGCTGTGGGCAGACCAGTGCAGGGAACGAAGTGTGCCATTTTTGTCAGGGTGTCCACAGCCACCAAGATGGTTGTTGCCCCTTGGGATGGAGATAGCTCTGTTAGGAAGTCCAGTGACAATGGCTTGACAGGAATACTCAGGAGTCAGCAACAGAAGAAGCTGTCCGCTGGCTTGCCCAGGATGTCCTTCACCAGGTGAAAGACTGGGCAAGAGGCCACATATTGCTCTCCCTCAGCCTTGAAATGCAGCAACCAAAAGTCTCTGCCCTTCTAATGGAGAGACTTGAAGTGGTCAATATAATCTGCTGGGAGACTGTCATGGCACAACCATGACACAGTCCCTCACAAAGATCCTGGAGTTATATAATAACAGTCTCAGAAGTGCAGCAGGTCCTGATGTGTCATCCACTGATATGATGTATGTCCAGGCAAACCCTCCAGTTTCTCCTGCTGGCATTGTGCATAGGGGTCTGACTCTTGCTGGTCTTGCAGTTTCTGGAAGAAGTCTCCTGGAATCTGGATGGTAGCAAAGCTTTCTGGGGGCAGGACTGTAGCTGGCTGGGAATACATGTTGAGCTGCGTGTACTCTGGGACAGCCCATCTGATCATCTGTTCTGGCTGCTGGGGATGTACATGATCCTGAAGTTGAAGTGGGTGAAGAATTGGGACCATTGGATCTGCCTCTGGTTCAACTTTTTCGCTGACTGAAGATATTCCAGGTTCCGGTGGCCAGTGCAGACTTCAAATGAGTGCTGGGCCTCTTCCAGCAGATGGCACCAGGTCTTGAAGGCTACCTTGATGGCTAGGTGCTTCTTGTCCTGAATGCCATAATTCCTCTCCACCAGTTTAAGTTTGCAGGAGTAGTACCTGCAGGGAAAGAGTATCGAGGACTGGTGGTTAGCCTGCGATAATACAGCCTGTGAGAAATGATGGCTATGAGGTTGATGAGCAACTGATTGTGCCAGGAACACAGCCAGTGATTGACCAAACCAGCTTGCAAACATCCCCATCAATTGAAAGACAAGCGGAGGCAGGGTTGCCCCAGCCAGCTCCAGAGGGAGAGGGAACCAGAATTATAGTCACCTGTGCCCCTCATCCTCCAATCACAGAGGAGGCTGAAACAGACAGCTCAGAGGGAAGCTGCATTGGCTAGATTAAGGAAACAATGACAAGTAACACCTGTTTTCAGTGATTATTTAAGTTTGTCAGCATGGCTTGCTGTTTGCTTGTAGCAAATTACTATGCAAGCCTCTCGGCCCTTGTGCTCTGGCTCCCTCGACCCCTCTGGATGGACTTTTGGCTTCCTGGACTTTTTGGATTAGACCTTGACTGGGCTCGGCTTGGCATTTCCATTAGTTGTTTGTGTTGGACACTCCCTGCTGCCTCCTCTCTCTTCTAGGGCAAGTACCGTTACTTCCCCTTCTTTGCTGGCAGAGAGGCACAGGCAGGGAATTGGACTCTGAAAATAGTCCTATGACAACACTGGAGGTGTTGATCTCAATGATGAACTGCTGTGCAAGGTCTGGCTGCTGAAGGATAGGTTGGGAGGCAAACATGACCTTCAACATGTCAAATACCTCTTGGGCTTTGACATCCCAAGCAAAGGCTACCTTTTTCTGAAGCAGTGTGGTCAGGGGTGTGATCTGAGAGATGGAAGAGTGGTAGTAATTTGCAAACCCCAATAAGAGCTGCACATCATTGGGGTTGCTTGGAGGCTGTCAGGAGAAAGCTTCCATCTTGCTGGAGTCCATGGCAATGCCCTTGGCCAAGATGCAGTGAGCCAGGAAGTCTATTGTAGACTTGTCAAATTCACACATAGTGAACTTGGCGGCCATTCTCCAACAGCCTCTGGAACATAGCGCACACATGCCTTTCATGGTCATCAGTGGAGCCGGAATAAATCAAGATGTCATCCAGATAGCTGATGACAAAGCACTCAAGTAGGTCATGGAACATGCCAATCACAAAATGCTGGAAGACAATGGGGGCGTTAGTCAAGCTGAAGGGCTTCATGGTATATTCAAAGTGCCTGTGTCATGTTTGAAATGCTGTCTTCCTTGCATCCCTTCCCAGATGTGCAGCAGGTTGTAGGCTCCCTGTTAAGTCCAGCTTGGTGAAGACCTTAGCGCCACGCAGCCTCTCCAAAATCTCTGCAATGAGAATCAGTGGGTACCGGTTCCAGATGGTGATTTGGTTGAGCTGGCAGTAGTAATCACAAAGCCTTAGTTCTCCTGACTTCTTTTTGATAAAAAGCACGGGGGCCTTGGTTGGTGAGGAGAAGGGTTATACGAAACCCCTCTCTTCAGGATTTTTCTTTTTGCAAGGAAGTCCCACAAAGCTGCTAACTTGGGCTCTGACTGAGGGTAAATTTGAACCACTGGAATCTAGGCCCCAGGAATAATTTCAGTGGGGCAATCATAGGGCAACTGGTTGGCTTCTCTTTTGCTGAACACATCAGAGAACTCTCCATACTTTGTGGGCAGTCCTATGATGATGCCCTCCTCCACTCCAACTGCCAGGGTTCCTGTAGCACAACACAAATACTCTGTGCAGCCTAGTGTCCTGAAAGTAATTCCCCTCTGCAACCAGCTAATGTGTGGTTCATGGGCTTCCAAACACTCAAGGCCTAAGACAAGGGGGAATCAAGGTATAGATACCAGATAGAACTCCACCTCCTCACTATGAGTTCCCATCTGCATCTGATAGATATATGTTATGTTATAGTATGCCTAATAAAGGTCAATTGAATTGAATTGAATTTTCTGTTGCCCAAGGCACTGGTCCAGAGACCACAGTCTGGCCATTAATGGTCACCACTAGAGGTGGTTGAAGCGGGTGCTGGGGAATCTCCTGGTGGCCTGAAAAAAATATTTCCATGAAACTGGCAGTAGACCCCGAGTCTGTCATGGTCCAGTTTTGGACTGAAGGTTTCCTTGGAGGTATCAGGATGACAGGTTCTGAGCACTAGTAGTACAAGAAAGTCCCTGGTCTGGTTTCCTCTCCTAAACTAGGCAGGGTCCATTTCCCTGTTGGTCAGAGGAGCTCTTCTTAGCTGGGCACATGGGCTGCTAGATCACTCTGGCTCCCACATTAAAGACACAGGCTCTCTTGATGTCTTTGTGCTTCCTAGGCTGACGTCAACCAAGAACTGACATCCCCAATCTGCTTAGGCTTCTCTGCAGGTGGGAATCCCAGAGTGGGTGGAAATGGGAGATGCTGGAGAGGGTCTGCAACTGGCTGGGCTTTACGTTTTTGCAGGTAGCCATCAATCTTGAGGCACAGGTGACTCAGGCCTTGCAGGTCTCCTGGACACTCAGTACATGCCAGATCAAGAATTCGGTCTGATAGCCCTATCTGAAATTGAACTAGAGCTACCTGATTCCAGGCTGAGTCCTGTGCCAGCAGCTTGAACTCACTGGCATACTGTTACTGACTAGCTCCTGGATCTGGTGGTTGACATTCTGGGTCCAGACTGGATCTGTATACGTGGCCTGGCACTGGTGGCTAAAGTTGACAAAGTTGTGCTGTAGGGAGCTCTGCTGCTGCAATAACAGCATGGTCCATTTGGCAGCACTACCAGAAAGCAAGCTGACAACAAACCACACTCCATGTTGGTCTGTTGGAAAGTCCTCTGGCTGCAGGCTTATCAACAGAGTACACTGCCCCCTAAAAGCAAAAGTTTTGCTAGAGTCCCAGCAAACTTCTCAGGGCAGGCTAGGAGATACTTTTGGGAGGAAGTACCAGGGCTGGAGCTGCAGCCGCTGCAGCCTGCAGCTGAGCAGTCAAGTCTGCAACTTGCTTAGCCAACCAATTTCTTTCAGCAAATAGCTGTTCATAGCCTGCAGCAGGCAGCTATGTGCATTGGTTCCAGGCAAGTAAGGGTTAAAGGGGCCAGAAACAAATTGTTGCAGGTGCTGGCTGTTTGTCACCTGGCACAGAGTGCCAGACTAGCAAGAGGCTGTTCACAGTCAATAACATTTGCCTGTTCAGAGTGGAGCAGGAACATAGTCAAGAATCAGTCCAAAAGGTCCAGGAATCCAGCAAGCAACATGGTCAGATAGTCCAAGGTCAGAAAATCCAGGCAGGCAATGAGCAGGGAATCTAGAATACACAAGGCAAGGGCAGGCAAACATGTGCATTGTTTTCTGGTATCAAGCTACTGCCTTCTTCCTTCTTTAAGAAGACTGGAGCCAACTGGCTCTCATCCTAGCCTGATAAGGTCCTTGTGTGCTTGCACCTGCTTGTCCTCCTTCAAGGCTGCTGTTCACCTGTGGAAGCTGAGTCCTGGCCCATGACAGATGTTTAGGAAAGCCCCAAGTGGCTATGGTTTCTGATTGGACTACTGCACATTTAGGTGGGATATGTGTCTTATTTTTCGCAGGGTAAGCATTTACTGTGAGCAGAGGACGTCTATCCTCGCTAGGCTTGAGAAGCATTCGATCAATTTAATAAGGAGAAATGCCAGTGGGACTTACTTCCAATTAAGTCAAATAATTCTACCTTAAGAGCACAACGTTATGCATGTCTGTTCAGAAGTAAGTTGCACAGAGGTCAGCTGGGACTATGCTCAGTTAAATGTGCAATCCTAGCCTCAGAAATCTCACATGCTAGTTTAGAGCATTAAATACAGTGTTTGAAGAAATGTGTAGAATTGTTACACCTAATGAAAAACAGGGAAGAGCTTTTCTGTTTACATATTTTACTAAACCAGTTTGGTACTTCAAAGGATCTTGTATCTTGGAACTCTTTCCAAAAAAATATTCATGATTTTGCCTAAAAGTTTACATAAATCTTTGTTCTACTTTTAAAATATTTTTAAAAGGAATATGTGTTCAGGTTTTTTAAAAATATATTGTACAATATTTTTTTAAAATTTAAATCCTAATACACATTAGGTAACACACATGACAAGATTTTCATGTTAAGGAAACTTCTTGAATTTACTTTTTCTTGGGGTTGGTTGGGTGTGGTTATTCCATAGAGTCTTTGAAGATTTGATCCAACCATGTTATTGCCTTTTCATCTGCTAAACACATGGCTTGAAAACAACAACATTTTTTTAGAAGTCAAATAGCTTTTTCAGTAGATCATTCACCACAATGCACTATATTTTAACATGGAACTTATGACTAATTCAAATGAGCAATAAATTGATGTCTTACCCTAATATTTAACATCTAAATTTGAAGTTCAAATAAAGGCCAATGGAAACTGAAAGCTGCCCTTCCAAAAACAGTAGGTCTGTGTGTGTGTGTGTGTGAATGAGTGAGAGAGAGAGAGAGAGAGAGAGAGAGATGTGACGGAGGGAGGGAGAGAGAGAGAGAGAGAGAGAGAGACCACTTCTACACTACACTGTTATAGTGCTATTATTCCACTTTCAACATCCTATGGAATCCAGAGATTTGCAGTTTAGGGAGGGGCATCTTTGGCCCAAACCCCAGAATTCCACAAGATGTTGAAAGTGGAATAACTATAACAGCGTAGTACGGAAATGGCCAGAGAGAAAGAGAGAGAACATGTGTGAGAGAAATTGATTAATTCCCCTATGATTTTAGTGCCTGTAGAGTCCCAACAATATTTAATTGAACATGGTGATAAGAGATGTAATTCTAAAAAAGAGAATATATTATAAGTTTGGCAGCACAGATGATCTGAGATTCTCAAGTACTATGATTCTAGTGTTGACAAAAGGGTTGTGAAGATCTGGAGAGGTAATGTTGAAGTAGAAGTAAGAAGTAAGCTGCCCACTCTCCTACCTGGGTCTGGTCCAACATTGCCCCCCACCCCTGCTGGAGTTCTTCTTGGCCCAGTGGGGTGGGGGGCAGCATCCCCTGCCCCCCTGCCTGGCCTGGCCCTCCTCCACCCACCCACTGCTGGTGCCCCGCAGCCGCCTGGCCTCCCAGGGTCTTTCCCAGCCCAGTGCGGAGGCAGAGCTGTGGCAGCAGCAACTCCCTGCCCCTACCTGCTGCCACCCCTACCCTGGCATCCCACCCTCACCCCGCCCCACTCTCACTGTGTTCCTTCTTGCAGTAGCACCTAGGAGCACAACTTTCACACTTGTCCTAGGTGCTGTTGAGCCTAGATATACCACTGAGGTACAGTAAGGTTCCCAGATCTCAGGACTTGAACCCTCTTTTCCCGTTCTCAGGGCAAGAGGACTGGCTTGAAAATAACACACTCCTTCATGTTTTTACCTCCACCTCTCTTCATAACTCAAATATTTTCTCCTTCCCCTCCCCCTTTCTTGTTCTTTCCTCTCCTTCCTGTTTGTATTTATCTTCTTTCTTTTTACTGCTGGCCCTAGATGATGCTCCTGGCTAGATATCTTTTCCTTTACCCAGGCTTTGTCTCCTTTTCCTCTTTCTCTCATACTCCTCCCACAAAATTCCTGCCTGCAATCTTCTGTCTTGCTCCCTAGTATTTTCTCCCTTCCTTTCTCTCTATTTTCCCTGCAGCTTCTGCCTGAAATGCTTTTTCTCCCCTACCTGCTTCCTCTTTCTTCTTCTCTTCCTCCCCACATCCACATCATCTAGTTAAATGATCCTCTTCCTTTCTGTTGTTCTTCCTTCTCCCTCTATCTGTTTGCACTCATTTTCTCATATTTGCACCCCCATACCGCCTTCATTCACGCACCATCTTTATTTCTCTCTTCCCCAATTTTCTTGACTGTATTTGCTTTCTTATTGTGAGGCAGTATGGTGTAGAGACCAGGGTTTGTGTTCCCATTTGGCCAGGGAAAGTGGCTGGGTGGCTTTGGGCAAGTCAACACTCTGTTTCAGAGGAAGACAATGGCAAACCCTCTCTGAGCAAATCGTGCCAAGAAAACCCTGTGATATGGTGATTCTGGAGGAAGCCTAAGTTGGAAAGAACTTGAAGGAACAAAACTATGACATTTGATTTCTCCTCCTTTCCTAATCCCTTTTTTTACATTGCCATTTCTCATCTCTTATCCCCCTTTCACCCAGCTACACTCACCATCCTCCTTCTCTCCCTCTGCCTTTTCCTAACTTTTTCCTCTTTGCTACCTATCTCACAATCCTTGAAACCGTAATTTGGGTATGTTAGATCCTCTGTGCTTTAAAGCTATACATACAATTGAAATCAATAGGGCTTTCTTCTGAACAAATATGCATAAGTAGGATTACCTTGTTGGATAATTGTCATCATCACTGTCATCTCCCTCTTCCTAACTTGCATGGTACTTACTTATTGGTAGAATTATTGTGATTATTATTTTGAAGGGTAGGAAAGATTCCACAATCTGTTAAAAGAGAAAGAAGAAAATTGTGCTACAAGTTTGGAAACAATTAGAGCTACCATACTGCACTCCTTCAAGGCATCTAATTTGCATTCAAATAATGCAAATTTGACACATTGTTTTATTTTTTATAACACCGTTTCAGTCTTGAGTCCATTTCTTATAGTAATCACTCTTGTGAAAGGGCTAGTATAGAGTGGTGTTTAAAGCACTGGACTTGGAACACAGATCCACTTTCAAAGTGCTTCTTTTTCATGGAATTTAACAGGTGATTTTGGGCCACAACTACCTGTCAGAAAACCTGTCTGATAGGGTTCTGTTGGGGATTAATGAGACAGGAACCATGAAAATTGGCCATGTATATATATGATTTGGTACAGTACAAATAAAAACACCAACATTTTATCATACACAGGGCATTCCTAGAGGTATTTGTCATTGTATTATTTTATTTGCACTGAGGACAAAAAGCTATGGACTTATGAAAATACTACAGACGAACCCTGAAAGTGACAGCATCTGATTCACAGGGCAAAATGCAGAAGAATTTAAACACAAACAGCAGTAACTGAAGGTGGGGGAAAAGTACTATGTGATTTCATTGAGTGATATATTAAATGAAATATTTAATCTAACATTCTGCATCCTATCTGAAGGACCCTCCCACTGTCCCTCACCTTCTCCCTCCATTGTCTCATCTGATCCTGGCTCTCTCCCCTTGCTTTTTCCACTCTGCTCACGCACCTTTCCCTCTCTCCCCACTACCAGGCTGTTCCCGTACCTTCCACTCTGGTTTCTGCACTCCATTATAGTTGTCCTCACTCTTCCTTCCCTCCTTCCCCCAACCTGGCCTTATCTCACATCTTTGTGGTGCCTGTGTGCCTCAGTTCTTGCATTCTGCTGCTGTATTCCTCACAATTCCTGACCTCCCTTCCCTCACCTCCCACCTTCTCCATGCATCCTTCATTTGCTAGTCCCTTTCCTCCCTCTTTCTCCCTCCCTTGTCACAACCATGGCAGTGTCACAATTACCCTCTTGCTGTACCTACCACTCTCTCTTCTTCCCCTCCCCCTTTTCCATGACCCCTCTTGTTTTTTGCAATCTTCTGCTGTACACTTACCCTATTTTTAGTCCTTCTCCTTCCCTTGCTTCCCTTGCATCCTCATCATGCACCCCTCCCCTTATTTCTTGCATCCATCTGCTGCTCCCTCCCTCCCCTCACCCCACATCATCTTCCCTGCCTACCTCAGTCTTACACTTACTTCCCCTATATTTGTCACCCCCTCTTTCCTCCCACCCCCTTGCCTCACCCTGCACATGTGTAATACTCCCTTTCCTGCATTTCCCCTACAGATGAAATTCCCCCCACCACTGGTACATGTGTCACCCTCTTAACCCCCCCTTTTCCCTCCCTCCCCTTCTGTTGCTGCACTTCCATTCCCTTCTACCTTTCATCTGCACCCACTTCCCTCCCTTCTAGCCCACCACCCACCCACCCACCCGAATTCTGATCCCCCCTGCATCTGCTGCTGTACATCCCATCCTCTCTCCCTCTGTCCCCACTTCATGCTTTTTCTGTTCATAAAAGAATTTGGAAAGCTTTCATTGGTTGGACTACAACTGGCAGGTGGCCTTAAAAACAGTGCTTGTAGAGGTATTTAAAAAAGATCTGGGGAAAAATTGTCTCCCCTCCCCCCCCCATTCCATTCTGTGCAAAACCTGGAGAACAATTTCCAGCCAGATTTTTTTTTGTTATTTGTTAGGCTTTTATGTTTTTTTATTTGAATGAGATGCTCTGAGCAGATGTGATTGTTTAATATATGATGCTTAATGACATCACCAGTGCCCACTCACATAACATTGTTGGGGGCCATCAGGTTTGACCCTGAAACCACAGGGTGTGGAATGTTCCTGGCAACCACCAATCTGTAACCACTAATCAGACTATCAACCTTCATCTGAAGCAATGGCCATGAAAAACTCTTAACTTTAGAAATTAATCAAATGAATAAACAAAATAGTACTAGCTTTCTAAAAACCTAAGAAACCGGAATGTAATCCCCTCAGAAATTAGGTAAACCCAGCTCATCCATCTATTCCCTCTTTCTGATGGTGTTTTAGGTTCTATCGTTGAGTGACAATAGCTCTAAGACAGTGGTTCTCAACCTGTGGGTCCCCAGATGTTTTTGGACTTCAGCTCCCAGAAGCCTTGAGCATTGACCATAGTGGCTGGGGCTTCTGGGAGCTGAAGTCCACAAACATCTGGGGACCCACAGGTTGAGAACCACTGCTCTAAGACAATGAAGGAAACAGTAGAATACCAATTTCGATAGTGTAACACTTTTTTCCCTTTGACTGTGCTCTACTTGTTGTGTATTATTCCATAGGCAGGAAAGAACAATTCAGAGAGAAACGCTTATTTTCCTATTTTATTTAAAAGTGCACAAGTGGTATTTTCCAGGTGCCATTTTCTCTTCAGACATCAGCACAAATGAAAGGAGTATATTAAATCACTATTTTTGGCATTGGTACCCTCTTAGTGTTTCCTGAATTCACTGTTCAGGAACATTCTCTCCTCAGTCACACAAAACCACAGAAACCTACTGTGACGTTCTTGAAGGGAAGAAAAATTGCAAACAGCCTCACCTTAAGTTTTCCTCAGAACTTCAAATGAAAACCGAGACCAAACAGAATCTGAAAGGCACTTAAGGTGGACTTTTGAGTTCAGCTGTTGGTTTAATGGAGGAAATTTCCCACAGTTTTTATACATTAAATATGCCTTGAGACCACAGGAGAAAGGCAACAGCTGATCTAGCTCGGTATAAAGCAGCTGTTACTAGTCTATTTTCTATGATATTTTTGGTCTCTCTCTCTCTCACACGAGAAACAAGTGATCTGTATGCCTATCTCAGCTAACTTCAGCTTAGCCTGAAGTTACAAAATGGTTCTGGCAAAGTCTGACCTGACATATAGCTCTGCAACATAAACTATAGATGTATTCAGAAGGCCAGTGGTTACTGAAGGGTTTTTTTTTTCCTTCCTCAAACCCTGTTTCCTACCCTCGGCATTCATTTGCTCTGAAGTGTTCCCAAACCCTAATAATCTCAGCGAAACTTCCCATAGAAGAGTCAAGTTGGGAAATAAAACCCTCCTAAACCAGTGGGAACCTCCTTCTACAAATGCATTCTGGCTATGTTTTCAAAGCAAAAGGACTACCTTTTGAGCCAAAAGTTCCTTAGCTTTTCAAAAAGTTTAAGAGATTAAAAAAAGCAAAACTGTTTTTCTTGATAGCTGTTTTTCATGAAAACAACCGAACTGGTCCAAGGTTAGGTATACAGAATTTTCTTTTTAAAAACCCTTTTTACAGGATTCACGATATGAAGAATTTTTATGAGAGTCATAAAATGAAAATACCCTCTCCCTCTGCATACACTCTTCTCTTCTGCCTGCTCTTCACAAATGCCTTCCTGTCGAGCCTCTGAGTGTTTTTATCGAATCACAGTCACAGGTATTCCCACTTTGCAGAGGGCTCTACAGTTCTTCATTACAGTTTTCAACCTATGGGCTTCCAGATATTTTGGATCTCAGCTCCCAGAATTCCTGACATCTGGTAATGCTCCCTGGAGTTTCTGGAAGCTGCTGTCCAAAAAATGTGGAGAGTGAAAGGCCTGAAAAAGGCTGCGTTAAGGGAAGGAAAGTCTTAGCGCAGAGTCTGGCCGACTTACTTTATGCTAAGTTCAACCAGCTCTCATAATTGTTGAGCTATAGAATATTTTCAAACAAAACACAGTGTCCTTCAGGCAGTTTTGAGAAAACTAGAAAAATATTTCACGGAGGGTGTAGTTACTATTGTATGATTATCTGTTAGTGCAATTGTCTTGGCAGCAAGTGTGGATGAATCTAGTATCTCTCCTGCAAAATAAGGCAGCCTCAGAAGTTCTTACGTTGAGGAGTTGGAGGTCTTACTAGGATAATGAAAATCTAAAAAACCTCGAGTTTCTCACTTCTTGAGCTCCTGTTGATCGTGTAATTTTAGGGCCACCAGTTAAAGTTTTATATTTATGCTTCTCTGGGTCTCAGGTATAGAGACAAATCTTGGATTGAGCAGTGCTAGAGACAGAAAGAGTTTGATTTTATTCTGTGAAGAAACTTTAAAGCCCGGGTGCTTATTTTCTCCCCATTTAGTACTGAAGCCAAGCTTCACTGTTTCAGTGGGAAGGCGTTTGCATGTCTGATGCTCTTACACAGAATTAATGAAGGTAAAGAAAGTTTTCTGAGATGTGCTAAGTTGTTCCTTACGCTCAAGTCCTTGCTTTCTCCTTCACAGTCAAGCTACTGAAGAAATAATTTTACAGTGACGTGGATTTTATTGGGCAACTAGGAAGAACCATTTAAAATGGAATTGGCAGTAGAAAATCCATTGTAACTTCTAGAGGCAACATAACAACAAACAAATCTGTATATGCTGGTCTCTGGATGGAATTTGTTGGTCATAAAAATATAGTTGAATTGGCCCATATGGAATAGTTGCAATAACAGGTTACATGGAGAAAAAATCAAAACTGTAACATCTGCTTGTTGACCTTTGTGGTGTTGAACAACTTTCAAAAATATTTTGCATTTTATTAGTCATATCTCCTCATTCTTCCTGTGAGCTCAGAGTAGCGTTGATAGCTTTCTTCATAACCACTTTATCCTCATAACAACAATTGTCTTCTGGATTGATAGTCAGTGACTGGTCAAAGGTCAACCATAATATTACATGGTTCAGTGGGGGCTGGAAAATAGATCTTCCAAGTCCCATTTTAAATCTAGCCACTAAACTGTACTATCTCTAGATGGGAAGTAATAAATCCTAAAACTCATTTCTATCAACAATTTGTGAATGAGGTTGGGAAACACTAATCTGAAATGTATATTTATAAACATACTTTTTTTACATATATTAACCCACTGCCTACTTTCTGGAGGAGAACTTTTTTTTAAATGTGGCTGTTTCTCAGAGTCATTTTATATGAAACATATTTAATGAAGATTAATAATTATGATGGCCTTAAACTTAATGAAAGCCATGGGTGATTCAGCTGGATCATTTGTTAAGACATTATTTTAGGAGAAGTTGTAGTGGGTCCTTGGTATCCATTAGGGTTTGGTTCCACAACTCCCCATGGCTAGCAAAATTCATGGATACTCAAGTTCCATTATGTGCAATGGGATAGTAAAAATGGTATTCCTTACGTAAAATGGCAAAATCATAATTTGCTTTTTGCTTTCTTAAAAATATTTTCAAGATGTGCTTGGTTGTATCTGTGGATACAAACTCTGTTAATACGGAAGGCTAGCTGTACAGAACACATTAACATTATAAAATGCAGGACTAAGTACACCTAAGTGCAGCACATGCATAAACCGCTGAACAGATGCCTCATGTTTTCTGAGAAATTCAATAAGGGAAGTTAATATTGACTTCCTTCATGAAGATGGCTTCCTTTTTCTCTACTTCCCTAATCAAAGTACTGCTTCTGAGGTTTTATTGAGAGTTACAGAAGCAAACTATTTTCATGTACACAGAAGAAAGAGTCGAGCTAGAACTTGGTCAGAAAGGGGGGCATGGAGTTAACTGCTCTCTGCAGGAAAATCTTATGGGTCTATAGAATCCCTTATGTTGTGATCTCTCACCTTATGATCAGCCTATATGTATGAGTCGATAAGCCATAATAGTACAGAAATGGCATAAAACCACAATGACCTACTTGAAAGGAATATGAGTTCTCTGTGTCTCAAGTGCAGTTCAGAAGTGGGCTGTAGACGCCTAACAATAGCTGCAAGGCACAGTTTGAAATTAATACATTTTAAGGAAATATAATGTGTGTTAACTTGTTGTGACAGGTTATAACAGGTGCAGGAAGGCATACTCAGTAAACCTCTGGCATGTCCTTACTATGTTATATTATTTATTACTCTTTCACTGCAGGCAATGAGAACAAAATAAAGTACGATTCAGAAAATATAGGCTGGTATCCTGTTGAGCAGTTATGAATGTGTAAGCTAGACTTACAAATTCACAGCTGTGTGGTACAGTAGGCTGTCAGTATCTGCTAGAGTTTGGTTCTAAGACCCCCCATGGATACCAAAATTGGTGGATGGTCAAATCCCCTTATGTACAGTGGTATAGTAAATGGCATCCCTTATATAAAATGGCAAAATTAAAGTTTGCTTTTGGGATTCTAGTTTGAATATTTTCAAGCTGTGGCTGGTTGAATCTGTAGATACAAGGATCCACAGATATGTATTTTACCCTGTTTATTAGGGGTCCCGTGAGGGACACCAAAATGTGCTCAACTATAGGTGGGGAAAATTAGCTCAGAGCACTGCTTTAGTGTTACAAGAGGCAGGGTAACTTAGCAGGATCTTTAACCCAATGTCTACGGTGTCAGGCCAAGTCAAGAAGCAGACCGGTTTGAAAGCAATGAATGATCTTTATTAAATACAGGCACACTATGTAAGCAACACACGCACACAGATAACTAAGGAAAATAAAGGTGTGAGTAAGATAGCGGGATTTTCAGAGGGACAGTTGATTCAGGTGATACAAAACCTGTTCCTGAAGCCCAGAAGAAGATAGAGAGCGATGCTGGGGTTCGATGTGGAGCTGAGGGGAAGCTCGCCAAGCAATGCAGCAGCAAGGCAGTCTGGAACTTGGGAGCGATCCAAGGAAGGTCTCAGAATCAGGGGTTTTTATAGGGAGAAGTGTGACTGCAGACTGTGCCTTACTCGGGGACAACAATGAGTTTTGGGTGCGAGACAATATCTCCGAAAGGTCACAATTTAGCATGATGGAATCAGAGCAGAATTAACAATGGTGTAGCCAGTATGTAAATGTGCAATGCTTGACAGTGGATGGTTCAGCCTTTGTCAAATTGCCTGCTTGGGGCAGGGAGCCTTTTGTAGGTAGCGCGCATACATAATATGGTGTTTGCCGGGTCCCTGAAACGGCGATCTGGCTGTATCTGGCTTGCCTGTATTGTTTGAGAATATTTCAGCAGTTAAGTGCTGAGCCTAGTTTCGTGCTTGTCTGGGGGCCTCACAAACACGTGGAGAAGGGTGGTAGAATAAGGCCGAATCGTGATATCAAAGTGATATTGGGTGCTATCTCCAAATAGGCCTAAACTGCAGTAACATGAATATCAAAAGTCTTCTATTCATAACTCCATATTTGTAATGTAAGATCATGAATAAAGCTTGTTCATACACAGCTGGTATTCAGACATTTTTGTGTCAATTATGCTAACACCATTTAGACTCAATCCAATCCCATTTGGATTGGCTTTCTGCCATGTGTTCATGGATGTTCAGAGGCAACCTTGTCTGACCATTACTTGTTTCTACAGGAAGCACAGGTACCTCTGTATGTCCACAGCATATGAATTCCATATATACAGTGTGGAACTCCTTTCCATTGGTTTGAGGGGAGATCATCTGGTTCAGTGAAGATTTTGAACCAAAGGAACAAATTACCCTAAATTAGTTGATTGATGAAAATGGAAAATCAGAGTTCTAAGAGCACTTGAAAAATCCATATTTGAAACTGATTAAATATCATTATCATTTTGATTATTTTATGATAACAAACACTGGGTCTTAACTACAGCTCAGCTACCAACTTTTGCTCATGTTCATCTTATTGATTTTAATAATAGAGCTGCTACAAGAGAGAAATGCAAAATGCAAAAAGGATATATTTAGTAGTAGTCTGGTTGAGACAGCTAAACAATTATACAATGTTAAAAATATAGTTAAACTATCAATAAAATTAAAACCAGTTGAAGACATAAGAAGATCAACAAATATAAAAAACACAGTACATGAAATTTAGAAGAAGATCAACAAATATAGAGAACACAGCACATGAAATACCCTT
The DNA here is from genome assembly GCA_948472985.1 of Iguana delicatissima. NCBI lineage: Eukaryota > Metazoa > Chordata > Lepidosauria > Squamata > Iguanidae > Iguana > Iguana delicatissima. The sequence goes on from CAOKZL010001372.1 coordinate 417,488, forward strand.
TACCTCTGAGCAGTAAGCCCTCAAGGGTCTGCAGGAACAGAAACGTCTTGACCTGCCTGAGAAAGAATATCAATGAAAGTGCCAAATAACTTCTTCAGGAAAGGAGTTCCAGAGCCTGGGATAAGTCTTTCAGAAGGCTGTCTCCCATATTACCACCAGATGTACATGTGACACAAGGAAGGGCCTCCCCAGAAGGTCTCAAAACATGGTTAGGCTCATATAGGGAGATATACTCCTCCAGATCTGGGTTGTGGATATGTCCTGGATAACTTGTGCTCACAAACAGTATTCAGAGTTGAAACAGAAGCTTTTAATTTGGAGTAAACCAAGCAACACAGTAACTTTCCTAAAAAGTTGCTGAGACTACTGCATCTTGGGTGGTTACAGTTTTTACTCCTTGTCGTACAAATTTAGGTGTGCATAGCAATGATTGATGAAAATCATAAATGTTACATTACTCCACCAGCATGAGATTTTCCCAGACCCTTTCCATTGTTTCCATATCTTTCAACATAAGAACGAGGCCAAGTTCCTTTCTCCCTATCTTTGCTATGCCTGTTCCCATTATATCTTCTCACTAATTTTGCCTTCCCCCTTCTGATTGCTTCCTTCTTGCCCAATGGAAAGTGACATCAAACACTGCAGCAATTAACCATTTGGTGCCTTGGGATACTTTTGAACCCTTAACTACATACATGTTTGCATGCAGCAATTGGCAATTGATACATTGTAGTGAAAGGAGCCTCTATCCCCTTTCATCTAGTAAACCTATTCTGTAAAATAGGCTAATACACAGCCAGCATACTTATGGCAGGAACTACATATCCTCAGAGTTGGATAGGGCTTTGTAAGTCATAATCAATACTTTGAACTGTGTCTAGAAACAGACTGGCTGCCAGTGGAGCTCTTGTGTGCTTCCTGTAGCCATCCCACACTTAACTGCATGATATCAAAGAAATGACTACATTTCTTTGAACCAGCTGAAGTTTTGAATGATCTTCAAAGGCAGCTGCACACAGATCATGGTACAATAACCCAAACGTGATGTAACTGAGACATGTGTCACTGTGGCCAGATCCCATGTCTCAAGGAATGAACTGGTGCACAAACCTTAACTGTGTGAAAACACCCTTTGCAATTGTTGTAACTTGAGCTTCTAGGCTTAGGCCATTTCCACACTACACTCTTACAGCGCTATTATTCCACTTTCAACATCCTCTGGAATCCTGGGGTTTGCAGTTTCGGGAGGGGCCGGCCAGCCCCTCCCGAAACTGCAAACCCCAGGATTCCAGAGGATGTTGAAAGTGGAATAATCATGTTATAAGAGTGTAGTGCAGAAATGGCCTTAGAGTTGAGTCCAAAAATACATCCAAGCTATGAACATATATTGTTGCGGAGAGGGGGTATGGCCTTGTCCAGCATAGTCTGAATCCCTATTCCCCTTTGACTGATCAGGAGCTGCTATATCTTGTCTGGATTAATTTTCAATTTCTTCATCCTTACCTATCCCATTATGACAGGCACTACTTTACAAGCATGACAGCTTCTTTGGATTGAGATGGAAAGGAGTAGTAGAGGTAAGTGTCATCTATATACTGGTGGTGCAGGATCCACAAACTCTGGACAAGCTCTCCCAGTGATCTCATGTATAGTTAATATAGCATGGTAGACAAAACTGAACCTTGAGGGATTCCACAGCTCAATGGCCAAGGAATCAAAGAGGAGTCTCCCTTCTCGAGTCACCCCTCCATGAAGGAATGGAGCCACTGTGTCCCACACTGCGCCTCCAAGTCTCATCCCAGCAAGGTGGCTCAGAGGGATAGCATGGTTCCTTGTACAAAAAGCCACTGAGAGGTCTAGCAGAACCATCAAGGACACATTCCCCCTCATCCAGTACCCAATGTAGGTTGTCCACAAAATAGATCAAAACTTCCTCAGCCCAATGGCCAGGACTGAAATCTGATTTAAATGGATCTAGATAATGCAGATCCAGGTTATTTCAAATACCATGTTCTCCTAAAAACCCTAGAGGTACCAGGTCTCATCTGATTTGGAAGCTAAGGAGGGTCTGCTACCTTAAAAAGTGGAGGACTTTGGGGTCACCTGCAATGCTAGAATCTCTTTAGAGGAAATTTGAGGAAATTATGGTTCAGAGGAGGGCAACAGCAGGATCTTTTCACCTATGTATACCTGGAGCAGAGAGACTCCAGTTTAAAGATAAACAATATGTTTTACTGGAAGTGTCAACCACACACACAAGGAAAGAGACACTCTCAAGATCCATACAGTCTAGCATTCAAATCTCTCACCAGGACTATAAATGCATTTGGATTCTACAATATGAGATTAGCAGTGTATGATTCCAGTTCGGCCTACAGGATTCTGATTTGGGAAGCAGGAAGAAAGGATGAGTGAGCAGTGTGATCAGTGGACTGCAGGCAGCAAGTGCAATGTGATAGTGCTAAGTGGGGTGATAGAGGGAGCAGAAGGGGAGGAAGAGTGAGCAGCCTGTCCAGTGGAGTTCATTTTTTTTATTAAAAAAGAAATATACATAGACAAATATTCCTCACTTAACAAACATACATTTCACACATCAATCTTTTTCCCCCTGTATTATCTTCCCTTTATACATTTTTAAACCTTGACTTAACTTTTATTATTGTATCCAATAACATTCTCTTTTAATACAAAAATTATAAAACTTCTACTGATAATCTTAAAGTTCTCACATTTATTTTTTAATACAGTAATCAAATATATTATTGATATAATATGAACAGTATTGTAGTTAAAGTTTTATGGTAATGAGTCACCACTTTCAATAATACACTTTATAATTACCTCCAATCTTTTCCAAAATCATATAGTATTTTCCCTTTTACCAAAGCTGTAAGCATTTCCATTTCCATCATGTCTAACATTAAAGTAATCAATCTCCTAGTTGGCATATCTCCTGTTCTTTCCATTTTTGTGCATCGATAATTCTCACTGTGAATTTGCTATATACTTTTGATTTTAGATGTTTATCTACCATCTTCAGTAAATACAACTCCAGCTTCATTTAAAAAGAAACATTTAGAATTTTGGTAATTGTACTATGAATTTGTTTCAAATTATTTTTATGTGTTTACATGACCACTGTCAGAGTTTAACTCCTGGCCTGTGCTTATCAGTCAGCAAGGGAAAGAGTGGGACAGTACTTGCCAAAGAGGTGGAAGAAATGGAGACAGTCTAGAACTAGCAATCCAGAAGAATGCTGAGCCGAAAGCTGAAGTCAGTCAGTCCAAGGAGTCAGGAATGCTGGAGTTCACAAAGACATGGAGCAGGGATGCAAATGTCAAGGGAACTTGGATAGGCATTTGGCACAAGCAAAAAGCAAGCCACACCAATAGACTTAAATAGCAGAAAAACAGGTGTTCCTAATCAGGTCCCTACTTTCTGAACCTCAGCCAAATGGCTTGCTTCTGAGCTGCCCTCTTCTGCCACCTGCATGACTGAGGACTGGGAGGCAAAGGTGAATCCAATTCCTTGAAATTATCACTGACCCCCTGTGACACTGTAGGTTTATTTCCAGTCTCTTAAGAGACTTCTAGCCTTGCAAGACTGGAAATTCCCTCCCAGTGTTTTTACTAGGGTTCTTGCCAGCCTTCCAAAGCTGACTTCCACGCATGGAACACTGGCAATCTCCCAGTTCATATGCTGCCACCCCCCCCCTGAATTATGAATTACTTAGACAGAACAGGAGGGACTCTGCCTAATCCCTAAGCGTAAGGAACTTCTACCTCCCCCTTGCCCTGAGTGAGAGGTCCTATGTAGCGTGTGCCAACCCTGGCGTGGAAATGGAGAGAAACGGAGGTTTATAAAAGTGTTTTAATCAAGGCATGCAAACAATATCACACTTGGGAGACCCCCTCTCCCAGGTACACTTAGTTACAAGAATTTACAAAACAGATATCACAGCACAGATACATTCTTAAGATCAGCCAATTCCCCAAAATAATAAACAGCCCTAACGCGGCTAACTACTTTATTCTAGTACTCACAGATGTTCTTAGAAGAAAGAAGCCAGGAGGCCAGGCATGCCTGCCTGCCTACGACTGGCATAGATCTCATCTCTGTGTGTGTCTCTCTCTCTCTCTGGCCACATGGCCTCTCAGAAGTTTTATTTTCCTCCTTGGAAGGATCTGGAAGCATCTCCAAGATGCCCACCTCTTTTCCTTTTTGGTTGGTCAATTCTCACCTTGTGACCTGTGATGCTGACCCTTTCTTTTTGGTTGGTCAACTCTCACCCTGTGACCCTTGATGTAATCCTAACATCTCATTAACCCTTGGTTTACCTGAAGAGGGAAGTATCTCCCTTTGATAAGCCTAGATAATGGAAAGCCCCATTATCACACCCCCTTCTCCCTCAGGTTCCAACGTAAAGTCTCAGCTTACCTTTCAGATAGTGGAGAGACAGGCAAAAAAAATTGCTCTTCAATCTCTGACCCCTCATCTATCACACTATCTCTTCCCCCAGGATCCTCCGTGCCCCTCATGGGAGGAGCTGGCTTCTGGAGATAGCATTGATGAAAATGGTGAACCAACTGTGGAGCATGAACATGAACTGCATCCTCCCAGGTGCCAGTACACAAGAATGAAGAGGAGCAATCAGGAAGAAAGGCAGATAATAACCATAGTTGGCAGAAAAAGGAGACATCTGAGTGGACATATGGGGAGCGTTGTCATAGGCAAACTCAGCCAGAGGCAGGAGCACTGTCCAAAATGGCATTAACTCTCTCTGTCTGCCTGTCAGATTGGGTGTGATGCATGGAGAAGAAGCGAAGCTCCACCTCAAACCCTTAAACAGTTCATGCCAAAATTGTGCAGTGAACTGTGGACCCTGATCCAAAACCAAATACTCTGGCAGACCATGAAGATGAAAGACCATGTCCAGAAAGAGCTGTGCCATCTCCTTGGTGGATGGCAGACCCAAACAAGGAATGAAGTGAGCCATTTTGGTGAACATGTCCACCACAACCAAAATGGCAGTGGCCCCCTTTGAAGGCAGCAGGAGTAGTAGGGAGGTGAGCTCCTGTCAAAAATTTGATTGATTTATGACCTGTCAATGTCCCTTCCTTGGAAGTACTAGGGCGGGACATCCAGAATGTATCTTGTCCCCTCCCCACCACATGGTCTGTGCCATCCAATGATCTGCTTTCTAATTCAAGTTTCAGTTGGCCCCCAGTGGAGTCATGTGAACTCCCTACTCCACCTCTGACCAATAGGAACTGATTTTGACCCCCTCAGATCCACGTGATCCAATCGGGAGTGATTTCCAATTAGTACTGCCATTGGCCCAGCAGAGTCGTGTGACTCCTCTAATAGCTCATCCCACCACCTTGACCAATAGAGACTGATTTTGGACCCCTCAGAATCACATGTGCCAAACTAGTCAATAGGAAGATGGCCTATAAAGAGATATATTGTGAGGAGAGTAGCAACCATTTTTTGCATGCCCAGACAAGTTCTGCAGAGACAACATGGAGACCAAGCACCCCTCAGAAACTTACAGGTTTTTCCACTTCCCAGAAATGTAAACTCAGAAAGGGGTTACCCTACCCAAGGTATAACAGTCCTGTGGGCTTTTCTATGCCTCCTGCACCTTTGAATATACAACCTAGAAAGCAGTTGCAGTATAACAAGTCTGAAAACACATGCTCCACAGTCTGGAGTAGGGAATGCACTGACCACAACCCAGATATTGAATGTGCTTGCCAGTGTAATTTAAAAGCAGTTCTCCAGAAGATAGAAAAGATCAGAGTTTCCAATACTTCACGGAGCCCAGAGTAATCTCTGAATGCCACAGATTCTGTGGATGGTGCAGCCACTCAGACTGAACAGGCGATGGAAGTGAGGGATCCTAAGCTAACCCTACCTACTCTGGTTGAAGAGGCAATGAATGAAGGCATGGAAATTGATTCACCATACCACACCTCAAGAGTAAGAGTTTTATTTTCTAAAAAAGTGTTGGTGGATGGATTACCAGTTGAGAGAAAGAAAGATGAATATATTGTTTTCCTCAAAGCCCTTCTCCCCCAAGAAATATATGTATCTATGTTGTTTTTCTCTCCTTGTTTTCCACACAAGAAGAAAAAGACCTGTATGCTGATGGTGCTGAGAAACAACCTGATAAGAATTCGAAGACTGTAAATGTTTCACCTATTCCTGAGGGGTAGATATGTTTTCTGGTCTTTCCAGCAATAAAAAGTGGTTTGTTTTATACCTGTGTGTTCATACTTATTTATCTGGGAAAATGGTAGGGCATGAAAAAATCCTAAGTGATGTATATTACTCACCAGGAAAAGTTGAAAACTTTGGTGGAGGGAACCCCCTACTTCAGGAAGCCACAAAAACAGAGCAAAAAGCTAAAGAGAGGTGTTTCCCAATGGCTTTCTGGGCAAGATGCTTACATGCTACACAGACCAGCCAAAACTCATTTTAAAAGAAACAAGATTGTTGTATCTAAAGTGGATTCTCAGTGGCAGGTTGATCTAGTTGACATGCGTCACTTTTCTAAGTATAACAAAGGGTGTATTTTAACAGTCATAGATATTCTGTCTGAACTTTGGGTTTAAAGGAGAAAACTGGTGGAGAAGTGTCCAAAGCCTTTAACACTATTTTCAGGCAAGATGGAAAAAAACTTGACAAATTACAGACAGATCATGGCCGGGAATTTCTAAATAATGCTGTAAGTGGCCTGTTAAAAAAGCATGGGGTTTATCATTTTGTCATCAATAATGAAGTCAAGACAGGGGTTGTGGAACTAAAACTAAAATGTGGAGGTATTTCACAGCTAATAAAACTTTTACCTATATTGGTGTGCTTCCACTGTTTATAAAAAGTTATAATCAATGTCTTCACTGAACAATCAAAGCAAGGCCTGCAGATCTTAATGACTCCAATGCTCTAGCAGTGTGGAAAACAGTATATAGAAAGACTGTCCAAATAAAAAAGGAGCTTCTGCTACTGAGAAAAAGAGATCATGTAAGGATTTCTAAAAGCAAGGGTGTTTTTTTGCCAAGGGATATGAACAGAACTTCGCCACAGAAGTATTCATTGTGGACCAAGTCATCAGAAGTACAAATAGATCAGTGTTCCTGCTGAAAGATTATCATGGGGAGGATATAGTTGGGAACGTTTTTCCTGAAGTTACAGAAGGTTAACGTGAAACAGGATCAAGTGTACAGGACTGAAAAAATTCTAACCACTAAATGATAGGATAGGAGAAAGTAGCACCTAATGAAATGGTTAGGCTGGCCTAGCAAGTTCAACAGTTGGGTGCTTGCTTCTGAAGTTGCACCTGTGTAGAAGCTTGGGAAAATAAAAAATGGAGGAAAGTAGATTTTATGTCACACTTCCTACGCAACATTTTTTCCACAGAATACAACTTCCAAGCTTTACTATCTCTTTAGCAAGGCCCCTGGAACTTCCAGGGGCATGGGAAATAGGTCTAGCTGAAATACAGTATCCACACACTTGGAACACTATCAATTCTGATACAAAATTGGTGATTGCAAGTGAGAACAAGACATGGTCCTTTATTCTGCAACATGGCTATTATTCCAGTGTTCCCGAACTGTTGGAAAACATGGTCAACATTATAACAGCGTGCTACCTAAAGTGCTTCTACATTATGATCCAGCACCTGTTCTGGATGAGGTATAATCATGTTTAGATTTTCCTTTTCTGCTTCCTTCTGCCTGACATGAGTTAAATATTTTTAAAGCAAAGCATCATATTACTTAGCTTTTTCATATTCTGTTAAGTCACTCCTCTGAAGAATCCTCTGCATTTCAGCATCCAGGGTATAGATGGCCTTAGTTCTGATGTTCTCCTCCTTAGGAAATGACCCCTGTAATTGTTCTAGTTGATGGCTAAGGACCAAATATATCTTCTCTGCTTATTCTATTACTGCTTGGTTAAAAGGCTAATTTTCAGGGGAACAGCAAAGCTTAACAGAGGTCCAAGAAAACTGAGACTGCTTCACCAGGACCTTTTTTTCTTAGGGAGACTCTCCTGTTACCCAGTGTTTTTATTAGATAACACCTCTTTTCAATACACGTATCTGGTGGGGAGATAGAGGAAAGTTGCCTTTTAAAGCATTGAAGGCTGTTTCTCAGATGGCTGCCACTAGGATATCTTAATGAGAAGTTTTAAGAGAGCTAGATTTCTTTTCACATGCTCAGACATGTTGGCCTGAAAGGGACGTGGAAGCAATGATAGGAATGGTGAACCTTTTTGTGAGCAGCTGGACCCTTCTTCACAGTATATACTGTAGGCCATTCTGGAGGGAAAAGGCCGGTTTGTAACCTATAAAATTCTGGTGTGGTAGTCTGTAAATCAATGATGAGGTAGCCATATGCTTTGCTTGTAGCATCAGCAAATGCTTACATGAAAAACGTAGCTTGTCAAATGTACCCAGGAAATACTAACGTAGCAATTTGTAATCCCTTGGGTTTTTAAACAGCACCATGTATTTTGTATTTAAGCTAATGGTGCGAATGTTTTTTCCCTTGCAGAAAATATTCTGTGTGATGAAAAAAACACTCAGATTCCTGTGGTGTACATACTGGGTAAAGGGTTTTTCAACTTCACTATTATCAGAGGCAACAGCATCAAATCATCTATCACCAAGAAGTTTATTTTATTGAGGGGTAACAAATCTTTGTTATCAAGTTTATCAGGCAAGTCCTCTACAAACTGAATAAAGGGATATATACATTGAATTCTTTGTACAATGGTTGCCAATAGCTATAGCACTACAAATTTTCGCAGAAAACATGTTGTGAGCATTATCAAACATATCTTTTAGAATTTTTCCACAGTTGCTTGGTCCTGCTGGAATGGCTGAGAAGGGATGTTGCCAGCGTGTATCCATATTCGATAACCATAAGGGAGAGTCTTAAATCCTTTAGTAATGACCCTCATGTCATAAACCACTCTTTGAGTTTTTCTAAGTTCTTTTGTATGGCTAGTTCACTGACACTTATTTCTCACAATACTCTGTTGCTGCACAACTATCTCATGAGCACACATCTGTCTGAGATGTAGTCAAACACCAGATCTTTGAGACCATTGAAATTAATTTTTTCAGTTTGCGACATTCGGGGTAATCCCTTTGACCTTCATGCAAGCTGTGCCACCAGAAAGCTTGTACCCATACCTTTTAGGACCTGCTGACACATACTCTGTGATATATTGATCTGGAGGGACTTCACAGTTGAGGTCTCCTAAGTGATCCCCTAAAGAAGGGTTCCATTCTCCTGCCCTACTCACAAATATCACACTATCTGTGTCATGGTACAGAATTCTTCTTGAGGCTTATCAAACAGCCGGTAGAGGCAAGCAAAAGCTGTGGTAAAACATGCTATGAACTTTTTTTCTTTCTTTCTTTCTTTCTTTCTTTCTTTCTTTCTTTCTTTCTTTCTTTCTTTCTGTTTCATCACTTGTTCAGACTAACTAAAGCTGAGAAATATTACAGAAAACTCAGTACACCAAACATTTTAAAGAGCATTTCCCCACGCAGACAGAGAGAAGGAAATAGAAGAAAGAAGGGGAAAAGATCGTACACACATAAAGAACATACTTACCTATCTCAGGCTATTCTGGGAAGAAGCACAAATTCTGTTAAGCATCTCCTTAAAGTTTCAAACAGTACAAGAAGCCTTTTTATAATCCTTAGGCTTTTAGAAAGTCTATATTGAACCAAAGTCTTATGCACAAACTTCTGGTTTTGAGGTTTTGAACTCTAGCTAACTATAGGTGACAGACCCTTTCTTTTGTCTTATCTTACAGAAAGCATGGAGACAAGATAAGCCAAAGTACATACAAAGTGAGTCTTATAATTGTTAGGATTTTTTTTTTTGGTCAAGAAGTTCTAGAAGTTTTAAATTCTGCCTGTTTCCAAAACTACAAAGGGCAGGAATGCCTATGTTCTTATTATCAGCCAGCAAATTAGCCCACGTATTGCAAACTCACTGTCATTTTATTCCTACTCGGGATTTGGAACAAAAGGACAAATAAAGCAACAGCAGATTTTTTTTATTCAACTTTTTTTTACTTATTTTGCAGAGGTTAAGGGAGGTTTTGTTTTTATTCAACAGTTATTTATAAGTGTTAGAAACCATTTATGAGGTCTCTTTTTAATAACAGTTTGGACATAATCTAGACATTCTTTGTCAATAGGCTTCAGCAAATTGTTTAGACATTGATAGGGTTTCTTAGTTCTCATCAATGTCATTAGGGTGTTTAAAACCTGATTCACATTTTCTTGCTTTAATTCCAGAATATTTAAACCATATGCTACCATGACGATTTCTTGAAGTACAGTTGTGAAGCATATTTACTCCACATTTTTCTCAAATCTTTAGATATTTTTTATTCCATATTTGACAAGGGTGTGACCGTTGAACCTCAGATTTTTCTTGACAAGCCTAGCATTTTTTCTCTAGATATTCATGGAGAACTTTATTTATAATCACATAAAGGATGACTTGTCAAAGATTTCATTGCTCTCCATTTTGTTTTTGCTGAAATTGGTGCTGCTTCCAGGCCCAAGATCCTTTGCGTTCTGACATGTGCAAGTTGTGTGGTCACCAGCTCTACAGAGTCCTAAAATTAAAAGAAAATAGTTTTAAAATCTGTCCTATAAAAGATGTCTCCACTACTGATCCATATATGTTCACAAACCTGTACTTCTCCTGTGGATGCCAGCTTCAGCAAAGCTATAGTGCAGGGTCCCTGGACATTTGTTTCAGCAACATGCATATCACCACAGCTTGTTCCAGGTTCCTGCAAATTAAGCCAACAAATGCTCAAGTTAGGAATAAAAAGTATAGTGTATCCTATGAGGAGATACAATTATATATAAAGGTTTTTTCATATTAAAAACTTTGTCTAAGGTAAATTTTATATATTCAACTGCTGAACCATATATAAAATCCTCTATAACAAAATACTTAAAACCATGATGAACATACAAAAACTACATTGAGATTTCCAAGGACAGGGCTGATGAAAGGAACCACTTGACTTGCCAAGTGGGGTGGTTGTGGGTTGGGTTGGGAGCATCCATAGTTGTGGTCTCTTGGTTCCAGCCGCAGCTTCATCTTCCAGTGGCCAGTGTGGCTGCATGTGGTGCTGGCAAGAAGATCAGGGGCAGCCAATGAGTTCAAACTAGATTTGAATTCACTGGGTGGAGACTACCCAGCTAGAGTGGTCCAGATGCAGGTGCCACCCCAGTTGGGCACTGGGGTATATAAGCCCCTATTCATTAGGTGTTTGGTCAGTTTTCCTGGAGCATTGAGCCTGGAGGAAAATGAGAGCCGAGGCAGCAGCAAGTGAGTAGTAAGTAAGTCAGTGAAAGGTGTGTGAGTGGCAGACAAGGTTGCCGATGAGCAAGCAATAAGGAAGACAATGAGAATGGTGGCAGAGACACACAGAGACATTGCAGTGGGACAACTGAGCTTTGCTTTTTCTGCCTCACAGCTAGTTTCATGATCCAAAAACTTTGGATCATCCCAAGCTGATATCAAAGGGTGGGAGCTGATATCTAAGGGGCAGACAACTTACTGGAGCCAGTCCATTGGCGCCAACAGTCCTAGCTGGAGCCAAATTCACTCACTACCCCCCCCCCCAGTACTTTCTTCTTGGCAGGCTTGCCATTCTGGTACATGGGCTTCCCCTACTTCTGGCCTGGGATTGAGGACTCTCTTGAAGTGCCCCTCTCAACTCTTTCCAGGTCAGAGCAGATCCTCCCTAGGTCTGCTTTTGGCTGAGTGGCAACATGGCCCCCCTCTTCTTTCTTCCTGCTGCTATGTTCTTTGGGTCCCCTCTTTCTACCAGGCCAACACTAACCAAGCATGTGTGCATGTGATTAATTTCCACTAAATTGTTGGATCACTCACCATTCATATTCCAGTGGTGCTTGGCTTAGATTTTGTTTTTGTTTTTTTAAATAATTTTTAAAATTAACATTTTAAACATAAACTTAAAAACACAAAACACACGCACATATTCAGGTTTTTTTTTGGTATCATATTCTGTATTTCCATCCAAACCTTTTTGGCCTCATCACAAGTCTACTACATGCAATATAAAGATCCAGTATGATCTTGGCACTTTTAACAACTATTCTTCATGTCTTTATGCATTTTAAAAAGTCTCTCAGGTATAAGATACCAACATAGCACCATTTTATAATAATGTTCTTGAAGATCATAGCAAAATATATTTTTAATTTCTGTTTTCCATAGTCTTTCTCACTGATTTATAGGTAGGTTATATTCAAAATTCTTTGCCATTGATAACATATTCCTTGATTTGTTCATCTTCCATCTCCATTTTCAATAGAAATTTATATAACTTGGCAATCAAATGTTCATCGTTAGTACACAGTAATAATTCAAAATCTGATTTACTCTTTTTAAAATCTTTGTTCTTTCTATCTTCCAAATATCTTAAATAAAACTGTCTGTGTGAGAGCCATTGTATATTACAACTGTCCTCTTGTAATTGCTGTATTGATTTCATTTCACAGTCCCGATCTGTCTTCTTTAATAGATCATTATATGTTAACCAACATTGATTAGTTCTCATTTCTGTTCTATAAAAAGCTTCTTGTGGAGAAATCCAAAGAAGTGTTCTTGGGCATAATCTTGATTTATATTTATGGGCCGGTTGTGGTTTTGTGTGTACTGTGTGTGTGCTCTTTGTGCAGTTCTCTGCTATGCCTCCCAAGAAGGCACAGAAGATATCTCAGGACTCTCTTCCCAGGATGAGAGGGAAGGCAGGGAGGGCCTATAAGTCCTGGACAGGGCTGGTCCCCACAAAAGAACACAAGAAGACTTCTGCTGGTGGAGTGACAGCTTGTTCTTCCTCTGCCTCAGCAGTTAGTGGGGCCATGGCCATGTTTGAGGGCCTCTCCCAGATCACTGAGAAACTTGTGGAAAAGCTTGCATGTCTGGAGTCACAGGCAGTGGCATCAGTCTCTTTGCCTGCAGATGGGTCTTGAGGCAGTGAGACAGCAGAACATGTGCAGCAAGCAGGCAGTACACCATCAAGGAGGTGTAGGTAGCATTCACCCTCAAGTATCAGCAATATTGGAACCTTGGATTTGGGTGGAGAGTCTTCATGACAAGGTGAGCAGGTGCGGTAAAAGGAGAAAAACCAAGAGGCATAGGAGACACTGTAGAAGGAAGGATTCAGTCGGTGAGGGAATATCAAGTGAGTGTGAAGGGGAAGGGAAGTGAGACATGAAGGATTTCTGGAGGGCAGCAGCACACTTTCCTGGTTTCCTTGCACAGGCAATCAAAAGGAGAAAAGCTAGGGGACATATAGTTAAGGGGGCCCAGATCAGCTTGGGTGGCAGACAAGGAGGATGGGATGGGTGTGCTGCTGACAATCTTTGGGGATCGTGAAGACCCACCTCGTATCCATCCGGACAGAAGGACGAGGTAAAGAATATTGAATAGTTACTATGTAGATTTTTTTTGCTTCTCAAACCTGAGTGTGAGGAGGGGTGCCCATCTAGGGGAAATAAAAAGAAAAAGGAGGGAACAGGGGAAGCAGTTGAACACATGTTCAACAATTGGCTTGCTGACTATGCTTTTTTCATGAGGTGGTGAAGACAGCCTACCTGGATAGGGGTTGTCCCCTTTCCACCATTTGAGCAATGTCCTCAAGGCATGTGCCCTGTCAAGGTGACTCAGTGGCCATTGAGTGTGATGTTGCTTTCAGGAAAAGGGCATTCCAGTGTGTGCAGGCTTGTTGGGATTCAATTAACAGCAAGATGTGGTTTGTGTTGGTGGGTTTCAGGATTCTGGTGCAGGGACCACAGGTGGCAATCTCAAATTGTCCAGAGAACTGCCAGACGTAGCGGCTATGAAAATAGCCAAGAAGTACAATGGCTAGTGGGTCCATTTGAGGAACCTCTTTTAGACAAACTCAGGTTTTCCCTTCTAGGGTTGGTTCCCAAGAAAATACCAGGTAGATTCAGGATCATCCACCACTTTTCATATCTGAAGGGGCCTCAGTCAATGATGTCATCACACTGGAGTACTGTTCAGTCCATTATGCATCAGGCAGTTTCATGTCAGTGTTTGAGCTGGGGGCTCTCATGGCAAAATATGACATCTCATCAGCATTCCACTTGCTTCTGGTTCATTGGGATGATTTTTGTTTGTTGGGATTTCAGCTTCAGCAACAGTGGGACCATAACAAGGCCAGGCCCATGGGATGTGCAGTCTGTTGTATGGCACTTGAGATGTTCAACACATTTCTTGAAGTCTAGCCTGAGTCACCTTACATGACCTGGATGATTTCTTAATCATAGGCAAGACAGGAGAAGAGGATTGTGCTAGGTTGCTGAATGGTTTTCAGGCATTGGCAGGAGAACTGAGAATCCTGTTAGTGTGTGAGAAGAAGAATAGAATCATAGCAAAACAGAGTTGGAAGAGACCACAAGGGTTGATGGGTCCCCAATCAGTATGGTTTGGATGGGCACCATATCTAATTGGCATCATGTGTAATTGGCAACACATTTTATTGGCTCTGATATCAAATTCAAGCCTGAAAGGTGACAGAGAGGTCAAACCGAGCAAGGGAAAGAATTTGACTGTATTTGTGAAAAGCATAGGTCAACTTCAAAATTCCTCCAGGTAAGACTGAGTCACTTGTCAGGCAAATACACATCATTCCTGTGGATAATAGGCTTAAATAGAAACTGGACTTTTCCAAGGAATCCAACGGTGAGGAGCCCACCAGGACACTGATTGACAGTTATTCATCCCTTGTACACCTGGATTCTTTCCTCTGTCCTCACAGCACAATAGACAGCTATTACAACATTCATCATGTCTTTGTCAATCAAAGCAATAAGCCCATAAACAGGCAAAAGACTCATTGTCCACAACAGGTTCTCTTTGTCTTTCATCTGGAACCTTCACAGCCACAAGCCATTACTCCTGGTTTGAGGATTCCCAGTGCAGTCTCTTGAAGGTCTACCCATCACTCTGTCTGTCTGGCTCCTGCATGAGAACTGCCCTTAGGTCCTACCTAAGCCAAAATACATTTCTGCTCTTCACTACTCTTCTGGACTTAATTATAAATCCCCCCAAATCCCTCAGCTTCTCTATAATTTTTCCTCTCTTTCTCTTTCAACTAGCTCTTGTGTGAATGTGTGATTGTGTGTATCTTGTGTGCATGCATGAGTGAATTCCTCTCAATAAAAAAATTTTATTAGACAATTTGCTTGGTTTTTGCCTTGGCCTAACCCCGTAAAAATTGGGTTTAAAGATCTCACTAGGTTACCCTGCCTCTTGCGCTACAGCTTGTGCTCTGGCTAATTCCCATTCCCCAGTATTTGGAGCACATTGAGGTGCCCCCCACAGGACCCCAGAAATCAGGATAACACAACCAACAATTAAGTGCCTGGATTTGAGGGAGTAGAATATGGCAACCTATCCCACATTTGGTGAAGTTGCTTACTTTTGTTCCGGTTGCTGGTAGAGCAAAATTGACAGTCCTCTACCATCAAGTGAAGTCTGACACTGCACTGTGGACCAAGCAGAAGCTCTGGACTGTCAATTAGGAAGAAACTATCTGATAAGACAATTTAAAACTTGAAGTTTTGGCTAATTCTAGTCTTTCAGAGGTTCTTGGACTGCAGTTGCCAAAAGTTCCTAACTGCATGGCCAATAGTAAGGGGGTGATGGTAGTCCTGGATCATCTGAAGGGCCATAAATTCCCCATCCCTGTTTGTCTAAGTCAAAATGTTCCCTGAAAGATTCAGACATATTGGTAATGACACTCTCTCTATCCTCATTATCCTCATTATTAGTTTGCCCAAGAAATTTGAAAATAGCTTTGGGACCAAAAAGTACTGTCCTTTATGCTCAATCTCCTTATTAGTTTCAACTAGAGTATAACCATTGGATCAATGGAACTTACATGTACTGACTTACCAAGTTCCATTGATTCCATGGGTCTACTTTAGATGAGACTAACAACAGATTTAGGCCCTAAACTTCATCCTAAACACACTTACCTCATAGTATGTCTTCCAGAATGTTACAGAGTTATTTCTGAATAGATATGTATAGGATTTCACAAGATATGCACTGTTAACTTTATACATGTGGTGTTTACTGGATTACTGGAGATGTACTTGGCACATTCTTTCCTACATAGTGGAGGACTGTACCTTCCATCACACATCCCAAATTATTTATGACTTTTTTTAAAAAAAAGTCCAACTCAAAGTGCCACAAATCCTTATTGAATGTATATGTAAGGACAATTTTGCTGTGTTTTGGACCCTACTATGCTGTTTTAAGACCAGAAAAGACCCTTTTCTGAAGCAGAAAGTGAATTGGAAGTCACTTCACTTTTTGGTGGAATGGGAAAGGGCATTTTGGGTCTAGTAGGTTTATGAAGGCCCCAAAACTTGATATGGCTTCCCATGACTCACTGAAAGCAGTGTAAAACAGCCTTGAATACCACGCATGACTTTTGGGCCACACTTTTCCCATTCTTCATTTATACAAATCTAGCAGACATACATTAGTGTTAGAAAGTTCAGATGCACAACTGCCCACTGGCCTGTATGTAACAGAAAAAGTGATTGTGAGAAGATGTGCCACAGATTTCTGTCACTTGTCAAGTATTTACATAGTTCTCTCCCATATATGATTTTTTTTAAAAATGTAAATGTTTTATGTCTACATATCCTTGGGACCAATGTAGAGAAAAGTAAAAAAGAAGAATCCATAGGTTTCCATCTATGGATGTTATTTTCTGGACAGGCAAATAAATATGCCCAAGGAAAAATACTTTTAACCAATAAATATTATTTTTGGCTCATAGTGTTAGTTATTTTCAGATGCCTTTATTTTTGATATCAAAAAGTGTGTGTTGGTGGTGGGCAGTACTTTCTGGGATAGAATGTCAGAACATGATGTTCTCAGCCAAATAGTGCATAATAAATGTTGGACATGAGAAATTAAGTAAACATACTGACAGAGAACTGTTAAATTACTTACTATAAAATGGGATTAGAAAAATAAACTTTTAAGAAAAGGTTCTTGTTTTTTCAAATAACATGTTGCAGATAAATGACAAATCTATACTTAAGCAAACATGGCCATTGTTTTATTACATATGTATAATGCATACATTCAAATAGATGTAGCTTGCAGTTTTAATTTTTTTATTAGGTGGAGTTGGAAAAATTTATTGTCTTGCTCTACAACTCCCAGAATATTTCTCAGTCAATCATGGACAGTGGCCACGTGGTCTGAGTGATCCTTGGAGATATAATGCAAAACAGGAATGTTTCCAAGCTCTGTAATGATAAATTTATTTATTTATTTCATTGTATTTCTAAGCTGCCTTTTCCCCAAAATTGGGATCCAAGGCGGCTTACAACAATAAATAAACGTTAAATACATTGAAAACATTGAAAACATTAAAACAATTAAAAACATTAAACAAATATAAAATCATAAAAACATTTAAAAGTATATTCTAGTGCAACAACTATTAAATAAAGCTGCCCAGCTTACATGTAAACCTGTTTAATGAGAAAAGTTTTTGCCTGTAGGCAAAATGAGAGCAGGGAGGGGGCATGCCTAGCCTCCCATGGAAGAGCGTTCCACAGGGTGGGAGCAGACACTGAGAAGGTTGTCTCCTGTGTCCTCACCAGGAGAGCCTGAGATGGTGGTGGGACAAAGAGAAAGCCTTCTCCAGCTTCTCTCACTATGCCACTGCACCCCGGTTGGGCACTGCGATATATAAGCCCAGTCTTTCAGATAGCCTGGACCTAGGCTGTTTAGGGCTTTATAGGTCATAAACAGCACTTTGAATTGTGCGTGGAAATGAACAGGTAGCCAGTGGAGCTGAATTAGCAAGGGAGTTATGTACTCCTTATAATTGGCCCCGGTCAGCATTCTAGCTCCCATATTTTGAACCCACTGAAGTTTCCAAACAGTCTCCAAAGGCAGCCCCACATAGAGCACGTTACAGTGGTCCAGCTGAGATGTAATCAAGGCGTGTGTCACTGAAGCCAGATCTGACATCTCAAGGAACAAGTGCAGCTGGCGCACAAGTATTAACTGTGTGAATGCACTCCAGGCCACTGCTGAAACCTGGGCATCCAGGCTCAGAGTTGAATCCAGGAGACCACCAAGGCTGTAAGCTTGAGATTTCAGGAAGAGTGTAACCCTGTCCAGCACAGGCAAAATCCCAATTCCCTGATCTGCCTTTCAGCTGACCAGGAGCATCTCTGTCTTGTCTGGATTAAGCTTCAATTTGTTTGCCTCATCCAGTCCATTACTGACAGCAGACATTGGTTCAGGACCGACACAGTTTCTTTGGAATCAGATAGAAAGGAGAGATAGAGTTGGGTGTCATCAGCATATTGGTGACACCGAACCCAAAACTCCAGATGACCTCTCCCTGTGATTTCATGTAGATGTCAAACAGCACAGGGGACAAAACAGAACCCTGAGGAACCCCACAGGCCAATGGCCAGGGAGTCAAACAGCACCACCTTCTGAGTTCTTCTCTCCAAGAATCACCAGAACCACTGCATAACAGTGCCCCCAAGTCCCATCCCAGAGAGTCGGCCTAGAAAGATACCATGGTTGATGGTATCGAAAGCCACTGAGAGGTCCAGTAGAACCAACAGGGCCATACTTCCCCTGTCTAGTTCCCAGCGTAGGTAATCTACCAAGGTGACCAAAGCTTTCTCCATCCCATAACCAGGGCTGAAGCCAGATTGAATTGGATCTAGATTATCCATTTCATCCAGAAACCCTTGGAGTTGGGAGGCCACCACAAGCTTCAGAACCTTGCTTAAGAAAGAGATATTGGAGACTGGCTGATAATTATTCAGAATAGTGGGATCCAGGGAGGGCTTTTTTAATAGTAGCCTCACCACAGCCTCTTTTAAACATACTGGGAACTTTTCTTGCTGCAGTGAGGTATTCACTCTCCTCTTACCCAGTTGGCCAGTTCCCCTCTGGCTACTTCCAGAAGCCAGGAGGGGGCAGGGATCCAGTCTACATGTGGTGACTCTCATCTCTCCAAGGATCCTGTCCATATCCTCAGGCTGAACAAAGTGAAACAAATTCATTAATTCAGGACAAGCAGGTGTGAAGATTACATCTACTGGACTTGTCTCAACTACAGTATCCAAGTCACACCAAATCTGAGTGATTTTGTCTGAAAGTGTCTTGCAAATTAATTACAGTGGGCTGTAGAGCGGTCATCATTTTCCTTCTTGTAGGCCAGAATGTAAAAGGTCCCTGACCACTTGAAACAGCTCCACTGGATGGCACTGTGCAGATGCAATGGTGGTAGAGAAGTATGATTTCTTTGCTACCATGATTGCCACAGCATAGGCCTCCCAATAAGATCTAACCTGTTCTGGATCAGACTCGCTCCGAGTCTTCCACCAACATAGCTCTAGTCTCCGTCCCACTCGTTTCATCCCTAGTAAACCAAAGAGCTCACTTGGCTCCACTTTGTGGGAGGGGATGCCTAGGAGCAATTGTGTCCACCACCCTGGCCATTTCCCTGTTCCAGAGATCGGCCAGGGCTTTGACAGGATTACCTGCCAAGGCAACAGGAAACTCCTCAAGAGCCATCAAGAATCCATCTAGATCCATAAGTCTCCTGGGGTGGACAATCGGTCGCCCACCCCTGCAGAGGTTCTGAGTCCCAGTGAGTCTAAACCCCACGAGGTAGTGATCAGTCCATAACAATGGAACTATAGAAAGTTCCTCCACACCTAGATCACAATCATCCTGCCCAGAACAGAAAACCAGGTCCAAGGTGTATCCTGCAGCATGAGTGGCATCAGCTATTAGTTGGGACTGGTCCATGGTTGTCATGGTGGACATGAAGTTCTGAGCTGCCCCAGACAGAGTAGTCTCTGTGTGGATGTTGAAGTCCCCCAGTACAACAAGACGGAGGAGACTCCAGCACCACTGCCAAGATCAGCTTAGCCAGCTCAAGAAGGGAGACTGTTGAGCAGTGGGGTGGGCAGTATACCAACAGAATCTCAACTCCATCCTGGTCACCTACCTTCAGAAACAGACACTCAAGCCCAGCAGATTGTGGGACAGGACACCTGGTGACGGAGATGGAATCCTGATAGACCACTGCAATTCCACCTCCCCACCCCCTAGGCCTCGCCTACCTCTTTACAAAGAACCCAGGAGGACAGAGCTGGGAGAGATTAACCCCCCTGCCAACTTCATCCAGACAAGTCTCTGTGATACAGAGCAGGTCAGCATGGTCATCCAGGATTAGGTCCTGGATAAGAGATGGTTTTTCATTCACTGACCTGGCATTGAGCAGCAGCATTTCTCCACAAGAAGCTTTTTATAGAACAGAAATGAGAACCCAGGGGTGTGTGTTGCCAAGGCCATCCAGACTGTTTGAAGCAGGTGACAACTTGGGAGTAACCAAAACGCTCTGGGTCTCCCTTCTATGATTGTGATAGGATTGTCTCCCCACACCATATTTCCCTCTGCCCATCGCTGTTGTAATGGCTGCTCCCTGGGT